>OX377204.1:64867944-65372149 GCA_947396885.1 Heligmosomoides polygyrus polygyrus | reverse complement strand
AGATTCTGGCTATCCAACGATTTCATTCGAAAAAACTTTTTAGGAACGCTTAAAAGCGAACTGTCTAGGATTGGAAATTTCAAAAAAGCTCAGTGTATATCCGCTGGTTACGGAGACTGGTTTTGCTGTCATTTCCTATTGTAGTGGGTTCATTTTTAAGCTTCGTTAAAGGGTCTCAAATAACGACAGCAATCAGCGATACTCCACCCCTGCACCCCACGGTTCTGCCGTGGAAAAGTCAGGCTTTTTATCACAGAATGCTTCAATCTCCCTCTTCACTCCCTGGTAAGGACTTTGAATTGAGATCTAGGTAGCTGCATGCAGCCTGGGGTGCCGACCACAAAAACGCATGCTAAATCGCAGAATGGAGGTCTTCTATGTAGGTCTTCTGACCTGTCAATATTTTCGTGTTGTTTGCTGTTAGTTGGATGCGTGAGCTTGCTGCTGAGACACATATCTCTCAGCGCAGTCGCCTACCATTATATACCCAAGTGTTGAAGCGCTTCACCGGTCGAACTCTCGCTTTGTGAAAGAGATATCGCTAGTTCGATCCCCATGATTGTTCATTTCCTGCATGCCGCAGCTTATCTTCAAGAAAGGTTTTGTTGTCATTGACAAAACATGTCTCATTAACCGCATAGCAGCAGCGACCATGACTGGGAAATTCGCAGACGAAGAGTGTTGTGGGTGGAAAAATTTTCCAATGTGAACGATGGAAGTCACAAACGCATGGCAGATTTACTTATTTTTTTATTCAATTATTTATAGCTGCAACTTGAAGACGCTCGTAAAGTAGGACAATAAGGAACAAGCAGATCTTGCACAATTTCAGTTTGAACACGCTGATGAAGAAAAAGTGAAACATGACATCATCAAGCACTACAGTCTGGTATTATTCTGTTTTGAAGCAATTAAGAGGCCCAAATACAAGGAGTCCTTAACAAGGAGTGGACATATAGTGAATTCTAGAGGGAAAATGTCAAATTAATTGAATGAGTATATGAGCAATGTAATCTAATTGTGATATTAAAGGTGCAGAGGTCGGTTTGGCAATCGTTTGGTTATGACCTGATTCCAAATGGGTGAGGAAATCACGTTCGTCTTAGCAGATGGACCTAGGAGCACGTTCTTAATTCCGGTCCTAGGTAGGAGCGCCGCAAACACGCTACGTGACCCTACTTCCATAAGACAGGAATATAAATGCGATATATGTAGGTGTGGGAGTAAGACAAAAGATTTTCTGCGACTTTGCGTAACCTCGTCACCTCCTGCGTAATAAACATTGTGAAGAAAAACTAGCAAACGGGACATCAAATCCTAGCCAACGTATCGCGCAGCAGATTATTGACACCAAATCACCCTCATACACGCTTGTTTGTTTTTTGTAGTTGTATTAACCTTGCGTGATTTTTACGTACAAAATAAATACACAATGTATGGCTGAAATCGTTGACAATGACCAGAGCCCACTCACTCGTACCCCAAACACACTCTGCCGATGGCATTTTAACCCGCCGCAGTCACGAAAGCGGGGTAGTGCATGTGCGTTCTCGAAGGACGGAAGGGTGTTGCAGGAGGCAAGTCGGTTCGTCATTGTAAAGGAAGTCAAAGACGAATTCAAATCCAAATCCAATCAAAGACGTTGGAATAGAGGAACACAAAAGTGTTAGATGCGTCTTTCAATTCTATTTGAAATTTTGTGTAGGTTCTTATAAGACTTCTATAAGTTCACAGAAGAGCCCTGCCTGGCTGAGAATTGTTTGTGCCTGTGGGAAATTCACAACCACTGCATTAAAATGTCTTATTTTTGGAAAAAATAATTCCACGTCGAGAGCTCATTCCTGCGCGATGAACACTGTTATCTATTTATCGCTGTCGGTTTTCTCAAATCTGCTTTTCTAAAAGCCGGTTACTCTATTATAACGGTGATCTTTTGGAAAGGATTGAATGCGGCGCATGAAGAGCCTCGAAATGTCTGCCAGGAATAAACAATTATGTGCAGTGGGTGCCACCCTTCCTCCTCTGAATTATATTTCCCGCATTGTGACACTCAGAAGCGGCTAGGCATCAAGCAAAACGGTGCCTGCGGGACATTCACAACCTTTCTTCACAGATTAAATGCTCTTTGTAAAGAACTCTATTCCGCTAAAACATCAGGATACAGGGTCAAGCGTTGAATTCAATTTCCAAAAATTCACGACCTCCTCCTCGCTTCCGAAGCTGGCTTCATGCTGGTCTCTAACGCAACTTCATCTCCTGTCTGTTTTAATTTTTTAGCATTTAAGATAATTTTTGGGTCTCTTAATAAGCCGTCCTTTCCAGATGTGGCCTCGACATTGTAGAGAAGCGTTAGCAGCTTTGTTCGCTCAAGAGACGTGTTGAGAACAAGAAATTCTTGAAGTTTTGAATGTCGATATTTCTACAGTAAGAAAATAAAGATTTTCCCTGAGCAGTCCTACTATCAATCACAATGGATTAGATTTTCGCCCATTTCGGCAAAATGTTATGCAACGGTACACTTCTCTACCTGAACGATAGGAAACTGTGGATTGTATCGTTTTGATGATAAATACTAAGAACCACCCTCTGTGAAACTGTAGTTTGTTAAATTTCAATATTAATTAATATGTACCAGTTTAAGTGCTCTCTTTAAATTTTTAAATTTTTACACAGATTTTTTGAAGCGCTCCTCGAGTCACAGCGGTGTCGTGAGCAGTGACATGTGTTGACACGAGAATACATTTCTTCTATTTGGAGGAGACAAGCCCCCAATTTTCGAAACGATGAGGGAGGAAGATACTAGTCAAAATCGTCGTCTTTCATGCGGTTAAAACTTTTTTAGATACGAAGTAAACGACTTATAGAGGAGAAATGTTTCCAAACAAAATATCAAGCCTAAGTCAATATAATGTGAAGGTGTAAATCTCTCTGCAACGATCTTCCAAGTGGTCAAAGGTTTGACACTGTATTGTTTGCTGAAGATAAATCGATGCAAAAATCGCATTCCCAACGACCATATTGATGATTGTTGCAGAAAAAAATTGATTTTTTGTATAGCAAGCAGTGCTTGAGATTTTATGCAGTTCAATTTCGACTTCATGCGTCTTATTTAGGGAGAAAGCATTATTTCCACAGAAACTGAAAATTTTGAATAATGACCTTCACCACAATCGTATCGAAGATAGCTAAAATGGCCCACTTGATTTTCTACTGTATAATAGCTTGGGTAGAAGATTGCTTAGGATACAAATTCACCTCTTAACGTGACCTCCATAGGCGGAAAAACATTTATACCGGTGACATATAAGCCTTTAGTTACGACTCGAGCTCTCCAAAAAATCTTCGGAGGCAAGTACTGAAAACACCATTAGCAATTGCCACTCGAATTTTTATGGCGTGCAGTTTCAGAGCAAAATGCCGTCCGTTTAAGTAGAAAGTGTGTCACGTTATGGCACGTTGTGCTAAAATCGGCGAGAAATTGAAACGGCTCTGATTCGTTCGAAGATTGCCTCTGTAAAATCCCTATTTTTAAACTGAACCACAATCAGCATTGTAATCTCTGTAGGATTCAATTCTGTTTTCATAAGATGTCTCCATCAGCCAAAGAAGTTGCATGCGAATTTTCATATTGTCGAAGCCACACATGGAAATGCAATTTGTTAAGAGATGCAAAAATCACCTCAAAATCTATTAAGATACGAAACATGCTAGCATAGAATCAAGGCACAGAACGACCCTCACTCCCTTTAAAACGCCGTCTCACTAGTCACTACGACCACACTTCTTGTTGTTGTTTGGTTTCGATTCTCCAACCCTGGCTGGGTGGCGGTATATGCCAACTGTGGAGTTGAGCCTCTTTTCGAGATACACGGTGGCTCAGTGGTGTAATCTTTATTGGTGAACGCGCCATCCGAGTCTAGGATGCTGACGAGGACTGCCGTTTCTGGGTCGGCCGCGTGCTTATGGTTTCCCCGCGAACCGCCCTTAGATGGTTTAAGGGGGTCGTGGCCCTTGTCCACGTTAGGCAGCTTGAACTAGCTACCGTTAGCAGCTCGAAATCCGAATGAAAGGGATAGTACTCGCTTAATTTGACTGTGAAGGATTGCAACAATTTAATTTAATTAGTAGCCTTTAGAGGGAATGATCGGCCTTCACGGTATTAGGTTTTCGCCTAATTATTGAGCGAAAAAATGCAGAGTGCCGTAAAACATGTGTAAGCTCCATTGAGATTCATATTCTTCCACTATATAAAAGATCAAAGTTTGTTTCTGGCGTAGAAAAGCGGACGGCGTATGAAAACGGGAGAGACGCCGGTTGTTGCTTACCACCCCGAATCGAGGTTAGTGGTTCGGATCTCGCTCAGGCCATAAAGCCCCTCATCCCTCCATGTCCGCGAATTAACCCCAGGTGTGTCTGAGAACTATAGGACACTTACACATTCATCAGATTGCCAACATAAGCCAGCATTGTATGTATTTTGAATACATGCCAAATAGGAACTCCAATGGCCTGCGATTCTCAAACAGGAATGGAAAATCCGTCCTTTATCCTTTATCCAATGAAAAGGAGAACTTCTAGATGTGATGCATAAGGACATTTTGCAGTGAACTAAGTGCGTATGCAGCTAACCTGTCCTTGTCATATTTTAAGCTTTAGCTTGTTCAAAATTAACCGAATGGGAGAAACACTGTGATGCTAACGTAAATTCTGCATTAGACAAAGTATTATAGATAGACGCGGCCGAAGAATGAAGAAAGACATGCAATGTGTTGTGGTCTTCACCCAAAAAAAGAGGCTTAAAGTTTAGACGAAAAGAGGAAATCAGGAAAATACTCAACCATAACATATACGCCATATTCTGATGAGGAAAACATTTGAGTGAAGGGAAGTTGGTGGCGGAAGGTGAAGGTGAAAGAGGCCGGGGAGGGGTGATGATGATGGCCATACATTCAGAGGCCACCTCGCGAGATTAATTGGTCCGACTCAACAATGTTCACGCCGACTGCATGGAGCAGCCAACAACGGCAGGACGCCCGGGGCGAATTGAACGAAGTGCGCCAGACGCCGTGAACAAAGAACTGGACACTTTTGGCCAGGTCTGACTAGCCGAGTCCCGAGCCGAATCGTAGTATCGTAGTACCTTGTGAGCTGCAGCCTAACCCTCATTACTAGAAGCAAAGGGGCATAAAATCGAACTTCAACAGCGTTGCCATTACATCAGTCATGACGTTAAGAGTGTGGTTCAGAAAGGATAGGAGAAAGGATAGGCTTAAAGAAAATGACACGTGTTGCATTATAATGCTTCTGAGAATCCAAACGAAAGAACACGTGATGAAATTTCCGAGAAGGTAAAGAACAACAAGCTGTTCGTGTTCCAATCGTCAAATGCTCTCCAGTATTTCTACGTTTTCCACCTATGCGATTTCCAGCGGTAACATTTAAGTGACATTAGGTGACAGCTATTATCCCCTACTGGCTTAGTTGGTTAACAAATTGAGACTGGTATGCGACAGGATTAGTTCCTGTCGCATGCGATTATCAATCTCTAGAGCTGATTATGAAGAAAAAAAAACAATGCACAGAAACAGAGAATGAAATAAAAGCATAGAGGAACGGCGTAATCAAACCTTTTTAGATGCGCCACGCACTCTATTTCTGCGGGATGTTGTGGAAGCGATTTATTTATTTATTTATTTACTACGTCACTAATGACGGGCCAAACTAGACTTGAAGTGTAAGGGAACAGTTAAAAATCAGAATTTATTTATTTATTTATTTATTTATTTACTTATTTAATATGCACCAAAAGTGCGCTTGAACACAACAAACTAAAAATAAAAACGCAGTAACCACAAAACATTTCTTGTGCGGCGTTAGTAACAACAACATTGACAAAGTTAGATCTTGGGACATCACTATGAATACGCTAAGGTAGGAGATCTAATCTTTCCTAAGCACTTGGAGTTTCAGATCAAAGTACTGGCTCAAATTTTAAAAAATATGACGAATATTTAAAAAAAATTTAGAAAGTGAAATAGAATTATGTCGAAATACTTGAATAAAATGTTAAGGCAAAACAGTTTATCATAAGCGTCAGAAGTGAGAAGCTTGAAGTTCAGTATAGCTACGGTGTGATTCCGAGTGAGTGAAGAAATCACTTTCGAGCAGGGCGAGCAACCAGCCGTATAAAGCTTCCTCTTGGTATTGCTTCCATAGAAACTGAACTTGCCAAAAAATCACTCCGACGAATATGTCTACATAAATGAAATTAAAACAAAAATGATGATAAAAAGGTTAGAAAAAGCGTGTATGTAACGAAATGCTTTGCACTGAAACCCAAATTACCATTATTATTAAAGCATTAACCGCAAACATAGTGATATCAACAAATAGCATAATCAACAAGAAACAAACGAGCTCAGTCTATTAGAAAAAAATGCATGTGAAAGTATCCTTGCGTTCTGCGCAGACGATGTTTCATTACGATGCACTAGACATGATGTCTGCCGTTAACCTTCGCACACTGTAACGAAGTAGTGTGAGATTGTCCGTGAGTAGGCATAAAAGTCAAGTACTTACCGTCTCTGGGATTTGATTCACCACCAGAACCCCGAAACAGAAAAACTTTGTCTCTGGACCCACATTCGCTGCATCTATTCAAAATTTTCCTGAGGGTATGGCATGGGATGTCACAACTAAGACCCACACTACAAACAGGCAACACATATAATCTGTGAATTTTAATAAAATAATCCATTGCCTCAGAATGTGCTTAATATCTATACTCGTTACCTAATACCTACCAACTGGGCAAGGTCAAGCTTCTCTAGCCTCCTTCTGAATGAGGAACTATTTTCGGCTTCTAGTATATGAGGTGGAAGCAATTGCATCCACCTAGCGCAGCGGTAGAAAAGACTATTAAACATTAACCAACGCTTTTTCTTGCCAATTTTACGATAATGTATGTTGGAAATACCATTGCGTATACTATTTGGCATAAACACCCAGTATTTACTAGCCGATAGTTTAGATTCTCTTCTAAGAATACGGAAACAGAAAGTTAAGTCCGAGATAACGCGTCTTTCCTCCAGCGTTTTCATCTCAAATGCTTTCAGCCTCTCGATATAGCTAGGGATGTCTGTTCTACATAAGGGATGCGTTAGACGGTACCATAAGAGTCGAGTAAACACATGCTGCACTTTTTCAATTTTGAGTATGTCTTTCTTTAAGTGGGGGCTCCAAACTGGAGAGCAGTATTCAAGACGAGGCACGTACGTATGACTTGTAGAGTCTCAACAATATTTCCCTATCTGAACATTTTATGCTACGAAGTATGCAGAAGAGCGTGCTGTAGGCTTTGCGAACTATGTCGTCAAATTGACTCGAGAAGTTTAGGTCAGCGTCGAAAATAACACCAAGGTCTTTCGTTGAGCGACAAGAAGTAAGTGTCCTACCATTTACAACATAAGTAGGTCTCCGAAATGCATAACAGTACATTTTCAGCATTTAGTGGTATACCTGAATTAGAAGCCCACATATGCATCCTTTCAAGAGATATTTGCAGAGAAGAGCAAACTTCCTCTGAATTGAAGACAACTACAATAGAAAATAGAAAAAGGAGAATAAAACAAAATTAGACGGTAAGCCGAAGAATCAACTAGTAACCAATAGAAATTAAAATTCGTTCAGTAATTTCACAGAAGGAAAATTTAGATAATTGTTAACGTTCCTTACGCGTTACTGCTACAGATTGGAAAACGCTCATTGTTCTACATAGCACGTTGTTGTTTAGTTCATTTAGAGAGAAAGGTACTAAGAAATGCGCGAGCAAATTTGAAGAATCTAAGCATTTCAGAAACCTTCCAGCAAAAGACCCCCTAAACGTCTGAAACCAAAACTACCATACTACTGCCCTTGCCTTCTGGGCACCTGTACTGACCTCCCTGAAGAATTTCTGGCGTATTGGATTGGTAGCATTGGAGAGATCCTACAAGCGGGCAAACGACAAAATGCAAAAGGCTATCGTTGCATCCGCACTTCGGTCTATAACTTGCAGTCTGCATCATTAAAATCTATCGCTGGTTGTTCTTGCCAAACACAGCTGAAACTCTATTCGTTCTGCCTCAACACTATTTCTGGCACTACCGTAATCCTCATTGAATCAATCTCTTCTTCACATATCTGTTTTCTTTCCACATCTTCGGAAAAATGAAAACAGATGGATGAAAGCATAAAATGTGGATTTCTGAGTATTCACCTACGATCAAGGAAAATTTAATAACTACTATGGGACACTGGTATGTGTCGTTCTAGGAGAAGTATTAACGAGCTTTACCATTAGGCATAACAGCAAGAAACTCACGCATAGGTTGCGAAGTTATGCATGCGTCGTGTTACAAGAGAACCCGTGCATCTGGTTTTTCGTCTCGGTTGTCAGGTGAGGGTTTAAAACCAGTAAGTAGTAATGCCGCGGCTGTCTTGAGTATTTCTGATTCTACAGGTGACCTAGTCAAATGCAAAGGACGGATAGTTAAAAACTTAGAGGCGTTTGAGGGAGCAGCTCGCTTTCCAAAACGCCCAGGGACCTGTGCCAGGTTCACATCCTATATCATTCGTAAGTACCAAATCTGGCACAAGCCAAAGCTTTTAAAGCGGCTTCACATTTTATGTAGTAGGCTTGAAAGATCTATAAGACGACTGATATTCAACTGATATATTGCACTTACTTTCGACCACGGCAGAGGAGTCAGAAAGTGGCGGAAAGATCACATGATATACACAGACATAGAAAATAGACAAACAGGTCAAGAGACATGAGTATCAGGAGCTTCAATGCAGCGTCCCAAAGCACATCTAGATTTTCCGGCGGTCTCATTCTGTTTGACATTTTTCCTCCCTAGGATCTATGGTTCCCTGAGCTCTATGTTCGTCTTCTTGAAAATAAAGTGAAGCTCAAAATAGCTAAAATAGCCCGTTTCTAGTCTTAGCCTCTGTTCAAATGGAAGACTAGGTTTGTTTGTAAACTAACAAATTCATTCATTGATTTTCTGAGCATACGCTCAGGGAATGATGAGTGAATTTCTCAGCTATGATGCATTCTCACAACCTCTATTCATAGACTAGCGTGGTAGTCTTCTTTACCTCTTCAGATTTTTATGGGTTTCAGGCTATAAAAATACATACCAGGCACTAACACCAAATACTAAACGAGTGAAGCTCCGCACAGACAAACCCTATCCTAGAAGTCGCGTTTCTTGCTGCTCATAAGTCCCTGAGGACATCGCATATTTCGCAAGAAATTTCAGGGATTCTTGCTGGGTGTTACAGTGTTAGCATGGTCTGATATAACAGTTGTGGAGAACACGTGGAAAATGAAAAAAGAGAACCAAAGAACTGTGACAGCCCCTCAAATTGTCAGCAACTCTCGCAGAAGTCCAATATCCCATCCGTAACTGATTTCCCTTCGCAGTTCGTTTCACACAATTTGCAACTACGTGTGAGACTAATCTCTGCAGAAGTTGCAAATATCCGCAGGTGTTCACGTGTTGGGTTAGGGACATGGTCTCAAAATTAAACCGACCAAAGCGCTTCGCTTTTCATATTTGATCGTGAGAAGGTAAGGTTCAGCATCCATTAATCTACGAGCAGCAAAATTATCAAGATTTTGTCTCATCACTACAAAGCAGGCTTCTTTCTACAGCAAACGGCCGACGAACCATGAGTAGGTATTCCTTCTCGTATCTCATTGTTTCAGTCCCGTTTGGGTGAGAAAAATACTTGGGCTGAGCTACGAGCTAGTTATACAGTAATTTCGAAATGCCAAACTTCGCTCACTCACTCTCGATGCTAGTTTTCGACGAGCTGCCTACTCCCCCCAATTCTGTAGCCGCTAGGGATCCTCGAAGATGCTCACCGGCAAAACGGCATCATATACATCCGCGGGAGGGTATCGTATTACGAGCCGCTTGGAAGATGTTAGCAGGAAGCGTTTACGAGCCCAAATAAACGCCCAAGATGCACCACAAATGAATGCAATAGGCGAAAGCAAACATGCACGTCAGAAGAAAGGAAGCTGCACGTCGCAAGTCATGTGGTTTTCCCCCTCATCACGTCGCCAGACGGTTACGTAGCCGACAGAGAGGTTGTGATTGCAATTTTAGCCATTGAAAGGCCAACCCCCAACGTCAGTTCACTAAGGACAGTAGTCTTTTTCCCTTATCGAATTGAGCCTGTGGAGGCTTATACGGTGGACAATGGGAGTGCACTAGGTAGTGAAAGTGAATACATACTGTAAAACTCGAAGAGAATTTCTGTAGACAACGAAGTACGCTGCAGCGATGTTGTTATGCAGTAGCAATGCTATATACAGACTGGAACATAAGCCCTGCTGCAAAATTAGGCGATCTCATTAGGAGTCTCTTTTCACTTGAACAGAACCACATATTAACCGTTATGTGGCAAATCATTAGTGCTACATATACTAGTTCCGATTATCATCGCTATAGCTGCTCTTGTTAATAAGTAGTGAGCTCTCACGTAAAACCATCAACTGCCTTGCTCTGGTCCGCAGAGAAGCTCCCATTTCGAAGTAGCAAAATTCCTGAAGATTGTTTTGCGAACGTTCATTACTGAAGTGTGGGCATTTTACAGCCATAGTGTACATTATATGAATGGATCTGAGTAGCATTTGAAGAACGCATTATTCTACTGACCTTACACAATGCAGCTACGAGCTGGAACAAATGCGATATTCAGCCGCTGGCATAACGTGTTATTATGCAGTGTGAAGATTATTGAGAACTACAGGAACATCTTGAATGCCCCATGAGAGTCGAGGATTTGACTACGAGGAAAAGAGAGAATAAGGGACAATGTGATAGCACACATAGCTGGAGCGTGTCACGCAAGCTACAGCCATCTTCCTTGATGAGAAGGTTCTCAAAGCTGAGCCATTCTGGAATAATAGTATGATTAACGCAGCTTCTGTGGTACCCAATGAACCCAGTGGTATGCAAAGATGGCTACGTATAGCAATTACCCATCTTCAAAGATTTCCTAAACATGTCCCCCTCCCCCCCCCCCCCCCCCCCCGTCCAACGCAGATCGCAAGTTTACGGGCAAAAAGAGGAGTGGCACCATAAGAGTAATATTGCTCCTTCATGATTCACAACGCATGTGCAAATAATGCTTTAAATTGCACCAAATTTGGTCACTTTTAACCGTTGTTTATGAGTATGTTTATGTTGCACTAGTAGCAGTATTTGTGGGCCACCCTGAGTAAAAGAAATGAATAAATGGTTGGAAGTGGGCGAAGAGGATTAGAATTGAAAGCAGCTCATAGAATTGAATAAAAATAAGGCCACTGCTGTATTCTTCTATACTATAATCTGTTTCTCAAATAATTGGTTCCCTGAGCTCCACGAGTGGCTCGCAGTCAACGTTCATTGACGACGCTTCCGGCCATAAATCCTTGTTCAGTTCTATGATGCATTGCTACAATGTCTAAACAGCAACCAACCTACTATAGGTCTGGAATCAACAAGTCCATAGTGTGTGGTTCTTGTTGAGCCAAGGTGTGTTGCACCCACGAGTCACCGATAAATACAAGGCCAGAGATGGCCAGCTATTTATATAATACCATTCACGTCAACTTAGGCACTCTTCTAAGCAAGCCTGACGCTTTTAGAATCAAAACAAGCGTCCTTAGCACGGAACTGAACATTCCGTAAAAAGCTTAGAATCATTTTTTGTATAAGGAAAATTTTTAGTACAACTTTCATTGAAGTAATTACTTATTTACCTAATAAGTGAAGACATTGTTTCGAATTTTATAAAATTCTTATTTTTTGAGAAAAATATGGTGTTTTCTTTAGGCCTTCTCTCTTTTTCTTTTTTGAATAGCAGCATGCACATTTTGCCACCACTTGTAGTATAATCTTCAACCGATTTGCTTCGGCTTGAGCGATTGAACGATTTTCAGCTGAACCTGGTCTTTACTGTTTTCCGCTTTTTTTCAAAATTTTACTTTACTTCCACTAGCATTCTGGCATAATTCATATATTTGAGGCGCATGTTTGTAATGTATAAATAAATAAATAAATAAATAAATAAATAAATAAATAAATAAATAAATGTTGACTGCGAGATTCGTTTAAGAGGAGAGAAATTGGACTACTATTCTCTGTATTAGAAGGAGTTACTTCACTAAGGAGAAACCATGCAGGTCTTCCACTCTTCGGTAGGGAGGTATGTCCTTCATTACATAGAATAAGAATAGAATTAATTAGAAATACTAACTTCACCTGTATCACCTGTCGTCCCGCTGATCATCGACTTGCTCGAGCGGGCGCAAGCAGCGTCTCCATTCGTCCCTGTCGCGTGGCAGAGTGGTCCAATGGATCCTCCTCGCTCGAGGGACACGAAGAGCGTCATATCGGTCGTTCAGGGCTTTCACGAAGAAGTCCGACCAACGCGTTGGTGGGCGTCCTGGTGTTCTTTTGACATCCCGCGGAATCCAGTCGGTAACGGCTCTCGCCCAGCGTGTGTCTGCGAAGCGCAATACGTGGCCGGCACACCTAATT
Source organism: Heligmosomoides polygyrus polygyrus (assembly GCA_947396885.1). NCBI lineage: Eukaryota > Metazoa > Nematoda > Chromadorea > Rhabditida > Heligmosomidae > Heligmosomoides > Heligmosomoides polygyrus. The sequence continues at coordinate 65,359,568 of OX377204.1, read as the reverse complement.
TTCGACAACTTGGCCCACGCGACAGCGTCTCTGATCTTCGAACGTCGGCGAAGCTCGGAACTCCGGAGGCCTTCTCTCACTTGCGTGAGTCGTGTCACTCCGAGCATCGTCCTCTCGATTCCACGCTGCGCGACGCTGATCGCGTGGTCATCCTGCTTTCGTATAGCCCAGATCTCTGAGGCGTATGTTAGGGCAGGAAAAACGGTAGAGTCGAATAGGTGAGCACGGAGTCGGACGTTCTTCGTCTTCTTCGCGACTTCTTCGACGCTCTTGAAAGCTCCCCAAGCCGCTCGTTTCCTCCAGCTCAGCTGCGGCGCTAGGTCGTTGGCCATATTGACTTCGCGACCCAGATACACGTTGCTGGAGCATTCGGAGATGTTCGTTCCGTTGATCGAGAATGGGGCATCAGAAACTTGTCCGTTCCTCATGAACATCGTCTTCGAAAGATTCAGCTCCAGTCCAACATTCCTACATACACGATCGAAGTCGGCCAGCATTCGCTCCGCCTGGCTGATGCTTGGTGTTATGAGCACGATGTCGTGAGCGGAACGAAGTGCAGTTGCCGGCCGTCGACCTTCACTCCCATGTCTTCCCATTCTAGTTCGCGCATGACGTTTTCGAGGGTGGCTCTGAAGGTTTCGGGGATATGGTATCCCCTGCCGAGCCCCTCTCTTCGCGTCGATGACGACGTCGCTGTAGGAAGGTGAGATCTTGTTCGTGAATCCACTGTACAGCTCTCTCTCTCGAAGTACTCTGATGTGCCGAGTGGGAACGCCCTGAGTGAGCAGGGCGTTGATAATCGCTTCAGTTTCGATGGAGTCGAATGCCTTCTTCAGGTCGATGAACATAAGGTACAACGGCAGCTTACTCTCGCGACACTATGATGATGAGCTTCGTAATGGTGTATATGTGGTCGATCGTGCTGAATCCTCTCCGAAATCCTGCTTGTTCGCGTGGCTGTCCTTCGTCCAGCGTTCTGCTGATCCTATTCAGGATGACTCGAGTGAACAGCTTGTAGACTACGGACAGCAGGCAGATCGGGCGATAGTTGCCAATGTCGTGCACGTCTCCCTTCTTGTACAGCAAGACGCTCTTGCTGGTCTTCCACTGAGATGGAACCTTGCACTCCGACAGGTATCGTGTGAAGAGCCGCGCCAGGGTGTTGATGAGCGCTGGCTAGAGGTTCTGGCGAGAGGGCAAAGAAATACTAACTTGCCAGAATTAAATTCAATCTTTAATGGTAAATGTTTATGTATTGAAGAGAAATACAAAGAATTTGTTGACAAAACACACGAACATATTATCACAGGCAATTTAGATAAAGCTATTAAAAATTTGACTTTAAAAGGAACACAAATTGTCTCAAAAAATAGTGTTTCGAAAAAAAAGTCATGAAAAATGACAACATTCGTTTTCATGTTTGTGTTTTGCATGTATTGCGTATCGGTTGGCCACAGCAAGCGCTTGTCTAGGTCTATTATTATACATGCTGAAATAGCCGTTATACGTAAAAGTTTAAAAGTTAAAAGCGCGACGCATCCCAAAGTGGGAAAGATCAATGTGGACCTCCATCTGTTTTCTTGGGTGGCGAGAGGCTTTAAACTGTGCTGAAGTGCATGTACTTTGTCGAACAAATGACTTTTGCAATTCGTCTCGCATTGTGAGTGATAGCATGATTGATGGCGAGGTGACCGCTTTAAAATATCACGATTTAATAAGAAATGAGCTGCTCTGAGAAATTTATTTGCTCCACCAGAATAGCAATTCGAGGAGGAGCTTTTACTATTGCTCGATCTCAGGACATTCCTCCGGGCCTTATCTAGCAAGGCGAGTACTCGTCATCCAATTGAGGTAGTGGAGCGTCAAGTGACGACAGAGGACTATAGTGTCAAAATGCGATCGGTCGTCTGAGGCTCTATGGCTTCATGCGCTCTGCTAATCTTGCTCGTCTCCTCTTTACTATCACTTCAGCGAGTGGAGCAACAAGGTCATTGAGAGAGCAACATCTCATAAGAGATCGCGCTTCGATAGCGTGTTCAACGAATACATTCCGCTTCTAGATGAGCCAATTCACTGGCTTTTTGAGGTTCAGAAGTTTGCTGCCATGACTATGGACCACCGCAGACGAATATCATTATCACGTCACCCACGTACATATGACGAGGGTGCCCCAGAGCCTTTGCATCGTTCTTTTTAACAACAACAACAACAACTTGTAAACAATTCTAAAGGTTGCTCATACATGAAATTCTAAAAACCGCCGCATTGTCACAGAATCCTTATGTGCTAATGCGAAATATCCACCTTACAGGATGTGTTCTTTTAGTGTTGGTAAATCAACTAGTGGTGCAAATAGTTTCTAATGCAATATGATTGTAAACTTGATGGAAGTGGTGTAAGTCAGTCTTGTGGTTAGAATCCGATGAAGCACCAACGGAAAGAACTGGTACCAACGATTTTAAGCGGTCGCAAATACTTTCAATTGTTTGTAAGAATTTTGTAAAAGTTTTGAAAAAAATGCAAGCTGGTGCTTGCCAGCTGTTAAGGCTTTTGAAATGGTACAAAAGCTCCTAGACCCTTTTTTTCGGGATGACCCAAGAACAACGTCGGTTTTTGCAGTTCTGTATTCCACTGCCTATAGAATAAGGTATTAACTGGATACATTGTGGTGTACATGGGCTCCACGTCCGACATTCTCTCAATATCGATCTCACGATGGCTGTGCAAGAAGATTATGGCGGAGTGGCGTTCTACCCCCGCCCTTTAAACAGAGGCGTGGCAAATGTCTGCGTCTCCACTATCTCGAAAGGCAGCCACTGGACTCTCTAGCAAGCCCACGGGGTTGGGGTGGGCGGGCGAAGGGGACGAGGGTGAAGAACGCTCGACCCCCGAAGATTATTACAGCACTTCAAGAAGTTCAAGTTTCTTCGGTTTCGCCTTCTTCCTATCCTGGAAGAATGCAAAAAACACTTGAGGAACTACTCTACTTCTTCAAAAGTTATTTCACCTCACGGGGTGAAAAGCGGATAGAACAAAAGCGATGCTGAGAAACGACCAAAGGCTTTTCGGTTGCAGCCGGGGTGTTCCAGTAGTCACCGTCAGGTGGTGGAGGTTGACGTTGGTGAATGAACTTAAGCTCTCAGAACCACCCGTCTTAAGGAGCTCCTAAGACGTGGCTCCTAGAACTAGCTTCGAGGTCATGTTTCACCTTGTTTTCGAAAAGGACACACCACAGATGAGGGTGCAGCGCAGGCGTAGTCGTGCGGTCGATTGCGGATTAGCTGTCCCTTCAAAGCCATCGGTGGGGTTTCTAGCACCTTACCAATTCTTGGAGTTTGAGTTGAACACACCGCATATGTAATCTATTCCGGCTGTAGAAAAGTGTCGGGCTGCCTAGAACTTGTGATTTCTCATTAGACACGAGTGTCACTGCTGGAACAGAGGCATTGCTAAGCGGCTTATACTGCTCCCCTGACCACTTAGAAACATTAAATGTGAGATCCTCAATGAGGAGTGACATTAGATGGACCATGAAAAGCCGTGTAGAATGATTACAGTCAGAAATTCTGGGAGGATTTTCCAGCGTGCTCTGCGGTGCTGCCCTTGAGCACGTTCGTATAAGGTGCGGTGACACTAAGCGGCTGCAAAACCATTTCCTGGTGGTGATCCGGGGGTGATAGTCGTTAGTCCCGACTCGGATACGCACTGACGATGCCGACAGTGCCTGTGGTGCCAATTAGCGTCGACTCGCACCGTGCCACTAGCCGCTTCGCGACGATCTCCAAGGCAGCTCTGGCCGCCGTGCGATGGTGACCTAGCCGAGCACGGCGGCCAGAGCTGCCTTGGAGATCGTCGCGAAGCGACGAGTGGCACGGTGCGAGTCGACGCTAATTGGCACCACAGGCACTGTCGGCATCGTCAGTGCGCATTCGAGTCGGGACTAACGACTGCCTCCCTGATCGGGTGGGGTTTGACGAGAAAAAGATGGGTTTTTGGCAAACGCGAAGGCACAAAATACAAAAGTTGCTCCAAGCTACCACAAAGCCCTATCAGGTTCAGCTACTACAAAGCCCTATCAGTAGGGGCCCAACATTACTTGTGATAGGCCTGACATATTAAAAAACTTGGTGCACAGCTTTGCGAGATCGATACTTCCACAAGAATATTAAACTTTCTGAGGTCCATTACAAGTAATGGCCGGAGCCCTATTGTTAGGGCTTCGAGGTTGCTCAACCTTGTCTTGGAGCTGCATTTGTATGTTGTGCCTGCGCTTTTGAAAAACATACGTATTTTCCTCAGCACACCCTCACCAGACCACCACTATAAGAGGGGAAAGGGTTGTGGAGCCTTGATGTCACCGTACTTTCGCGCCTGTGCAAGCTGAAACGCTGCACATTGGCATAATACTAGATCTTTACCAAGTTCGTTTCCGATTTTCCGTCAATTCGTGCCCAGCCAGACGACGCCGCACCGACAGACGGAAATCGAAAAAAAAATCACCGAAAGCGTAGCACCGCTATATTCCCACGTTTTCTCAAACCGAAAGGCACATCATTCGAACGCGAATGTTTGACTCTAAGAAGCCACCTCATAACATGCATATGTATTATGCAGTGCTTTGAGCCAGAGTAACCGCTTAGGAATGAAAAAGAAGAAGGAAATGAATAAAAATCTCCTCAATTAATCAGTCACTGGAGTATGACACGCACACCACGGGCCGGATTCATCAACGACTTACAGAGATTTAACGAAGAAATTACAACCGAAGTTCCTGAAAAAACGCGAATTAACGCGGATTATCAACAGGAGATATTGTGTAATGTTGGTGTTATCGGGAACTTCAGCTGTAATTTCTCCGTTAAATCTCTATAAGTCGTTGATGAATCTGGCCCCAGTATGTTTTACGAGCTCTCGTAAAGTATCTTTAATGATTATTTGCCCTAAGTATAATAAGCACTTTAAGTGGTCAGCCGTTGTTTAAGTGTTCATTCGATTCAAAGCGATTCACAAATTCAGTAGGCTTATAGGCGTGGGTAGTGTATAAATTATTCACACCACATTTGTGCAGAACGTTGTTTGCCATCAGTAAGTTGTACGATGGAGCGTATTGGCGAGGCAACAAACTGAGAAGTCTCTAAACATTGAGCTCCGCTTTAAATTGTAAGACGATCCTTGCAAGGCGTGCGAGTTCTCATTGACGAAAACCGCCTGAGCGGCTAAGCTATGAAGCGAGAATGACGTTTCTACAAGCGTGGCCAGAAATGCTAAGTTACCATGCAGGACGGCAACAAACACGTAACTCAAGCAGCAATTGGATATGCACCATCGAAAAAGCGTTACCGCTTTTCTATGCTCCATGTTTGTTACAGAATCGAGTTCGAAGTCGCTAGTGCAGAGTCCCTTCTGAGCAGTTGACTTCAGCTCGCGCGCCTGTTTGAGATGCTTTAAATGCTTCCAAGCTGGCAGAAGAGAGTGCAACCCCTTGGATATGGATGCTTGCTGACCTAGCTCACCAGGGAAAGGTCTCAGGCGTATGCCTGGATGGAGAAATGGAAACCGTTAAGAGAATCTCCATCCTCCAGATAGAGTAGCAAAATATGTTTTTTGCTGAGTCCTTGCACCCAAAGAGCTAGGGCCGTTCAAAATTCACGTGCACACGTGCTGTGCCAAGGGAGAGAAGTGGCAACAGGCTCTGCTACAGTCGATCGGTGGTTCAAGCGTGAGTGAAGTACACCTGAGACGTCAGAAAAATAGGAATCACATTTCACTCGGTACCATGTAGGCTGACACTTCTTCACTTGATGTTTGCCCAAGAACGTGTTTACCACGAAACTCCGCTAGCGGCTTCTCATAACGTTTCATAGTGGGCTAAGCTTGAATAGAAAGGAGCATGACCTCAGCGCATACTATAAGAGCTGTTGCTTTGACTGGACGATGTTCGAAGTCATTATGTTGTACCTAGGGAGAAATGCCTTGGACAAAGTGATAAGCAAGATTTTCTTCCGTGCTCTCCTATTACAGTTGTTTCTTTCTTTTAAAAGCATTGGTTGGACAGCGGAGCTGAATTTGCTAAAAAGCACCTGTAGCTTGCATGTTAAAATTTTTTAATACTCGCTTTAGGCCATATACGTAGAGTAACAACGCTGTAATCGGTTGAAAGATGAAAACGGTAAAATCTTCTGTTAATTTAATTTAATTTAATTTTAATTTGATTTTCTATTTCATTTGACAACTTGTTTTCCGTCATTCAGAATATGGGCATATTGAAGTCGTTTTAGGCATAAAAAATGAATGAACCAGTATAGCTTCGCTTTTTTGAAAAACTGGAGAATTGGTCCTTGAGTGAACCAGAAACATGATGAAGATGAACTATAGAAGCAATTGGATAAGTCTGCCTGAGACTCAAAGCATAAGATGGAGCAAAGCAGCATAATCCTGCATGTTTAAGTACGAGACTTCGTCGGATGGTAAAATCTGTCAGAAATACTTCCATTTTGCGTCGGTAACATAGTCACGTCATGATGTACTAGTAGTTCACCCCTCCCCCAAATTGAAATGCTCCATAAAAATGGTATCTGTACTGAATCTGAACGTCAGTTTCCATAGGTACAACCAATCAATATAGAGAACTTAAGCAAGCGAACTCGAAAAACTGTAGAATCCTCAGGATATCTTCGAAAATGACTATTTCCAAAGCAAACATTCTAGATTCAAAGGATTCTCGGGAATATGAGCTGGAGTATAAAAATGAGGGAGACCGAGCTTTATGTAAATAAAGGCATGTAGTTTGGACAGAAATCCGCATTGCTTAACCGCTAAGTTACTCATGAGAAGGGTTGCCACCGTTTCTAGAAGGGGTTCTCTATATCCCCCTTACATCTCGTCTTATTAAGTCGTTTTCTTTTAATGTGAAAAAACAATTCATAGGGAAAAACAGTGAGAACTGACCAATGTTTTGAAGACATCAAAACACATTTCGAAGGCAACATGTGTGGAGAGCCAAAAATAACTCAGAAGAGGAACGCAAAAGAGGTTTTTTTGCTGAAAAAATGAGGCATCTGCGAGTCCGAGGGAGACGGCGATGGCATAACCGCGAACAGCCGCCCTCGAGTAGAACGTATCAAAGAACGTCGGACCACCCCGCGTCACCCAATACCCTGCCGGAAAAGCTCCCGCATCAAACTTTTTGCGCCTCTAAAAACGCCCGCTGAGTTCCTCGGATTCCTGCTTCGAGCACACGAAGGAGGAGAAGGCTTGCAGTCGCAAACACCAAACACGAATCTGCAATGCTGCTAGGGTGTCAGATTCCAACAGATGGGCTTCATGTTGAAAACCTACAACTATACCGGAGTTTTCCTAGAAAATGTCAATCCCTTCGAGAATTTGATGGAATCAGATGATGACAGCTTGTTCTAAGAACACTCCATGTCAAGAAGCCTAATCCTATTCTAGGATTGCTCCTTACTTTCCTACTTCGAGTGTCGCACAATTGCTCAAATCTATTTTGCCCCACTCAGCGCCTCACAGTTCCTTGACGTTTTGTGCTTAGAATGGACCCATAACCTCAAAAATAGAACGGATATGTTGTATGAGTCGGATTCAAACGTTTTGCACGCCAGCACAGTTTCACGTGATTATTCCAATATAAACAGTAAACCGTACAATGTGCAATGATGTTTCCATTAGGTCACGACACGCTCAAAAGTACGTCACACAAACCCTTTCAGACATTTTTAGCAATACATTGTATATATAAATATAATCTATATATATACTATTTTCACGCTAAATTGAAAACTTTTCTAACCAAGTTGAACACTTTTCACGTCAAATTAGACACTCTTCTAAGCTAACATAAGACTTTTCAAATCAAAGCGAACTCCTCTAAATCGAAACGAGCTCCTTCTACATTAAGTTAGAAACTCTCCAAATAATTTTTTGTTCAAGGAAAAATTAGCATAACCTTCTTTGAAGTTCTAATTCAGTTCCCAATAAGAGAACACATAGTTCGAAATTTTATTAAAAAAATTATTTTTTTGAGGAAAAACAGTGATTTGAAGCTTTTTTAAATCATTGTTTTTCTGCTTTTGCTTGCATGCAGTTTCACATCTGCAGACAGTGCGACATAAGCAATTGCAAATACACCTATCCTGACTTTCTTGCTGCACGTAAAGTGTATTTACACTATCAGTCAGATAAACGTTGCGACCTACTTTTCGAGTGCATGGCGTCATCCTGTCTTTTAATACACTACATGATTGCTGCCTCGCTGCGTTTTAAGACAAAATTTAATTTTTTCTCATAAAATAAAATTTTTATAAAATTATTACACCTCTTCGGAGAAGTGAACCAAAAATTTAAATAAAAGCTATACCATTTTTTCCTGAACAAAAATTATTCTAACCATCTTATTGTGTTTGTAGTTCAACCTGCCTAAAGGTTTTTTCGCTTCGCTTTGATTTCAAAAGTCTTATGCTTAGAAGAGTGTCCAATTTGACGTGAAAAGTGCCCAATTTGATTTGAAGAGTGTCCAATTCGACGTGAAAATAGCATATATATAATTTACTATTATTTTCCTGTCAAAATGGGGGCACTATTCACGACTGGACACTCTTCTAGGAAAACTTGATGAAATTGGATTGAAACAAAACGTACTCCAAATAAAAACGTTACTATTTCTTTCTTTGAAACATTTTGATTTACCTACCACTATAGGTGAACACACTGCTCGCTGAAACCGATGGGTTTATTTTTTATTTCTTAACATAATGGCTTTTAGCTTATTTTTTGCAGGAAGGAGGCATTTTTCCAGTGCACCCGACTAGGACGTCACGATTTCCCTTTGATTGAAAGGAACAATTTGTTTCTGCGTTTGGCGTCGCACGCGGAACAACAAAAACGTTTATAAAAATTGTTGGTTCTCTAAGCTTCATAATTAATAGTCCAACTTCAGTGTTTGTTTGACGTAGCTCGACGTCAACTTTTATTGGCGGCGTTCCGGGCCATAAGCCCTTCTTCAGGTCTATAACACTTTTACATTTTCTATACAACACAATGACTTCTGAAAACGCACCGGACCTGACCTGCGATCAATATAGAGAGTGGGTGGTTGAGACCGCAAACCAAAGGCTAGGGCAGTGGCTATTTATAGGACGATGGACTGTGAGCGGTCACTCTTGCGTCGATATAGCCCTCAACGGTCATTCTTTTGGCCCTATAGAATGATGAGGTTCATAGCCACCCCCACTTCGCTTTTCGCATCATCGCTGGTCTCCAGCGTTGTATTTCCGGCGCTTCTTCAATCTCCACCGTATCCGGAGGCAATTTCTAATGGAGAATTGACACCTAATGTTACTGCGAATGTTAGCCTCGTGAGGGCCTGAGGGTGTGATGCCTCGAGAATGGATTGTTTGAAAAGAGAGAAGAGAGATTTTTTTGTTTCAAGTAACATTATTTATAAATGCAATACTTTTTAAAATATCATTTAGTGATATTTTATGAAATTTCAAACATGGGTTTCAGTTTTTGCGGCAGATAAATTAAAAAGTTCCGCAATCATCTTAAACTCTCCTCGGACAAATACTAGGAGAGTCTTTAGTTTAATTTTGAAGACGTTCAGGTTGATTTCAAAAGCGTCAAGCTTGCACAGACCAGTGGCGGATTTGGATGGAATATGAAATTTTCACTCATTCTGGCATTCTGAATCAAAAGCCCTACCTTTTTTTCAAAGTTGTTTTATTCCGAATTAAGGTACAGTGATATTTGTTCCTCAACGATAACAGCTTCACGTTCCTTTAAAATATACAAGACGTGTTCTTAAAGTCGAAGAATTTAACCGCCTTTCGCAAAAGCCGAATTTTTGTGTCACAGAGCTTTACGGAACGAATCCCTACAACGCTAGATCGGAATTTTAGAAAAAAATTTAGGAGCAATTAAACTGGAAAATTTTGAGTCTTAACTCCTATTTGACGCTGTGTCTGCAGGCTCGTCGCTTAGACACCGTTATTTGCCTCGGCTTACTGAGAAAGCAAGCAGAGGTGAAATCTGACCATGTGCCAGGTGGATATCATTCCGACAGGTTGTTAGCTCTAATTGCCCAAATGTTTGCAAAAAGGAGATCATTACCCGAAGCTTTTCAAGAAGAGATATGCCACATCTAATAGTTCGCATATCTATTGAAATGGTTATACATGCTCGAAGTGACGATAATTTACAGCTAAAAACGACAGAAATTCTAGGCCCGACCTAGTAATTACAGCTGCCGAAAAAATGACAGTGAACTTTTTTATTGATGGTTAAGGAACTCTGCAAATTAGCAACACAAATTGGCTGAAGGGTTTTGCATTCTGCGCTAAGATTTTGATCCTTAGGTTCTGTCATAAAACAGCTCGATTCCTGACTTTAGCAAGTAATCAATCCAGCAACAGTTCACAGAACACCAATAATGATCCCCTGATTGTGAGATCCTGAGAGTGAACAAGAAATTTAGCATTGCTAAAAGTTGGACCGAGCTGTATTTGCCTCACACTCTCTGGACGTTTCCATTTCACCATAGAAAAAGTGTGCCCTATCGAGTATAATCTTCGAAACAGTTTTCCGGTAAAGAAAGAAGCCGTGAAGTTCGAAACGCTATTCAAAAACACAATGTCTCGACGGTTTACCAGGAAATTGAAATTTGGCTTCTTTTATCCATTTTTTACTTTACTTTATTTCAGTTTGCGAGGCCCTGAAGAATTTTCCCTACAACTTAATAAAACAGGTCCTCATGCTTCCTACATTACACAAAACAAATTTTCGAAAGCACATCCGAGGTCATTAATGCGAAAAAAAACCCATACGATCTGCTACCAATTTAAAGTTAGCTTCATACGTATAATGTAATAAAAAGATATTTAAGCGAATCAGGTTAGTGAGCTAGAAAAAGTGGAAAGACCACAAACTTTGATATCAAATATTATCGGATGCGCTATAAGATCGCGTCCTCACTACCCTCTTCTATCCAAACCCCTTTTTTGGAATTCCTCCAAACCCAGGTGAATTTTTACGCAGTTCCTCTTGAAACGAAACTGGTGTATTTTTTTACCTCTTCTCAGCTAATTTCTTCTGATTCAGTTTTAGTTTAGTTCTCAAGCAACGGAGTGAACATGTATCCATTGCAAGAGAAGATTGCTCTGCTTCAGGCAGAAGCTTTAGTTTCTGGAGTTTCTGGAGTTCGAAAAGTCCGAATAATAATATTAGGAAGGAAGTTGACATACCAAATAACTGCTATCGTAAATAAGTCAAGCAAGGAAACTAACGAAGAATATTTAAATAGCTTTGAAGACCTGTTGAACATGAACAAGAAGCCATATATTCAGGTTGAAAAACAGGAAAAAACAAAAGCAAAAAAGGGGAAATTCAATAAATTTAGTGCTGTAATCTTGACCTAACAACTGCACACTTTCATCCCTACGCCTTCCTTCAGGTAAGGAAATTATTACCTTGAAGGAATAGTATACTAGGCCAGCTTTCTTTGACTTCATACAGTTTTACAACTCACTCTGAAGGGAGTTGTAAAGCAAAATACCTTTAATTCGGAGCAAAGATCTTCCTGAGACAAATTATAAAATCTCAAACATAACAGAAAGTGATAGTAGAAGATAAGGCACTGATTATTCCCTGTTTGAGATGGATTACGCATAAGAGCGCTGGAAGCTTGGTATGTATGGATTTTTCGACTCGGCACCCACGACAGCCGGTGCTTACTGTGATTGCACTACAACACGCCAGCCTCGAAATTAAGCTGCGGAACTCTGAAAAAACCCAAGAGATTTCGCTGGGTCATTCAAATGAAGGCCATCAGCTTCGCGCTGACATTAACGGCCGGCTCAAGTCGGTATGAGATGTGGATCCCGACATGTCACTGCTTCGGGGATGTCGAGGGTTTGCACGGGCGACGAGACATCGCCTGTGATTTAGCGGCATAGCATCCTGCTCGCAAGCAGAGAGTGCGTGTCCGAGTTCTGCCTGGCGTTGAAGTTCTGACCGCAGAAAGCATCATTGTGAGTCTAGTGGATTCAATTGAATATTGTTAGTAAAAGAGGTGACGCCAAGTTAGCGCCAGTGATGTTAAAGGAAGCAATGTGTTGGTCCAGTAAGAGCGAGTAATCAGTGAGAGTTGTTTGATTAATTTGGTGTTCGCTTTGGTGGATGACGAAATGGAAACCACCAGACCGGAGCAGACGACAACGACAGAGGCAGCGGTTCAGTGACGTAAACCTTCTATTCGGCTGAGAGACGGGCGAGTTTAGAGTCCGGTACTCAGATCCGCATGGACAACTTGCAGTTTGTTTGCATTCGGCCGCCTCGGACCCTCAAAAATGAAAGGCGGCCGCGAAATTGTTCCTGTCGACAGTTTTGTGGGGACAAGAGCTCTAGTGAAAGCGCTAGGAAAACGCTAAGACGCTGGCGCTAAGAAAACCGCATGTCGAAGATCCCCAGGACCAGATGCGATGCATAATCTTTTTATTAGCACTACGTGGCTGCGAGTTGGAGAAGATTGATTTTAATAAAATTGCGGAATTTTTCAAAGGTAGACTGGAAGGAGGACTGTAATTCGTGCAGTATAGATGCCGCTGTGCCAAAAGCCTCTTCGAAGCTGCGATAAAGGTGTGGAACAAAGAGTTAGACAACTTTGGCACGAGATGTAATAACAACTGGAAGAACGCAGCAATGCTGTGTAAAGCGCGGTGATTTGCAAAATTTGAAGCCTTTGTGCACCTTCGCTATAATCTTTGTTGTTCTCTCATTTCCACACGTTCTCTAGGTTCGGCTGAGTTTCCTTCCATCTCCTGGGAGACAGCTCATATTGCACACGTATTCTGTCGCTGACAGTATCACTGTTCAGAGATTCTCCGCCTGCACAAGAAGTCTTCCACCGCACCAGAACTCTAGCAAAGAGTTGACCGTCTTGTAGAACGTCCTTACATTTCGCCTGGTAATAGAACCTGCAAAGTTATACACTTGCTCGCATTAACTAGATTAAGGTCTCGAGTAGGGTGTGAACCTTCTGACTTTTGTCTTTCTCTAATGCTAAGAATATTTGAACAATTAGTCGAATGAATGCTTAAGACAATTAGAAATTGTGCATCGGAAAAATCTTGAGATTTCAGAATTTTCTCATCACAACGCCATGATTTTCAGAAAATGCTTCGAAAGTAGGGAGTTTTGTAATTCTCAAATGTCTCACAGTGAAACAACGTTCATGTTGCACGGATTTGATGGTCACCCACAGCGTCTCAACTTTTGGAGGACCATACTCAGATACATCATGCCGTTGAGATCACCTGAAATGGTCTTGCTTTGGAACAGGCATAGGCATTATCATATGCTGATAGGGGTCTTTGCGACATCACAGCGAGTGTGCCCCTCTACCAAACCCAGTTTCTGCCCAGTTTATTCTGCAGATCTAAGGAGAGTGAGCTCTGAAAACAATGAACCGAGGGTGCAGAATACACATAAGAGAAGCACAGTTTTGTCATCTACGTGATATAGCGAGATGAACATGGTATTTACTAGTAGTGTTCATCAAGGAAACACGAGAACAAAATACATATAACAACAAATTTAACAGCCAATTTAAAATATAAGACATATTCTCGTTGCCTCGTAATAAAACCTTGACATTTTACGTGCTCTTGGCCTATGTACTGTAGAGCCCCTGAGGTACGTACAGTGTGAGAACGCCTCTGGTGAAGCTACTAGTTTCGCCGATCTCATGAATGCAAGGCGAGTGTAGCGCAGTCGGAGGAGGCGCTGGCTGTCGTGTGCACTCGATACTAGGTTCCTGGTTCCCGCCCAGGCCTACCAACCCTCTCATTCTTCCGGTATCGGCGAATTGGTACCAGACTTGTCTAGGAAGGATAAAGCGCTGACTTGTTCATAGGTTGGCCACCACAAGTCGTTGTATGACCAAATGCGCCAAGTCACATCAAATCGCCTTCACGATATACCGTAGAACTGGTCCGTAAGGTTGTCAGCGTTTTGAGTACTTCGCTTTGAACAACCATAACTTTCTCAAATCTTGTCGGATTTGGTCAAAGTAGGCACCCTTCGAAACAGCACACATTAGCCATCGGGGCACGTGGTCAACTTATTCCATCAGCGAAAAATTGTGTAGGTGGTCGAGATTCGACAAAATCCACTAAATCTGTTTTAGCTTGTTACTGATTGGTGAAGGGTTTACAAGCGAGAAAGTTCTGAGAGTGTTTGAAAGGGTGGTAGTCGGTTGGTAAGAAGTGTGGAGAATATGCGGATGAAGCAGAACTTCAGTCTTTAATTAATTAATTAATTAATTTATTTATTTATTTATTTATTTAAACAAAGACAACAGTCTTGTTTAAAGAATGAGGGAACACAAAAAAACTGTACATACACGACACAACAAAACACGAAAGAATGAGTCATATGCACATTGAATTCGATGACATAATAAGCGTCTACTGACTGCGCAATATTTATAATGCTTAAGGTGTGGAAAACCTTTTGCAGACCTGTACAGATAACCTTGTCATGTCTTCGTATTTACCTAGCAGTAGATTGAAATCACCAAGTGTTCTGTATGTTAGAAAATCAGATCTGACTCGAGTTTTGGCAACTGAAACTCGAAGCTTAAGCTTTCAATTCGTTCAATTTTCTTCGTTTCAAAGCATCCGAAACAGCAACTTTACCGACGCCTAGCTCTTCCGCCCATCCCGTGAACTGTCTTGGATGGTTCAGCTTCCACCAATTCGTCCAACTCGTCGTCCAGAATTGCTCTAGGTCGACCGGGGTCATCTTCGAGGTTGAAATCTCCGGTCCGAAATTTTCTGAACCACTGGCGCATAGTTTTTTCTCCAACGCAACCAGGCCCCTACACTTGATTGATTTGTTGACCTGCCTCGACTACTTCTAGAACAGAAATATAAAACAACGTTGAAGCATAAATTATTAGGTTGTAACGAATTAAATGGCACCGGCTCGCGCCATTTTTTGGCGCGTCTTTACGCGTTTGATCAAGAACAAACCGTAACATGTGGCATATCATTTAGAAGCGCAAAGTTTGCTTACCGGTGAGTACCAAATTTTCTATGTAAAAGTGGGAAAACTTTAGAGTTTTATTGACTTTTTTGCAGATGGACAAAAGGGTAATCCGAGGCATTTACTTGTATGAATTCAGGCTGGGCACTACAGCTAAGGAAGCGGACGAGAAGATCAACGCCGCATTCGGTCAAGGATGTTCCACAATTCGGACGGCGTATCGTTGTTATCAGAAGTTCCGGAATGGAGATGAGAGCTTGGAAGAACATGAAGGTCGTGGGAGGCATAGTGATGTTGATGAGGACAAGCTGAGAGATGTGGTAGAGGAGGATCCACACAAAGGTACCAGGGAGATAGCGAAGGTTCTTGTCGTCAGTCACAACACAGCTGCCCGGCATCTGAAGGAAACTGGAAAGACCAAAAAGCTGGAAAGATGGGTGCCTCACGAGCTGTCTGAGGAGCAAAGAAACCGACGATATGAGATCTCGTCCGCACTGCTTCTACGGAACGAAACGGACCCATTCCTTGATCGCATCGTAACCTGTCACGAGAAATGGATATGTACGACAACAGGCGACGATCGGCACAGTGGGTGGACAGCGATGAGAGCCCCAAGGTTTTTGCGAAGCCGGAATTGCACCAAAAGAAAGTAATGGTGACAGTATGGTGGTGTTCGCTGGGAATTATTCACCACAGCTTCCTCCCTCCCGGTGAACCCATCACGGCAGAGAAGTACTGCATTGAAATTGAAGAAATGATGAAAAAGTTGAAGGATATCCGGCCGGCCCTGGTAAACGGAAGGCGAGTTCTCCTTCTGCACGACCATGCTCGCCCCCATGTAGCACGAATGACGTTGCAGAAATTGAATGAGCTGAGCATTGAAACTCTACATCCTCCGTTTTCTCCCGACCTCTCCCCAACAGACTACCATTTCTTCAAGCATCTTGGCGACTTCTTGGTAGGGAAAATATTCAAATACCAACAGGATGCCGAAAGTGCCTTC
The DNA here is from genome assembly GCA_947396885.1 of Heligmosomoides polygyrus polygyrus. Lineage (NCBI taxonomy): Eukaryota > Metazoa > Nematoda > Chromadorea > Rhabditida > Heligmosomidae > Heligmosomoides > Heligmosomoides polygyrus. The sequence continues at coordinate 65,343,508 of OX377204.1, read as the reverse complement.
GAAGATTTCGTCAATTCCAGAACTTCTGATTTTTACGCTACTGGGATAAAAAAGCTTGTGTCACGTCGGCAAAGATGTGTAGATTCAGAAGGTTTTTATTTCGATTAATAAACTTGCCAACAAGCCGAGATATTAACTGTTTAAATTTACAGTGGTTTAGTGCCATTTATTTCTTTACAACCTATTATTTATTCAGATAGAGTGAAAAATTCTCTACAGTAAGTGGCATTAATGCGAAACGCAAGTTGAATTTTTACTTAATAATAGACGAATGAAAAATAGTAACATAAAACGCTGGGATGTTTCCGTACAACCTAATAGAATGTGTGGCGTATCCCAGAAGGGATTGAGTAACGCCATCCTTTATCCTTTATCCTTATGAACGGATGTTTTATGTATTTGGGCATAGGTGAACAGCGTTCATCTACAGCGGACTGTATGAGTTTACTTTGTATGCATTGTGAAGAGCGCTTATTCGTGAATCGTTCGATTCTCTACAGACCTCTGAAGAAGTCAATTCTCTTACGACTTCACCAACATTGCGGAGCCGTCTTAAATTTCAAGTACTTGTAAAATCTGTCCGTTTGCCACTAGTGAGGATGGCAAAGCGAGCAATTTATAGGGCTAACACATCGGAATATTTTGCTAATAAACTCTGTGTTATAGGTGGAAGGGTTACAAGTTGAGATCATGACTTGGTAAACAGTTGTTGCTTTTCAAATCCTTCCCGATTTGGCTCTCCGCGTCACCATGGGATTCCGTTATTTGACAAACGTGCTTTCAGCTCAAGCGCAATGAACCTGGTTCTATTAAAACCCCACCTGCCCCGTGTTGGTTTGGATGGTGACTCTGCTGAAATGTACTGTCAAGGCTGGTTAAGACAATGCCGTGAAGACACTCTTAGGGGGTCTCCTGTTTTAGTCATCACACTCTGATTCGAGATAAAGTAATCAATTTATTTTCAGCATTGCTACCAATAAAGCACCTCTATACCATATACAGCCCAGTTAGGCTGCCCAAAAGTTCTTAGAGGAAGAGTTAGAACACTTTATAAGAATAGTCTACACTAGAGAGCACCTCTAGCGAAACTAAGCATCATTGGGACATATCCGGTCGTGAATTTGCAATCGTGCGAGGAAAGGGTTAAAATGACCGTGGCTCTGAGCTGTGGCTGTTTTTTCCCATACAAAACCTCCAAGAGGTCAACAAACACTGGTTCAATATCCGAACCAGAATAGCATTGATAACTGATGACTCTTTCACCAGCGGTAAGACGGAAAGGAACCTAGAGTAGAATCTATGAAGGCCTTGCGTAATATGTCGTTCACAACTCGTAAACCATTACGACGAATACATCCAATTTTGGATATTTTCCTCAACGGCATTTTCCCCATTCTTTGCGTTTAACAAAGCAGAATGATCAGCTGTAAAAGCCGCTAACTCTCCAAAGAGGTAGGTGAAAGTTGCACGGAGTTATTGTAAAACTGAAACGTTTTTTCTTAGAGCGCAATAAAAATAATACAGGGTGAAACGTATTGACGCGCCTCCTTCTTTTCAGCTCCACCTTTCTCTTTCCACTTTTCAAGGGTTTTGGGTGTTATTTTTGTTGACTTATTGTATATGTGATCAAAAACCACTCTCGAAAAAACGGAATCAACATGATACCGTCGTCTTACGGTGGTCCTCCTTGGCGGTTACCATAAGAAATGAACACTTCATTAACAAGAGAATTAGGCACTGCTCGAAACGGTCGGTGAGGAATGACGTCAATAACCTAAAAGCCAACTCAACTACGGCTCTGTTAACGGTATGTAACGGTACCACCTTTGTTAATGGTATGTGTGGCCTCCGACCGAATCGTGAAAAACGGGTGTCAGATTCGTGATCAGCACCCCAAATAACCCCCTAGACGAAGTTTCAGCGAAATCGGTGACCCTGCCTGGACCACCTTTGTTAACGATATGAGTGGTATTTTATATGTAAACATGCTCTATAACACACTATAATACCCCTAGTTGGATTACCTATATGATAAACATGGATTTTGCAAAAGTGCAAAATAAACGCAGTCTGCGGGATCCAAACCCCCGACCTCTCGCTCACGAGCCCGAGCGCTCCCTTACTCCGCCACCAGTGCATTGCACCGGGCGCGATACGAGCCCTCATCCCGCGCGCGCCCGTCAGCTGTGGAACACGTGGATCAACAGGGCGCCAACGCGCGACTTTCGTCGCCCCTAACTCTGCGCAGAGTTGTATTGGGGTCGAGATACCGGCAGTTTGTTACTTCCCAGGGAGAGGCGGTTCTGCCCACATTTGCGCCGTTCCGACCTACCGTTGAGATAGTATCCTGGTTAGACCGGCACAGCTTACACGTGAATCGGCGGATTACTTTTCTTAGACTAGTTTGGAGAACAAAGTCTGGACTACTTTCAACAAAAGTGGACAGCCGCTGAGGACTACCATGCTCAAAGCACGAGAAAAAATCCACATAGAGTACCTGTGGCGCACCGCCGATGAGTTTTCCCGTCGTTTCTGCTCCCTTGTTCACAGTAAAGGAGCCAATATCGATTATGAATTATTCTGTCATGTTTGTAACTTCATTCTCATTATTTTGAAAGTGAACATGTTAAATCTTACTGGCGTATATCTTTTTCTCTCGGCTATACTACTGCTCCACAACTAATAGACTAGAACAACACTGGTGACGTTCCCTTCGCTACTAACCACACTATAAGTAGGAGGCTTCAACTCTTTGAATGACTGAAAATCGCTGGCCACAAATTCGATTTCGGGTGGTTGATTTTCCAATCTTCGCAACATTTTCTGTTACGGACATTTGTCCGTCATGAATTTTCTCCACATCTGGCACCGACACGGCTTCAGTCGGTATACAGATTAAAACTGTGTTCGAAATAAATTTGCCATTTTAGCCCATGACAACGCAATCATTCACTCATTTCGTGCGGACGATGGAAGGACAGTTCCAGGTGGGTGAAGTGTCAAGCAAATCTGGGAACGAGAACTGGGCAGAGTCGCCAGGCTAAATGGAAATCCACCCTTGAAGCGATAGACCTTCAAGGGCGGAATAAATTATTCACAGCACCCCTTTGGAGAACCGCTGATACCGCGAATGAAAGGGTCAACACAGGGTTGATGGAATCCATCTGGCAACTCAGGATAAATAAACTGCAATCAGAATAGAAAAAAAATCACTGATCTTTTCCTCACTAGCCTCTTTGAAAGCGTACAATTTTAGATCCACTTAGTATTGGTCAGCGAGTTGCGAGGAAGTGATTGGGTCATTGTGCAAACTCACAGAATGATAAGCCCTTCTCACGCTGTATGCTATTCTAATTTGCAGGTATCATTGGGGCATGCTTTGGCGAAGGAATCCTCCGAAGACAACGTTTCAAGAATGCTGCCCATCAAGGACCCCATCGTAATTCTAAACAAAGAACGTTCTGGCGATTACAATCCGAACATGGAGAACAAGGTTAGTTCAAAATGTGGCTTCGAAAGAGCCACCTTAATTGTGATAGCTCAAGGATAATGCCGCCTTCAAATATTAAAATATTTACCACCAGCGGCCGTATCCATGAACGTTTCCGGGGACGTTCCTAGCTTTCTACGGGAGGTGGCAGCGTCAGGGGCTGGAAATGGCTATTAATGAAACGAATATGAACACGAAAACCAACCGCGTGGGCCGGGAAGGGAATGGAGCGATAGCGGGAAAATCTCGCATTTCTTTCCGCTCCCACCGCTTTATGAATACGGCCATAGTAGTTCGATTAAGCTGATTAAGCTGATACCCTTTAATTCGAGGTGGCTGGAGAGCCAATTTTTCCGTTCACATGATATTGTTGGTTGACATTACCTCGTTGTGAGAAATATACTGTTGAATATTCGGTCATACCCGATCTTCACAAAAATGCGTTGCATAAAAAATCAATGGCAGTGTTCAAAAATTCCGTGCTTTCGGAAGAGCTTCTTGCTTTAGCTATTGTACTCTACGTGCGCTCATGCGAGAAATGCCACGAATGCGTCAAAGAAAGGTTCATTCAGAATTCGCACAGAGTGAAAAATTCAGTGACAACCTCCTCCTAAATTTAGTGGGAATCTCCCATAAGGGCAGGAAGTAGCAACAGCTATAAATAAGTATTTTGTGATTGAAATTAAATCTGTTGACTGTTTAGCGCCTGCCATGTGGACGTCCAAAGATGCTTTGTTAAGCCTATTTTGCGCAGAAGAGTGAACTTGGGTTCAATCTCGTTACAAGACCACGCCAGGAAACCCCCTGCTTCACAGATATCGCCAAACCAAATAATAGTTGGAGGAGCAGAAGCTTTGAACTGCGGTCAATGACAACCCGCCACCGAAGTTCTAAAGAATAAAAACACCTAAAGTGAGCCTGGGCCCGTATGCATATCTCGGGGCGGCGGGGTGCCCCAATCGGGGCGCCCCAACTGCAGGTCGTACCCAGCAGGTTTGGGGCCCCCAACCCGCGATGCATATGGCTCCCACCACGGTCGGGGAACTTCCGAGCCGTATGTGATATGCGTAGTACGTAGGCACAGATTAGGTTTTGCATTTCTCGGCGAAAATGTCAGCTGCTCGCTGTCGCGCATTCATGCGCGTTTGAAGAAAAAAGGGAGTAAAGGAGGTTAGGGAGGCACAGTGGGCTGGGAATTAGGTTGTAGCGTTAAGAGTATTTTTTTATTTTCCAATAACATGCTGTTTTACTTGTGTTTAACTATTCGCGTGTTTGTCTGTTTACGAGTTTTAGTTTATCCATTTGTTTTTTATTTTATAAGGAATAGTGCTGCAAGCTATTCAGTCTGCTATTTCGTGTTAAAGAAAATATAATCTAACATGAGTAAATGTGAAAAGTTTTTCTTGAAAGGAAATTCTTGAAAGCTCTGTCTCCTTTTATGCAGGACTGCTTTTAGACGCTCTCAACGAACACAAACTTCATTAAAACTCGTCTTCCCTGATTTTTTCGAAGAAATTTCATATCATGATCCTATCCAGCTTTACACCAAATAGTCTGACTAGAAAAGTTATATGTTGAAAGCACATAATCGCTTAATTAAATGTATCCGGCAGCGCAATACAATGGTCCATTTTACTGTTCCCTACTGCGTGATGGACATAATTTGTCATGATGAATTGGTTTTGCAATACAATAACAAATAATGCTTTTAAAACCTAGAAAAATCGAGAACTCAGGCAGCAAATATTCACAGCATGGCGCGGCGGGCCGGTGTGGCGAGTAGCTAGGTACAGTGAATGTAAATGCAGTCTTATCTCTTCGTTTCGATTATAGATCCGCGTTTTATGTGCTTCCTAACTGGACAAGGGAGGGAACTCCAGGATGTAGGCAATTTTAACAGGGATGCGTCACTTGAGCCACACCCTGGAGTCCCTTCCCCTGCCTAAATCTGTGCTCTCCTCCGCTGACGCGGAGGAGAGCACAGAACACAGATACAGCATTATTTGTTTGTTTTCCTTATTATCACTGTGCTTTGTCTCCTTTTCTTGGTGTTGGTGACACATTTTATAAGGCCCCCCCCCGGACCCTATTTGCGCCGAAAATCAAGCTCTGAGTTGAAGAAAAATACACTCAACTACCTCTTTTTCTCACTTTACCGGCAAAATCCTGCACGATTCATATGTTTTCCTTCGCTGTCCGCAGCATTCCCCTTACGTCGGACTAGGTGGCGCCCCGGCCCTGAGGGGGCTGGGGAATACGGTATCTCCCCGGAGGTGTACATCGCGGGATTCCGCCGCCCTTTAAATTATTCCCCGACGGGAGGCCCCGAGCGAGATATGCATACCGGCCCAGGTTGTCCGACAGCCGAACTCGTCTTCAGTTAAAATAGCGATTTTTCTGTAGGCAGTTTTCCTACTAATTGCGAAGTTTTGAAATTTCGCCGAGTATAGAGATTGTCAGGGACACGAGACATTTCTCCGCATGAAGGAGCAACATGGTGACAAAGGTGCTTTCCCTACAAAGATCTTTTGAAGCGCTCTTTAATTAGATCAAAAATCGTAGGAAAAGTCGAAATTGAAGAATTTGCTTGCTACGGACACAATTTCTCTTTCTGAACGGAACAACTTTATAAAATAAAATTATACGCGTAAATTTTTGCGCTCTGATTACTACACAGTAAAAACCAAGCTTTTTGCAGCGGTCTTCGATATGGTTAGGGAGGGGGTCGTATTCAAAATAGTCGTTCTTCATGAAAATATAATGTTTTCTACCCGATGGAGATGAACTGTATGTATATAGGTGGAATTTTGTCCCACATAATTTCAAATCTTGCCCAATACACAGTAGAACACAGTATCTTTCTGAAGTGATTTTCTCATGATCAGTGGATCATACGTCATGCATTTTGCCGGAAAATGATGCAAATTTGACCCAACCCCAGCACACAGAAAATGCCACTTTTAGAAGAAGCTACTTCTTAGGGTGTAGGTTCCACTTTCCTTCTATTTTTCAATGTGCTTAGCTTTTCAAATGCTCCAAAAACTCTCCGAGTAAGGACCAACTAACGAGAAAGGTCAACGAAGTGAGCGTGGAGGTTCTCAAAGCGACCCATAAATGCAGTACTGTAGGGGTTGCCTGAGAAGCACCGTAGTGGTTTCCAAATTTTCTGCTGACTTCTGAGTAGTTCAGAAATATCAAAAAAACTGTAGCGCTTCGATGCGGCAAAAATGCACATGCGCAAAACTGACGCCTGGAATAACCTTGTCGTGCTCAGAAATAATTCTGCAAAAGCTTTGCAGTTCAGTCATCGCTAGAACGCTGGATTTGATAAAATCCTCGTAGAAGCGAGAAGGCACATTCACGGAAGGTTCCACACCTACAACGCATCAGCGATTGCACGGCCGAGTGGATAACTCTGTGGATCTGCAGGTGTGGTCAAGAGGTCGATCCTAGGGTGGGGTTTGTGCATTGCTATATATCAATGCAGAGTCACTTCGGTTGAGTTCAGTGTTCGCCTTTAAACTTCGTTTTGACCTCTTTCGGGATGTGGACCAAACTAGCCCTCGTCGATTACAAAGCGCCTCTGGCCATTGAACCATGCTTGTGTTGCTGAGGAAGCTCTGGTTAGATGCCACACATGCGTGGTCCCTTTGTAATGCTTTTTATCAGTTTTGGATGTGCGTCTTGTAGTAACCTCATCTGAGCGCTCTTCTCCACTCTAGGCGGAGGTAAGGGGGAAGCATTTCTTACATAAATATGGAGGCATCCGTACTATTGGCATTCTAAAGGCATCGTCCAAACCTCGCTTAGGGTAATTTGGAGTGTTTATCTCGAATCTGGCATTCGTCTTCGGTGTAACAGCGGATTACAGCAGGTTAGAGTAGATATGGGCACTGTGAGAAAAACGGCATCCGACTGCGGTTTTCTTCATCAGGCCGCACGCGTTCCCATCAACGTCGTTTCTTGTGTTAAAAATAGCTCTCAAAAAATTCAAGAGCCAGGAACTTATGTCAATTTCGTGCTCATCGCCGCAATAACATATCTAGACGGATGGGGTGAGTGCGGCCAACCTGTCTCCACACTTTTGCCTACCCGTACACTACTATTCATACATCGTAACTTAATACAATCTAGCATAACAGAAAAGTGGATCCCAGATTCGCGTTTTCCCAATTACCCATCCCCTTGACGAAACGTGGCGGTTTTTTCGATCTTGTACTCGTAAGAGTTCCTGTGTTCCTATCTGCGGCGGAGTGGTCGGTAAAAAAATAGGCCACCAATAACGCAAGATAGATAACATTGCAGTTTTGCTCGCAGTTAGAAGAATTAGCAAAAGTCACAAGAAAAGCGTTCTCCGCAGAAATCCGATCATCAGATTTTGGTGATGGATCAAAGTAATATTTGTCGATCTTGTTCGCAATGAGGTTATTACGAGACGCAGTCGCCCTTCTGGTAGGCCTTCTCTGAAGGTGTATTCTCGCATCCTTTAGAAATTTGGCAACCTCCACGTTCTATGTAGCCATGTTTAAAGCTCCCACAAGCTTTTTGCAGGATTATTCCTAACCTGGGTACGGCAAAGGTATTCCAGGCGTCGTTTTGCACTATCAGCCCGCACTGAAGGGCTACAGTTGTCTGCCTTTTTTTTTGACCTGCTCAGAGGTCCCCCGGAAGTTTTGAAACCACAACGTTGCAGTTCCATTTTTTCTTCGTTTTTTGGTAGAGGATGCTAAATCGAAGCCATTGGCCATACAGAAGACGATTTCGAAAAAAAGCATGTTTATAAGTTGATGTTGTAAGGCTTAAAATTTTATGTGGCAAAATTTCACCTATATAGTGCGTCCGCTTCAGTAAAAAAATAGTTGCATTTCTATGAAAAATGATGATTTTGAAAAGAACCCCTATAATCATATAGACGATCGTTTCAGAGAATAATGACATTTTTGTTTTTTAAAAAACTTAGCTTTTTTTGTTTTTTCTGTAACCAATAATCGAACCAAAACCAAAAAACTCGAAGTTCAAAGGGTACAGTTTCATTTCCTGGCGTTGACTCGTTGTGATATACGACTGATTTGTCATGGAAATATTTTTTTTCCATCACAGTGGGTCACGTCAGAAAATGGAACTGTACCCTTTAAACTTCGAACTTTGAGTTTAAACTAGTCATAAACTAGACAAGCGTTTATCTGCCACTACGTCAACTTCGAACATCGAAGAGCGCGTCAAAAAATGTTTGAATGTGTCTTGTCCATAGCTATCTCGAAAATTTGGTAAGACATGAACTCGTTGTGATTGATTTGATAACTACCCGCAGAGAATCCTTATGTTTTCTACAGAGCGATCAGCATTCAAAATGCTGATGTACTCGTATTGCTCAACTTACGAGGGAGGTCACAGAACTCGGTCCGGAGATTCTGAATGAGACCTATATTGTGTTGTAGGGCATTCGACGGAGATCACAGAAGTGTGTTTCGTCTTTGCTAAATGCCCCTGGGTGGTTCAAAAATGACAAAAAATTGTATCACTTCAGGGCAGGCATAACTGACACCTGGAATGGTCCTGTCATGCTCAGTACTTAACTTACAAAAAATTTGGATGTTTGGAGCTCAAACTAAGGTTTGATTATAGAAATTTCCTACGTTTCCTAGACGAAACCGTTTCTCATCCTTACTGCTGTTCTGAACATGTTGTGGAGCACAGCTCGCTTTACAGCTGAAGGATGGGCCTCCTTGCGTGGATGACGATATTCTTGGAGCTGCCCTTTTCGTACCATTTCACCCTATACTAACCGTTCGTCTTCCTAATATGTGTGAAAAAGAGTAACCAGTCTTTACACGGAACTCCTGGCGTGAACTTTATGTATGTGTGTGGGATTCCTTTGCCTCTGACACAAAATTATTTTGTAATATTTAGTAATTGTAATTGTATAACTAAAAGCGGGCTACGAGAGCGGAAGAACTCAACAAAACTGAGACCGTGAGGGATGTTCTTGTACATGGGAAACTTCATGTACGTTCTGTTTTCAACGAAGGAGACACTCTAGGCGACTGTGGATGCACTATTTTTTGCCCTTCTGAGATCTCGTGGGTGAGAAACTCAACAAAAAAAAAGAGAAAAAGTAGCGGTAGCTGGTGTTTGCCGCGACACTCCCGGGCGTAAAACTTTAAAAAGTACCTTGCAGACAAAGTAACAAAGTAACGATCGGGTACAAGTATACTTGCAATAAGCAAATCATTCAGATTAACATGTGAGCAGTGAATGATTAAGTGAGTACGGCAGTAGGTACGACGAGCTGTTTAAAGTTCCTAACACACAGTGACAGTAGATAAAATTCACGCGAGAACTTTTGTGCGAAGGCTGGCTACCCTTTTTGAGTACTCAAACCAGGGTTTCTTACGACCAGTACAGCTTGAAATGGTACCGCTAGGGCAGCTCCAGGAATACCATCATCGACGCCAAGTCGGCTCATCCTTCTGCTGTGAAAGGTACTGTGCTTCGTAGCATGTTAAGAACAGCAACAAAGGTGTCTGCGAGAGATGGGGAGCGCAAAGAGGACTCCGTATGTTAGCCTGCAGAATGGTTAATAAAGGATAAAGGATAAAGGACGGCGTTACTCAATCCCTTCTGGGATGCGCCAGCGCATTCTACTTCTACGGGATGTCGTGGAGGCGACATGAATGCGTATTTGGACATACAGTGACTTGCGGTGGCCAGCCGATGAACAAGTCAGCGCATTATCCTTCCCAGACAAGTCTGGTACCAATTCACCGACCCAGGAGGGATGGAAGGCTTGGTTGGCCAAGGGCGCGTGTAGCGCAGTCGGAGGAGGCGCGACTGTCGCGTGCACCCGATACCAGGTTCCTGGTTCGGATTTCCCGCAGAATGGTTAATAGCTAAAATTAAATTTAAATTTAGCCTGCGGTGATTTGTATATTGTGGAAACTGGGAGGCTTCTGGGCATCCGGCTTAGGGGAACATTTTGCAGGAAAGAGAAAGCAAATGATAGAGCAAATCATTCTCTTTCGAAAGCTGTATAACGCTAAGCAAGAGACCGCGGGCGAAATCCGCAATGAATCGTTCAAAAAAAAACGGCGGTGACTAATGGGACAACCTAATATTTTGTAAGGTCCTTGCTCGCATCCATATCGAGGTTCGGTTCTGTTTTCGTCGTTTCAGGAGCCACACTCATCAACTGCTTACAGCCCTCTAAAGTACCGAAGAACCTGACACAATGTGATATTAAGGGATGAGGGCGGGGGGTTGGCGGTATTTTAGCCGTTAGAGGGCGGTAAGCGGTTAATGAATCCAGCCCCAGATAGGCAGCCTTCCACAGCGCAGTTTACCAATCTTTACTAGCTTGTCTGATACCGATGAAACTCTGTCTTACCTATGGGATGGTCGCTGCAGTTGTTGGCTTAGGCCGAATACATATTTAATGTGGACTTACCTTAAATCACAGAGCACCATGTGAGGCGCTTTTCGAAAAGTCATGCTACCGCGGAGATGTCCACCTTTACTGCTTCACTCTTAAATAGAGAAATTGTCTCAAAACAGACGTCACGGTGAAAACTGAAAGTGTTTTTTTTACTAGACTCCATAGCTTCTCTCAATCGTCAGCCAGTGATGCAGCTCTTAACGCTCACCGTACCCTCTTACAAATTTACGTAATAATGGAACATTGGTCTTTCTTATAATCCTACTATTACTTGCTTCTAATACCTTCGCAGAAGCACGTGTACCACAACTAACAGGTACAGAACCTGCCAAGCAACTTTGAAGTCTGAATGGCATTATTATCGCAATATCACAATACTAGATAACCCAAATCAAAAAAGCTTCCATCAATTCAATGAAGCTCGACTGTGACTTGCGACTAGAGGTGTGGCCGTTAATTTATTGTGATGATTTAGCGGATGTAGCGTAAACGAGCCAGACTACTATACTGTATCAGACTTGTCTGGGAAGGATAAAGCGCTGACTTGTTCTGGCCACCGTAAGTCATTGTATGGCCAAATACGCATTCAAATCGCCTCCACGACATCCCATAGAGGTAGTATGCGTGGCGCATCCCAAAAGGGATTGAGTAACGCCGTTCTTTATCCCTTATCCTTTATTTTAGCGTAAACGAGGTAGAGGAGGCAATAAGGGATGTACCTGTCCTTGCTGATGCACCAAACGATCAAATGCAGACTTTCACGTTCCTTGCTCGGCTTCTAGTTCAACAAGATCTCTTCACAGTTTGTAACGCAACGACGCCTTACGCTCTTCATTATGACGCTGTTGAACAAGCCTACTCTACCACTATATAACTGAGTTAGTTGCCCGCGCTGTAGATGACGAGGCGTGACGAGGCGATGATGCTATTTCACGCAGGTTAGAAACCTTTCAATATGAGATGTTGCTGCAGCAGAGAAAGACACAGCGACATCTGCGCGAGCAACAAGCGTCTGGAGTCACAAGAGGTCACAACGTCGTCGTACGAACGGCCTATTCAGAATTCAACATGGGATGCTGCAGCCAAGGAAGCGCAGCCTCCTCATGCTTGACACAGGCGGCAATTGCGCGCGTTTCTGAGCATCCTGATTCCGAATACGTGTCAACGGCACTTGCCGTGAGCATAGGAGAACCACTGAGGCCTATGTTATACTTCGGCGACGTCGGCAACAGTGTTGAGAGTGTGCTACGCGGTGGTAACAACGGTGTCGCCGACGTGGCCGACAACAGCGTCGCCGAAGTATAACATAGACCTAACGGGGTGGTGGAGTAGGGAAGTAAGGTGGCCTCTAGGTTGGATCAGGAGTGCTATCCGTAAGGAAAGGAACAACCTGTAGGAGAGACCAGGACGGGGAAACCGGCGAGAAGAGACCAGTAAGGGGGTCAATAGTGGAAGCAAGGAAGCAGGAGTTGGGATCAGGAAGGTGTGGGAGGGAATGGGGAGGGGAAGACCAGTAAATGGTGGACCAGCAATTAGATCGAGTAAGAAGAAAAGAGTAAGTGGAAACCTGGCGTCCAGATTCGGAAAGCATCTCAACGATATCTAGGAACACAGGCTCATGGGCATGAGAACGGTTGCGGAGGAGCCAACTGAGGGCAGAAGTACTGCGCAGCACAAACAAGTGGCGTTACTTGCATTACTGGACAGTCCGGATGTCTATGATGCACGCATGGAAGTGGTGAACAGCTTGATGCCAATAAAGTACACAGCAGGGCCTAGATGTTAGCGAATTTTAAGTTTTAGAAAAACAACTTTCTGTAGGTAAGTGATGTTGTAAAGTCGCGCGAAGCGCGCAAGTATGCAACACACCGTTAGGCGCCTTTTATACTTGCGCCGCAGCGCGGCGCGGCGTGATGGTCGGCATGGCTATCGATTTTTCGCGCCGCGAGGCGGCGCCACATCGCATTTATACTCCGCCGCCGCAAAACACCACAATTGACGGAATTTTGGGTTACGGTATTCGACGAATCGCGCCGCTGAGGGGAAGGGCGCGGCGCGGCGCGATCAGCCGCGGCAGACTCGGCGTGGGATGGGAGATTTCACCTCTTCGACCAAACTTCTCCTATTGGGAAGGAGGGGGAGGGGGGTTTAGGGTGTTGGTCACGAATCTGACATCGTTTTTTGAAGTAACGGGCGATTACGGTAGGTTATGTTGGTTAGGGAGCTTGGGCGAAATCGGTGACCATGACCTTAGCCTGTACCTTCTGTAACCTAGGAGAGAATAGAGATCTGTAGACATTCACGAAGCTTCATATATCACGCTAAAGATATGCTTAGTGCAGAGTGACCCTAGAATGGCCATATGAGGAAGAATTTTGAGTGATTCTTGACGATGGGTACGTTCCAGCAGTTTTACATTTGGACCCGCACATGTCGCAAAATAAGGAGTGGTTAAGGGCCGTTTGCATTGCAGGGGATTCGTCTCAATACCACACTCACCGGTTTCAACCGTTGGTTGAGCGAACGACTTCGACTCCAGGCTTAAGAGAGGATTCGTAGCTCCCCACAGGAATCCCACGACAAACATTGACAAGATGCATTGCGCTGATCGGCCAAAAAATCCTTTCTGTTTTGGTCCCTCAATGACTCGTGGACCGTTTCCGGAGCACGGGCCGTAGTGCGCAGATGCTCGTGGCCGCGCGTCGCTGACGCTCCCCTTTCTAACTGCAATCGCGCAGCGGCGCGTCAAAATCGGGGCGCGGCGCGACTGGCCGCGCCGCTTCCCAAATTGACGCGCCGCGCCGCGGCGGGAGTATAAAAGGCGCCTTAGGCGTGTCGGAACACTTGTCATCTATATTCGACCGTGAAAGAGCTCCAAATGTGATCAAATTTAGACCCTTACACTCATCTGCAACTACGTGCAGTGTTTTTCAACGAGCGGTAACTGTACTACAACAGTGCGTCCTCTTGGTCATTGTTGTGACGTCTGCGGTACTTTTTCCTTCAAATCATACGACTTTGTGATTAGTTCAAAGCTTGGATCAGTTCAGCTGGACTGCTGACATTTGCGTCAGACCGCTTCAACGTGCACAGCATTACGGAGCTGGTGGATGGTGTTGTGAAGGAGAACGCTCTTGACGGCCTTGTACAGTATTCTATTGAGCGCATTGACGAAGATGGCGATGAAGAGTTGATTCCTCGATATCAGGTAGGCCATTCTTAGTTTTTCCAAAGCGAAACTCTGGCAATAGAGAGTGGATTTCAGATTGCAATTTTCCAAACGGGAACGTATGACGAGACGCTGTCCCGTATAATCATAACAAAGCTCAACCAGAAGTTCATCAGCAAGAGAAGTTTGTTGTGTAGTGTGGTGTTGAGAAAGTGCACATCGTTCTCAGTGCTTGACACAGTCCTTTCGACACTTACTTTACTTCGATTTTTCAGCCAACGGCATGGAATACGTCAGTGCTGAGTATGAATGGAGCATAACTGACCACTCCTACGCTATGGGTAAGCGTCGTGTTTTTATATGCTCTTCTAATGCTTACAAGAACGTATAAAACCACTGTTGATTCTTATACAAGGTGTCTGTAGCTAATAGGTAATAGCAATATATTATTTTTGCCATTTGCTATAGCAATACTATAGCAAGTGGCAAACAAGCGGTATACAGTTATGGCGGACCAGATTTGACTCATGGACCACTATTCGCACAACTAGGGGACGTTCAGAACGCTCGCATAGCGACGCGACGCTCGCGTTGCTCCATTCTCAGGGCCTGTTCATACTTCGCGAGAGCAGCGACAAGAGCGCAGCGCGCGTTGCGTGCGCGACGTGCGCAGCGCGCGGAAGGCCTGAGTTATACTCCCGCGGGAGCATCCGCGGAAGGGCGGGAATCGCGTCGGGACCCCGCGCCGGGCCACTCGTCACGGCCCGCCACGCCCGCCGTACGCGGATCGCCGCCGACACACGACGAGAGGGGTGTTATACCTCCCGCCCGCGGGAGGCCAGCCGACTGCGGTGCACTGCACCGCGGGAGTATAACAGAGGCCGAAGTATGAACAGGCGACAGCGGCGACTAGAGCTCCACGAGCGGCTGGAACGACAACGCCGGCGCCCGAGTATAAACACTTTTCGGCGGCACGCGCTCTGTTTTAATCGATTCGCATGTTTTGCACGGGCGACGGGAGCGCAGCGCGCGTGGCGCGCGTAACCCGCGTGGTGTGCGCGGCGTGCGCAGCGACAAGAGCGACAAGAGCGACAGCGCTGGCGCTCCTACTCGTCCAATTCCTATTTTCCTTAACTTTCGTTTTGTATTTTCTGACTTTCCAGACCGGTTCTCGCGCATGATTGCTACGCGCATTTTTCGTGCTTCCCAACTAGTCATTTTTTCGGAGAATTTTGTTTTTCATGAGCTGGGTTGAAAAGGCATAGAAGATTCGAAGAAGACGGTACGAAACATAATAAATGTAAAAAATAAGGGCAATAACCGAGGCAAGGGAAAAATGGTCATTTATTTTCTCTGCAAGTTTTTCGGAAAAATAGTCGGGATCTTCGTGCAGCATTAGGTGACGACTAGGACTACGTTAGGGCAACGTTGAAAAAGCCTAACTTGTAGAGCGTGGTTGCTGGTGCTTTCATTGCATCGCATTATTGAATTTCATGCCGTGGATGTCAACGATTTTTCTCAACCTTTTCATATAGTTTTCTTTGAGAGAAGCACATTCAGTACACACGTGAAACAGTGAACATACAGGGTGTCTCAAAAAAATGAATACACTGTTTGAAAGGTGGTCACTTTGCTCACAGTAAAGATACCAAAAAAGTAAAAACTCATATGAAAGCATAAAAAAACAGAATTTTTTTGACACATGAACGGTATGGATTGCGCCACGCACTCATCTGAAATTTCGCATTTTATACTCGATTCATTGTGTTTCGCGTGAGTATTTGTTATAATTTCTTCACAAGGTAGTCGTATCAATTGATTTGTTGTTCTTTGAAGGGTGAAAACTTAAAAACACACTACAACCAGCGAATAATGCAGGTTATCCCAAAAATGAAGGAAGTATTTGAAAGATTCTAGCATTGCTGCTAGTAAAGTTTTTGAAGCTGTTCGAGACTCATGTAAAAGCAAAGGGTAACGAAATTTCTGTGGCGTGCAAACAGTCAAGATTGCGCCATGCCCTCGCCTGAAACCTTGCATTTCAGACTCGATTAATTGTGTATGAGCTGAATATTTGTTACAGTCTTGTTGCTACTTGGCCACATTAGCCTGTGCTGTGCTTATTTTAGCGTTTGCCGTTTTCAGTAGCTGCAGTTATGCCGATTAACCTCTCCATTCAGCTTGAATGTTGCTTCACCAGGTTACAGAACCCGTCTTCGATAATGGTGCTCCTGCTCACAATTAAATTGTGCAATCATTAAACTAGCACGTCACATGTCTTTTACGTGCCAAGTTCTAGACATTAAAAAAGCGCAGCAAGGCTAATCTGACTAACCAGTAACTACTCTGTAACAACCATTCAGCCCCTGCACAATCAATGTCTAAAATGCAGGGTTTCAGGCGGAGGCATGGCGCAATCTTGACTGATTGCAGATTAAAGAAATCTCGTGCTTTCTTATGGGTCTCAAACTTAGTTACTTTACATACTTTGATACACTGATGGTCCTTTTGTCGGCTGGTGGTCTTCTCAGCGGGGACCACAACTCTTCCAGACCGCTCGATCTCTGGCTGCTTGCATCCAGTGAGGCAGACTCCGCTCTCTGAAAGATCTTGAGATCTGCCGATCGCGTTGGCGGTCGTCCCAGTGGTCTTTTATGGCCCTCAGGAGCCATTTTGTGACACGGAGACTCCATCTGTCGTCCTTTCGTCGAAGCAGGTGTCCGGCCCAGCAATATTCGGACTTCTTCATGTACTGCAGCGGGTCAGCCAATTGCGACTTCTCCCTTAGCTCCGAGCTTCGTAGGCCTTCTTGCCATTGCTGACGAAGGCTTGTCCTCAGAAGACATCTCTCCAGTGCACGATGCATAGTTTGCATTGCTCTGGCGATTGTCTTGTTGTCGGGCCAGGTTTCCTTCGCGTACCACATCGCAGGCAGTACAAAGGCGTTGAATATCGAGGTTCTGAGGCCGGCATCTCTGACCTGATCGGTGACTTACTTACCGAACTGAAGGATGCCCATGTTGCGTATCTCATGCACAAGCGCGTTGAGAATGGCGTTGATTTCCACAGAGTCGAACGCCTTGCGATAATCCACGATGACAAGGACAAGTGGGATCTGGTATTCGCGGCTCTTCTCGATGAGTTGTGAGACAGTCTGAATGTGGTCCATGAAAGAGAAATCCTTGCGAACCCTTCTTGCTCCATTGGCTGATACTCATCTAAACAACGCTCCACACGGTTAAGCAGTATCTTGGCCATGAGTCCGGAATCCTTCCAAGTCGAAGGTAGTAGTTGAAGTGCTTGGCAGGAAGTGAGCAGAGGGTAGTGCCACACACACGAAGGAGATCAGCAGAAATGCCGTTCGGTCTGAGAGCAGCGCCTGGCTTCATCCTTCTGATGGCATGAGCAACTGGGTCTCAATGGGTCTCAAACGTCTTCAGAAACTCTACTAGCCGCAATGTTAGAGCTTCTCGAACAGTATCTGCAATCTTTGGTATACCTTGAATTTTTCGCTAACCGTAGTTTTAAATTTTTTAACCTTAAAAGAACCACAAATCGATCGATACGACCACTTTGTGAAGAAATTATAGTAAGTACTCAACAAACACAATCAATCGAGTGTAAAATGCGAAATTTCAGACGAGCGTATGGCGCAAGCCATACCGCTCATACGTCATAAAATTCTATTTTAAAGGTTTTGTATGACTTCATAACTTCT
Organism: Heligmosomoides polygyrus polygyrus; assembly: GCA_947396885.1. Classification (NCBI taxonomy): domain Eukaryota; kingdom Metazoa; phylum Nematoda; class Chromadorea; order Rhabditida; family Heligmosomidae; genus Heligmosomoides; species Heligmosomoides polygyrus. The sequence continues at coordinate 65,325,702 of OX377204.1, read as the reverse complement.
TTAGTACCTTTACTGTGAGCAAATTTATCATCTTTCGAACAGTGTACACATTTTTTGAAGCACCCTGTATATACAAGAAAACAGTAAAATTAAATAAAAAAGAAGTAGCCGTTTACAGTTACTATATAGTTTGTTGTTGTTATGTATAAAATTAGTCTAAAAACCGGTACTTTACATACAGTTTAATTGCATAATTTTTTCAAAAGTTCTGAAAAAGGTATATTTTTGAGGATGCAGGTCTGGCTCTATCAAGACATTTCCTTTATGAGTATAATAATAAATACGTTTAATACGTTTATCAGTCCATAATTTGCTCTAAAGAATGGGAAAAAAATTATGCAACCCAAGAAACAGTTGGACCTCATGCAAATGTGCTGTACAGTACGGTGCCATTTGCTTCAAGAAGATCCATACCCATACTAGAATTCTCAATGCAGTAGAGTTCAATTCAAACGCGGTAGTGCCTGTCTGGCATACATTTTTATGGCAGTATAGAAGAATGTTTGGCTGTAAAGGTATACCTAGGAAGTGCAAGTTTTGAAAAATGTTTTGTCGAGACCAATGAAATTGCTAAACAGCTTTCAACCGTGCTGCGTTGCATAGCACATTGAATCTTCCCAGAAGCTGAGCAACTTTCCATAAGCTAAGCAATCTAGGCATAATAAAAGATTTGTTGTTTTAGGAGTGTTGTTGTTACTATTTGGTTTGGAATCTTAATGGATTTCCTAGTTAGCAATGTTTGATGATGGGTGGGCAGTTGTTATTTGTGTGAAGGCGAAAACGCAGTGATATAATTTCTAGTAAGATGGACTCGAAAACAAATCGAAAAGTGTCTGGCATTTTACATAATAAAACACAGCCAAGTTGACTGCAGCTAAGGGTAATTTTGTTTAACCAATTTACCAAATTTAACGCAAAAATATTTCGTTAGGTAATAAGAATACTGCGCATCCCAAAAGGGATTGGTTACCTCTGCCGTTTTCACCTTTATCCTTCAGGCTATCCGTGTGACAAACGCATAACGTGTCTATGTACAGTTAAGAAAACCATGTCCATTTTTGAATATTAGTCAAGGGCTACTAACTGCTTCAGACAAATTTCCATTTTTTATACAGTTGGTGGTTCGACAGTGATAGTACCCGCGGAGATACATGTACATCGGCTCTTAAATCAGCAGACTGTATTTAATTTCTAAATAGAAAAACCCCTCCCCTGTAATAAATGACTGACTGATCGCGAGAAGAAATCTCGCTGTCGAAAAGAGTTAGAGGGGCTTAGGCTTATCGCAAAGAGTTGCACATTTTCAAAGAAAAGGTATTTATATATTATGAAAGCGTTCTTGACGCGTCTTCTTCATTGCATTGAATTGTGTTAGTGCTGAGTTCCACTGGCATTAACGCTGACTAGGAACTCGAATTCATTATTGAATAAAATTTATAACAAGCAAGACAGGCAAATTTGTTTGAATAAAGTGTCGACTGTGCGACTAACCTATATTCATACCTGTGCCATACTTTTCCATTTAGGTTCAAAGGTCGCAGGATTAATAACCTTCTGCATCCTAATATTGGTCGCCGCTGCTGTCTTCTGGAGAAATGTCGAAGAAAGAGAACGGTAAACTTGTTAACATGTGTTATTAGGTTGGCAACTAATTTGTTGGACTCTCAAGAATCTTCAGCAAAAGTATTTATTAACAAATAACTAATGACAATCTTTAATCAAAATAAGATCCCTCGGAGCGCAGAGGTGCTTCGCATTTATCAAGTAGCTGGTCTATCTCACGGCTATAAAATTATTGTGCTTTTAAGGCCAAGAATCTTTGGAGGTGCATTTGACCCGGTCCGCATTAATAAATCATCTTCCAACCAGGAAGTACTGCACCGAACTAAAAATGTGGTAGTCACTCGACGCAAGGTCTGGGCTGTAAGAGTTCGACGCTCCCAGTCAAGGTCTTCTATTTTTGAGGCGTCCGGTTAGCTACGTTCTCTCCGTTTGGTGGTGTCAAGAAGGTATTAACTTTTGGAACCTCATCGGGAACGGTTCCAGCATTAATGCTGAAATGTACTCTTTTGAACCTGGCTGTGCGCAATCTGAACTCCACTAGAATCGGTTCAGAGAGATTTTCAGCAATTGAATTATCTTTCAGCAAGATAGCGCCAGATCACACGTCGCGAATCAGAAGCCTCAAAAAACCGAAGACCTTGGCTGGGAGCGTCTAATTCACCAACCTTACAGCCCAGGATGTGCGGCAAGTGGCTAGCATCTTTATAGCACGCTGCAGCACTTCCTGCTTGGAGGACGATTTATTAATTTGGACCATGTCAAAATGCACCTCCAAAAATTCTTGGCTTCAAAAGCACAAGAATTCTACAGCTGTAGGATGGGCCAGGTAGCTGATAAATGGGAAGCACTCCCGCATTCCTACAGATCTTCGATTGAAAACCGTTATTTGTTATCTGCTTATGAACACTTTTGTTGAAGGCGCTTCAGACTCCACGAAATTAGTTGCCAACCTAATATTTCCGGATTTGTACTTAGACAGACGAAGCTTTACGGCAATGTCGGAGACTGTTCAAGCTAAGAATAGGGAATAGTAGTTTATTTCCACAAATCTTATCCCAGGTTATCTCCGAGTGGGGCTAATGACTGTCATCATTGTCTTGTTGCTTGCTTTGCCTAAAGCTTGTCTTTTGCTTTTGTTACCTGGCAGTGAGAATGAGGCTCCAAGATACATGTCACCATGTCCCTTAAGGGTGTATAGTATTGCCCCTTCCGAAGGCGCATGGTGACATATGCCGAGGCCACTGCCGAATTGACGCTCTTTTCTCATGTACCCCTACACCAACAAACGATAAGTTTCCGTCGTTCTGTAGTCGGTGAATTATGGTCATATTTGCTTGAGAAGGGTATATCTTGACTTTTTTATCAACAAGCTTACCATTATTTGTATGTGCCAAACACCCACGAAATGTTTCTCAAAAAAAAGTGCACGGCACCCCTTCGAAGTATAATAATCGACCCTCAAAGAGAATGAGTATTCCCAAACTTTGTCCTCTGTAAGAAAAGTGCATAGCTACTAAATATGACAGTAACTAACTACTCGGGAAAACATGAGTGAGGTCGCAGCCGCTGTTCATCGGGCTAGAAATTCAAATCGACAACGTCGTTATTCGGATGGGAATGGAGTATACCGCTGTACGATGTACACCTGACGCCGAACTTCATCGTTGCTCCTAAGCTACCATGAATGTTGGACAAATAATTTCCACCGTTGCTTCCTGGGAACTAAGGAATACTTACACAACAAGAAAAAAGCAATTACCAATGACCGGACAGTGCGTCATAGCGTGGGCACCATGAACCAACAGTGAAGCTGATATTTCCGTCACATAGTTAGGTGAGCAAGAGCTGAAGGTACCGCGAAAAGGAGGTGAGTAGTTGTTTCAGCGGGCGTTCACCACTAAAAAGCTGTATATTCTTAAAAAGTTTTTGCTGCACAACAATATAAGTCTATGACGAAGGAATTTGTGTCTCGCGCAGTTGTCATAGCTAAATGAGAGCAACAGAACTCAGGCTATGTTCGAAGTGTTGTTTTCCTGATTGTGAATATAATAACTTTATTCTATGAATATCATATTGCTATTTTTTGTTATATACTATAATTTTGTAAAGTGAGAACATTTCAAGGGACTCTTCTTAGTATGCTTTCAAGTTCCTTGACTTCTTTATTTTTCAAGGTTGCGAGCGTTCTTCTTTGCGAACACTTCGTCCTCCTTTCGAGTGGTGTGGCGTCAAGGTAAAAATGATGACGACGTGGTACAGTTGGTAGACCCAGACGATGACCAGATAAGCGAAGAGGTTCGAGCACTATGATCTCCAATTGCGGTTCAAAATCTAGAAAAACTTTAGGAGGATCCATGTTCAACGCCGTCTCTTCTCGCTATAAGACCCAACTCCACCTTGCTGCAGACGTCATCCAACGCAGCACTGCCAGAGAGTTTCGAAGGACTTGCATCCATGGAAATGAAGCTCATCGAATAGCTTGCAGAGTACATACAATTCCTGCTTAACTATGATCAGTATACAATCTTCCTGAACTTGCATAAATTTTTTTGTGCTCTTAATATTTTATATGTATTGTATTATTGAATGTTGTTCATAGCAGTCGGTTCTATAGAGTGAGGTCCAGATTGTATTTGGAAAAATTTCGCTCTTGATTGGCTATTTTCTGTTCTGCTAGTTTCCACTGGTTTTTTGAGGGGGTGACCGGTTTTCACTGTCCAGCTCCCTTTCTTCTTTCCTTGCGTTGCAGTTCTTGATCTTCCATACCTTCCCAGGGAATAACTATTCCCTTCATTTGGTCTGTTTGCACTTTCCTAAACCCTGTACCGTAATGAACTTCCTGGATTTACGAAGTCCTGAGCACCACAGTTTACGGTGCAGGGCGCTCGGGTCGACGCTTTGTTACCGTCCTTGACTTCCTGCTTCGGCGTTCTTGTCTCCGACTCTATTGCGGCTTCGTTTCTTCTTCCACACGAGACTGCTGTTCGCCAGTAATAACGTGTGCGAACACGTGCATACTGGAGGTGTTTATTATAGATGCGATGGGTTTGCATAGCACACAGACCGGCGACCCCCACAAAGAAACGGAGATACAAAAGGCTAGAGTCAGTAAATATAATCTGGGAGAGCGAGGCTGTAGGGTTAAAGCCAGATCTTCCCCGAATTCTGGTGTATGAGATAACGATGATGGTGATGGAAGACGTAGGTGCCGAATCGCTCGGCTTCTGCAGCAAACTTCCATATTCTGTAATGTAGTGGCCATAGTAAGGTCACTAGGGGAAGATGTAAGGAGGAGTAAGGTTTTAGGGTAGAACAGATGAAGAAAGAAGAATGCGAGAAGAAGGAGCAAGATAACGATAAAGAATAAAGTGTGCTCTATAAACCCTTCGCATCTACTACAACCCCTTCTCTCCCGTCTGTACGTATTCGCACTCACATCAATTCAGCTAGGATCAAATACTCGCCACGAACATGATAAAAAACGAAGCTGGAAGGCGACGCCACAGCAAAACGAGGCACTCGTTGAGGAATTGACCCTGGCCAGCCTTGATACCCAATCATGCAAAATTGATGCTGTCTTAAATGATGAATGGTGAACCTTCCCCTACAGATCAAAGCGGCTCGGAAGGGTTCAGCTTGTTTTAGCTTGTTTTGGTTATCCTATATGTTAAGTTGGCACATGAATAAGAAAACAGATCAGAAGTGACCTAGCTCAGCTATGAAGTGGGACACTTCAGCGCTGCGCAACTTTTGCAAATTGTGCAAGATAGAACGTCGTAAAGTCTGCCTTGCATGCCTCCTTGAGCCACCTTGCGGTTCAATTTGCTCATTTTGTGCGTAGCTTGCTTATTTTGTCATGTCGCTTATACTTATGCTCTCGCAAAAATTTCGAATACTCGAATGATTTGGAATATCGAAAATTTTCGAGCATTCGAAATCAAATATATTCGACAAGCGTGGTTCTTTTTTTGAATAGTCGAATTCGAATACATTCGAAAAACGTGCCTTCGAATATTCAAAGCAGAATAAAAGGATAAGGATAAAGGAGGGCGTTACTCGATCCACTTTGGAATGCGCCAGCGCATTCTACTTCTACGGGATGTCGTGGAGGCGACATGAATGCGTATTTGGCCATACAATGAGTTGCGGTGGCCAGCCGATGAACAAGTCAGCGCTTTATTCTTCTCAGACAAGTCTGGTAGCAATTCACCGACTCCGGAGGGATGGAAGGCTTGGTTGGCCTGGGCGGGAAATCCTAACCAGGAACCTGGTATCGGGTGCACGCGACAGTCGCGCCTCCTCCGACTGCGCTGCACGCGCCCAAAGCAAAATACTTTTAAAATAAAATGTTATTAGTATTACAAAATACTTTCCCTCAAAGCAGAATACTTTTAATAAATGCGATTTTTTGAACATTCGAATTCGAATATTCGAAAAAATCAGGCTGCATGATAGACATGGTAGAGACAGCCCAGAAGAAAAAATGGAAGCAACATATAACGGATCCGTTCCTAGTTAAGCACGAGGTTCTTATCGACAGGCTTCTCATAAACCCCTTGTGCATAGTGAAAATGAGGTAGGAAACTTACACATAGTGGATAGAATCAAAGGGCTTATGGATGCGTCAAAATTTCTTGTTTGCTGGAGCACGAATTTTTCTCCAGGGAGTACTTCTGTGTACTAAAGCGCTTCTCATGAGCAATAAACAAAAGCGTTTCAAGATATTTGAAGGCGACACAATCTGCTTCAGCCACTGTAAGCTTGGAGGTCACGTCAAAACGATTATTTTTGGAACTGGTGGCTGACCGAGCGTTCAAGAACTTTCATACAACAATGTTTTCGTTTAACGACCGCTAGTGACGGACTAAAGACGTACGAAGTATTATATGTAAATTTGCAGCAAATCTGTCCTGCTCATCTGAAAACGTGAAATATCACACTGTCAATTTTGCGGCCACAAAATGTATTACAGGTAGCGAGGTAGGCCAGCCATGAGGGCCGATCTCACTTCTTTTTGGCGACTGGCCAAAATAAGTGGTAGGAACAGGTATTTCTTATTTGAGATGAACTTGTGGTAACTATTCTCCAGCCAACATACTGATTAAACGGTTACTTAACAAGAATCGATCGTTATATAGCAGCCTGTCGATCTACACCCGCTATCTTTCGCGAAGTCCGGCATACGGCCGACATATCCATGCGACTCCAACTCCCAATGGCCAATTCATAGCAAAAATCGATAAAGTCGATCGATAAGAGCCGGGCAAAAAAGCTCTATGCGCTGTGTCACTGTAAAAGAAGAAAGAAAACAACAGAATGGAACCGTTTAAGCTGAAGATCTTAATAGTAGCCCTCCACATTATACATATTTTCACGTTACTGTATGTTTAGAGGTGCATGGAATCACAGCAAGAGATGCACGCTGTAGCGTGCACCCCAGATAAACGCCATTGGTTCGGGTCCCGCCCAGGCCAGGCAAGCCTTTCATCCCTTCGTGGTCCCTGAACTGGCACCACATTTTTTCCAAGGATAGAGCAGAGATTTGTTTATCGTTTTGCCAGCGCAAGTCAATATTTAGTCCAAATGCGCATTAAAATTGCACCCACGACATCAGTAGATGTAGAATGCGCGCCGCATCTTAAAAACAACTGACTGACGCCGTCGTTCACCTTATAATATAGCTTTTACGGAACCGTAGTTGTTGAGGAAACAAAAACCAGAAATCCGGGAGTAAAGCATTTAGCGATCAGGAGGAGCAGTAGAGCACGACGAGTAGCGTGATGACGATCGCAAGGCCTACATCATGAGGCACGGTTCTGTAACAGAAGACACCGGACACGGCACAAGACCGAAGCGCACCCCTGTTGATCCTCCCGCGCATCCTGCGAACATTTGATGGCCTATGTTTCAGACTCCTAACTGCAGGTTGAACGACAAGTAGCGCCCGTCTTAAACACCGTCTGAATCATAATTTCCAGGTATGTTCCGCATTTAAAAATTCTTACCCTTTCTCGGCCACTTTGCATAGGCGCAACAATAAAAGTGGCGTACTTGGCCCCACCCAAACAAGAATTTACTTTTATCCTTCCTACTACTGCCCTTCATCCTTTATGCTTATACGCTTACATCTAAAATAACTTACAAAACAGCCTGGGTGAATGTAAATTTGCTCTAGATGAATTTAGCCTTTACTTTCATACTCTTAGACGACCTCAAAAATCTCTCATACGCGTAAGGAAAGTATGCGTAATAAGTAAAGATGACGTCATAAGGATGCGCTATGAGCTGTCGATCGTCGCTGTGTAAGAATCGACTGACAGAATGCAAGTGAAATTAGTAGCTTAAAATAGATACAAAATATACCGGAAAATATCCCGACGTCTCCAGTGAGCGCCAGAATTCAGAAGACAATGAAACAGATCGATCATATAATCAATATTGATGGACATTGTCGATCTCTTTATCGGTGACCAGCGTAGGTTGCGGGCTTCGCCCGCACCCGACTCTGGCCGGGCGAGCCACGCTAGGCTAGCCGGCTTCGCCGGCATCGGGTATGGTGAGCCATGTGGGTCAGAAACCCATCCCAACGTCGAGCCCGCTATGGTCCCTCAACCCAGCGTCGGTTGCGGGCTTCGCCCGCACCTAACCGTAAAGGCTTGAAGAGCCTGTTTGCGCGATATGGACTACCGCAAACCATTGTGACTGACAATGGTACTCAATTCGGGTCAGATCAGTTCAAGAGTATGAGGCCAGATTCGTCAACAGTTTACCTGCCGGTAACGGTGAAACGTACCGTCAAACCCCCTAATATAAGAATCATCAGCATCAGGTGTGGCGTGCTTTTCACCATTACGGACCGGTAAGCGGTTGATGAATCCGGCTCTGGAGTTGTAGCCCCATGGCAGTGGTGGTCACTGTAGGGCGGTAGACATAGAAGACAATTAAATGCAGGTTGATGAATCTAACCTTGGAGTCGTATCTTCCCTGGTAGTGGGGTAATGGTCAAAGTAGGGCTGTGGACATAAAGGAAAATTGAACGCAAGAAATAGTGGGGTAGTAATAAAAGTATGGCGGCAAACATAGAGGTAATTTGAAATAAAAAACGGCTTATGTGAGGCAAAATAGCAAAAAAGGTGCAGAAAGGAGCAACCGGTTGCCATACTGAACAGTGGAAAAGGATTCAATTTTTGTAGTAGCAGCAACCCTGGTAGTGGGGTAGTGGTAAAAGCATGGCGGAAAAATAGTGGAAATTTGCACCACACAGGAGAGTTGGGTAGGAACACTCAGGTATGACCACTAGACACGTATTGGGGAGAGACCTCTTTTGATATCATCCTACGTCAAGCAGTCGATGGCAGTCGATGGTAAACAACTGTATTGGACAACTGTCAAGCGTATTCGTGTTGGACCACTGGCAATCGTACCGCAAATTTGGGTGGTTAAACCGGCTAGCTAGGCAGTATACGAACTGCAGGTTGCTAACATCGGACAAAAACCCCTTCCTCTTTTATATATGGGGGATATCGGTTTCCTCCAGAAGATTTCTGTGCATTTTCCAGCTGTATGCTGTGGAGGGTAACTTTCTTGCGACTCGTTTTTACTGACCGTTACGTTTTTTAACCAAAAGACTTTTTTTTACGTTTTTTTTAAACCAAAAGACAATGAGAAAGCTATTCAACATAATGGTGTAGAAGTGTAGAGAAGTTCAATATCAATAATACACAGACACAAGGTGTATGAAACAAAAGCACTGGTCACAACACGGAGAGTGTTTATAAAATCTAGAGGCTCCTCACAGTTTGCTTCCATACATGGACCAATGCCATCGGCTCCATAGACGAAATCCAATTAAACACGTATTCTTTCCTCCGAAACAAGGGTTTCACCCGAAAACGTTATCATATATTCACTACTTCCTGGCCTCTATATGTCTGTCAGTTCGTCTTTTCGTCGTGTTGAACCCAATCTTCTTCTTCCACCACTTCCAGCCGTTCGTCTTCGTCAACATCAAGTTGACGTGCTTCGAAGTCCTTGCTGGCCATCCGTTCGGCCAGCACGACTTCTCCCCTCGAAAGTTTGTTGTCTAAACCACATCACAGGGACCACAGTTCTGCGTGAGCAGGTAGATCACCACTCGGGCGACATTGCTGGTGTTAGGTTGAGAAAATCTTCAGCAGACCTCTGATTTCCAGGTGAGAGGCAAAGATGAGGGAATGAGCGTATCGATGGCCGTCTAGGTCAAGTGCGGGGGTTTGCGGAGTCCACAGACCTTGTTTCACATTTTAACCACCTGTAACGTGAAATCCTGATCTCTTTTGAAAATCCGAGCGGGACGGTTTTTACCGAGGTTGTTAGTCCACGTAGGGAAACAAAGGGTGAGGAGCCTTATCTTTCATGCGCTGCCCGCATTGTGACCAGTGCTTCTGTTTTTTGCACTTTTGCATGTGTATCACTAGCGTTGAGCATTTGTACATCATCGTGCTGAATACCAGAGCATGCAGCTGGAAAATTAGGCAAAATCCTCTGAAAATGGTATAGACGCCAGAATTCTTCAAATCTCAACCAGTCAGATGAAATGCGAAAGTGCAGCAGTGCAGGAAAACCGAACCACCGACTTCCATCGCATGAAGCAATATCAGTATTTACTGCACTCCGAACCGCTTGTCAGAGGCATTTCGGACGTGCAAGACCCCGAACCTGTGAGGGCCGATTCCATTGTAACTTCAAGGAACCTCACCCCTTTGGTTTAACGACTTGCCAGAAAAGAAACAATTTTATACTAAATGAGGGGTGAGGATTCTTCCTATGTGACTCGCTTTACCCGCTCTGGCATACGCTTCAGGCCCTTTCCTTTTTAACCGATCCGGGTGCGAGAACTATGACGGCCGACGGAAAAGTTTTACAGCTGGGAGAATGTTCGATCAAGCAATCACTATTGATGATATTACTGATGTTTTAAACGTATACAACGTGCGTTGTGATGCCTCATGATTCAGAGATCGTGCTACAGATGATGTCCAACTCGCGCCTAGATTCAGAAGCCCTGCCACAAATGTAAATCAGAAGATGTGTCAGAGATCGATTATCGAGCTTTCGAATTCGAATACATTAAAAAAGATTTTTTGAATATTCGCATTCAAACACATTCGGAAAACGCGATTTTTCGAATATTCTAACTCGAATATTCAAATTCGAATGAAAATCATTCAAATACCAATTCGAATTGGTCATTCGAGCATAAGTATAATGTCGCTGGTATTAATCACGTTGTGTTGTTCAGTGTACAGGTGTTGGCCCAGCAGCCGGAGCAATCGATCGCCGACCGCCGTGCCCGTGCCCGGAGCCGGGCAATCAGAGGCGACGGGGCGGTAGGCCTAGACTCAGCCCCGGCTGAAATACCTCTGCAGCGCGTCAGGAGGTACGCCCGCCTCCTTGTGGGGCGTGGTGTCAGGAGATACACCCACTGTTCTTCGCACCGGGACATTTTGTTTTGCGTCTCAAAGGTTCCGTGAGGCAGCCTTTAGACTCTTGGTGAAGCCTAAAGGCCGCCACAGACTTCTGCGGCGCCGCTGGAGGCGAGCTCTGCGTCTCTGACCTATGGTTAAGCATAGGGCAGCGACGCCGCCGGTGCCGCCGGTGCCGCTGGCGGCGCCGCTGGAGGCGAGCTCTGCGTCTCTGCCCTATGGTTAAGCATAGGGCAGCGGCGCCGCCGAGCGGCGCCGCAGAAGTCTGTGGCGGCCTTAAGGGGTTTGGCTGGATAAGCAGGGTTGGGGTGGGAGTTGAGAGATAGATCGCATAGATAGATCGCGATCCTGGCGAGGGGCGTTGCCATATTTTGAACCTTCCGACTGTCCACAAATGCGTCGGTGCAACAGGTACAGTAGTATTTTGTAATAGTGAGGTTAACTGCTGATGTTATTTAGTTCAATGGCTATCAAGATGAAGGCGCAACACAGGTTAGGGGTGTGCACTCTTATCACGATGAGCTTCCAGCTCACTCTTCACCAGAGTTTCGCTTTTTGGCAGAGCTTTATCGCGGTGTGGTACATCGAAGTTGAACCATTTTAGTCTATCGTAGCTCCTATGACCGAAATACTCGCTCCTAGGAGGTAGTGTCTCAGCCCCTTTTGCGCTAAAATATATTCTGTGCCAGAAGAAAATGCGCAGGTACTTCTTTTCATTCATTCATTCTGCTATGGACGCGGCACAAAGCGTGTCAAGAAGTAACAGCGATTCTCCTTCCTAATTTTTCTTACTGCAGTTTGATATTCCAACGTAGTCAAAGAAATGGTGTAAATTACATTATGGAAAGAACATTCTGCCCTACACCGTGAGATGTGCATTGAAGAAATCCACGCCTATTCAGACATTCTGGCGGGTGGACCGCAGACCAAGTGCCGGTCGCAATCTCGAGCACAAGCGGTCGACAAAAAGAAGCGGTATCGCCACGAAACATATGCTGTTTGTCTCGAGATATCCGTCGGTACACCGGCACATATGACCTGCGTTTGACAACCTTAACGCCTACGGTCCACAACCACTGATGGTCTGCGGTTCATAACCAGCAATATAGATATGACTGGCGGTTCACAATGTCTAATGTCTACATGACCCGCTGTTCATACCGCATGGACCGTTTAATTATGGCGTGCTGTTTATACGACTCCCGCATCTAGGCTAACCATATGTTCTTATATTAGACAGGTCGCGTTCGGACCACTTCCAAACGCAAAGGCGACTCAGTCTAGCTGAGGAACTCAAGTGAAATGCGGGAGTGGGCTGCAAAACGCAAACGCAAAATACGGTCGAACTTGTCCAGTAGAGATCAACTATCTTCACAAAAAGTAGTTCATTATCTCATAAACGATGCATAAACAAAATTTCGCTGACGGTAAACACAAGATAACTCGAAAAAAAAGCAAATAACTGATCTCCGCCTCGCTTATGGGTTCTGAACGGTTGTACTCTATGCCTTGCTGGATACGGATTTCCGTTTCTGGAAGTAAGAAAGTGGCACACTTAAGCTTAGGTTGCGCCTACTACATATGACACAGATAGAATACAAATTGAGCCCCACTGCTAATGAGTGTATAAAACATATTTATTTTAGTGCTATATTTTTGATCCAAGAACTGGTGGTAATCCTTTGATTTATCAACACTTATTTTTATGTTTTGGTCATCCTGAGGTTTATATTTTAATTTTGCCAACTTTTTGTATTACTAGTCAGTCTACTTTATATCTAAATGGCAAAAGGAAGTTTTTGGTTCTCTGGGTGGAGTGTATGCTGTTCTAAGTATTGGACTGATTGGTTGGGTAGTTTGAGTTCATCATATGAATACAGTTGGAATGGGTTTAGATTCACGGGCTTGTTTTAGGCTGCTATTACGGTAATTGTTGTACCAACGGGCTGAAAGCATTTAGATGATTGGCTACATTATATATTTGGTATGAAAATGAATTTTTCACCTGTTTTATTGCAGGGTTCGGGTTTTATCTTGGAGATCTATCTCTACTTACTATTGAAGAATTGACAGGGTAGTTTTGTCTAATTCTAGATTAAATGTTATCTTGCTTGATAAAACACTTATTATGTAGTTTATTTTTTATTTATTTACTGCACTCAAAGGTGCGCATAACCGTGATAAAATCGTTAACTAAGTCTAAAACCAATCCAGTACCAATAAAAAAACAGCGAAAAATAAACAAAACATAAACTTACTAAAAAATTAAAGGAAGATACAAATCAAAGGCGCTCAAAAGCACTATAAATCCGCTTGTCCCTTTTCCTTACCGGGCCTTCATTTTACACAAGACAGTGAAATATAGAGCACAATGAGATGTCGTGGTTATGTAGTCTAAAGTCTATGCACTACAAGGCAATCCCTTTAACAAAATTTGAGGTGTCAAAATATAGGCAATGTTGGAAGGCAAGTTCAGCAATGCATTAGAATAGCACGCAGAAGTTAGAATGGATCGGTTTCAAAAAGCAGCCCAGCTATAGCGTGGTTCATTATAATCAAACCACTCTCGAGCAACATTATTGGCTGGTCAACACCTAAGCGTAAGGTAGTAGCCTTACGTACTCAGGCGAGACAATGCTTCTTTCAGTGACAGCCATTGTCTCAACTATAGCCGCAACTGGATGACATAAAAACCGAATAGGCCTGTAGAGTGGCAAAATTTTCAAAAGATTTTTGCTCAAATCTGACCTCTCTTGCCAACCAACTAACCCAACTAACAACCAAGTCTAGGGCCATGTGCTGTGATAGGTGATGGTACCAATATTGTGGCGAAAGCGTGGTATCAATTAGGAGCCAAACTTTGACATTGCACTAGTATTTAGAGAGCTATAAACTGAGTGGTTTCATGAAAGCAAGGCAAGGTGAAAGGAAAATCGAAATTTAGAACCATCAGACAACCAGTTAAAAACTCAATAAACATCAGCAAAATCATAGAACTTCAATGGGCATCTATCACACATAACATCAACGTGATGAAATGGAAATTTTGCAGCCGTTGTATTAGCAGGATTTAACACCATACGGCCATTATCATGCAAGCCTAGCCACAAAGCTTATCTGAAATAGACGCGGTAAGACCAAACAATTATCAGTTTTCCAGCAACTGGAAAAGGTCAAACCTTTTCAGATGCCCCTTGAATGCAGAGCTACTTTCGGCTTCAAATACTTCCGGAGGAAGCAACTCTATCCACCTAGCGCAGCGATTAAAGAGATTGTTGAACATTAGAGAATATTTCCACCTCACAATTCTGCGATAGTGAATTCTAAACCTGCCGTTACGCAAGCTTGTTGGAACGAACATCCAATATTTGCTAGGCGATAACTTCGACTCCTTGCGGAGGAGACGAAAGCAAAATGACAAGTCAGAGATAATACGCCTCTCCTGGAGTGTCTTTAATCCAAATATTTTCAACCTATCAGCATAGCTTGGAGCATTGAAACCACTTGGAGGAGACATTACTCTGTACAACAAAAGTCGTGTAAAGACCTGCTGTACTTTTTCTATTTTAAGAATGTCTTAATTTAAGTGAGGACTCCAAACAGGAGAACAGTATTCAAGATGAGGTAGAACGTAAGTCTTATACAGCCTCAACAATATTTCTTCATCAGAGCACTTGATATTACGTAAAATAAAAAATAGAGTACTGTACGCTATTCGAGTCAGAGCATCAATTTGGGACGAAAACCTAAGGTTCCTATCAAACACTACACCAAGGTCATTTTTGGTGAAACAAGGGGTAAGCGTCTTGTCGTCAATGACGTAGGCAGGAACCTCGTCGTCCCCAAGATGCATAACGGTACTTTTGTCTGTGTTTATTGGAATACCAGAATGGGAAGCCCAAAGATGCATCCTTTCAAGAGATTTTTGAAGGGCCAACTGAACCTCATTCTCAGTTTGTTTATCATACACTCCATATACTTTGATATGATCAGCATACAGCTGTACTTTAATTTCAGTGGAAGTTTTAAGAAATTGGGGCAGGTCAATTGTATAAATCATAAATAACAATGGAGACAAAACTCCTCCCTGAGGGACGCCGCTCTCGCAGGCGTATCTCGTGGAGAAGCAGTGCCCCACCCTAACAGTCATTCCTCTATTAAACAAGTACGATCTCAGCCAGTTCAGCATCTTACCTTTAACTCCAAGCATTTCCAGCTTCGACGACAGTAGTTTATGGTAGACCCTGTAAAACGCTTTTGACAGATCAAGGTAAATTACATCAATCAGTTTTCCATTATTAATTGCATAAGAGAAATCATAAAGCGTGTCAGCTAGATTAGTTGTTGTTGAGGCTCCAGGCGAGAAACCGTGCTGTTCACGAGGAATAACATTGAATTTATTCAACCAGGCTAGGAGCTTTTGTAACAGAATTTTTTCCATCACCTTTACTGCGGTAGAAGTGAGACTAATAGGACGAAAATTTTTTAGCACACTGGTGTTGGGTACCTTTGGAATAGCTTTTACAATAGCTTCCTTCCTCACCTGTGGAACCTCTCCCAAGAGTAGGGATAGGTTGAATAGGTGTGCGAGGGGCTTTGAAAGGGAATAGTGACATCTCCTGAATACTATCTGAGGGATCCCGTCGTACGGTTCAGAGGTAGACGGGTTAAGACCCTTGAGAATCAACGAAACTTCATGTGGATGAATGTATATATCACCAAAGGTATGTCGTATATTTGGCGAGCTAACAAGATCTATGCATGTGAACGAGCTGGTTGAAGAAAAAACGCTTGAGAAGAACTTAGCTAAGGCATTGGCCTTACCTGGTACGGAATTTAGCCCCACACCGATCAACTAAGGTTGGAATGCGGCCTTATTTTTTGACGAAGGTACTGATACAGTTTCTTGCCTGAGGCGTGAGAGGCAAGTCGCCTTTCATAATTAGCGAAGAATCTTTTGACGTGAGTTCAGGCTACTTGACACACTCTTGTATAACTGACTATCCAGAGAGCACCTTGATTCATGGTAAAGACGCTGTTTTTGAGTCACCAAATTACAGATGTGGGGAGGATATTTCAGCACCCTATACTGAGGAAATTTGAACGGTACAAATGTTGCAGAAGCATCATAAAGTACTCTGCAAAACCTGTGGTAAACATCAGACATAGAAGTGTATTGATTGAACACCTCTAGCCAATCGACTGCACTTAAATAATTGTCCAGGGCTCTGTAGTCCACTCTCACAAAGTCAGGGTAGGGAGGTAGCAAAAAATCAGCAAATTTGTGCTTCACTCTAAAGGAAACAATATAATGATCAGAATTGGCTAGTGGGGGAGAGTGGTTGCATTAAAGATATTTGATGAGGATGATAACATTAAATCAAGAATGTTCGTGCCAATTGTAGGTCTATTAACGTGCTGGATAAAGCCGCATTCTCGGAAAAACTCTAGGAAAGTTGAGCCAACTGAATTCAATGGATGCTGGTTTACCAAGTCTATCTTTAAATTAAAATCCCCCACTAAAACGTTGTCAGCGTGTGTAATAAAGAGAGTACGGAGCAAATCGAGGAGGGCCTCGTCATCATATTTAGAGGAATTTGGTGGACGGTAAACGGTAATAAAACGTGCAAAAGAGGCCTTAAAGAAGAGGTCAACGCAGAGCACATCAGCCCTCCCAGGAGCAGGTACGTAGCTATGGTCGATAATGAGATTTCCTTTTACAATACAGCAAACTCCACCTCCTGTGCGACCACTACGATCGCAACGAAACACCACGTAAGGGAGGCTGCCTA
Organism: Heligmosomoides polygyrus polygyrus; assembly: GCA_947396885.1. Lineage (NCBI taxonomy): Eukaryota > Metazoa > Nematoda > Chromadorea > Rhabditida > Heligmosomidae > Heligmosomoides > Heligmosomoides polygyrus. Next base: position 65,308,883 of record OX377204.1, on the reverse strand, counting down.
CAATTTCTGAGTCAAACACTCTTTCACTGAACCAAGTTTCCGTGACAAACACCAAATCGGGTTGGTTCTGGGAAATGAAAACTTGAAATTGCTCTAATTTATTCATCAGGCTACGTGCGTTAATCAAAAAACACTTTAGATCCTTATTACCGTGCCGTTTTATAAGTTTCCCCTGCTCCTAGGAAGGTCCGAGGCCTGCCGCAGTTTCCCTCGATACACCACCCACTCACGAGCGCCACCTTTATTGCGTTCTCGGGCCTCCTGCCTAAGCTCAAAGTCGCGCTTTCTTTCCTCCGCCGTCATACTCCGGACACACATGAGGAAAGCCCCGATCCCGAAGGAAACGGGCGTTGGCGAGAACGCGGCGCCAGTGAGCTGCCGATGGGAGGACCACTTTGACCAATCGAGGTCGTTTGGGGTCTAACCTACCCATCCTATACACCTCGATGGGACGGCATTCACCGTTGAGTACGTCAAGAATGCGCCCCACTTCTCCTCTCAAGGGCCATTTGTTCTCCTGAAGGCGGTGTATCTTCCGAAGCCTCCTCCAAGTCACTGATGACAATACTTCGAGAGCGCTTTTCACTCTCCAACGCCTCGGAGAAATCCACTGGAATTCTCCTAGCGGCGGCGGCAAGGAGGCGACTCACAGCGGGATCCGTGTTGACCTCAATAGCCATGCGGATTAGTTCAGCTGCCGACTTTCCGGCAAACTGTGCCTCTTCTTCATGGCTCGTGGATTCCGCCTGGTTTGTTTGAGTCAGACTGGCCCTCCAAGTCACTCTTTTGACACCAGTGGCCTGAGATGTTGGTGCCATTTTGACCTTCAATCAACCTGCTATGGGGAAATCGATTAGCGTGAAAGGTGACAACAAAAATTAAGATGAAACGGCAACAATAACGAAAGAAACCAAACTGTTAGGAACCAAAGTGTTGGAGAAGATCAGTAGTAACAATTAACTACGGAAAGAGCAACGAAACTAAGTGCTAAAAGGAAAAATACGAGAGGAAATCAGAACACAACCGCACGCTGGGCAATCAGAGATGCGATAGTTAGTCATTTTCATTACGTATTGAGACTGGGTGCTGTGTTTGGTATTTTTATAGGTGCTAGATTGTGACTATTTATTACTGGTTGTTTTGTGATAAGTTAATGATGTCTGCTGTATTTTTTAAACATCTCTTAAGCATATAATTTATCCCGATGTTTATTTAGTGTGAAATGTTATGTCTTCTTATGGGTTAATATGAATAGTGAGTGTGTTTGCTGTTTTTATTTTTGTATGTGTTAATGGGGTCTTTTTTTAGTTGTTGAATGATATTGGTTGATAATTTTTTTAATACTAGGCCAGATTATAGATATAGAAGTTATGTTTTATGTTGTTTGAGTTTTTATTTTACTAGTTTTGTTATTTTTTATGAATTTCACCAGTTTCTTTAAAATTTCTCGGAACTTTGAAAAAAGTTTAAATTTATTTATTAATTTATTTTCTGTGCTCTCCTCCGCTGTCGCAAGAAGCTGTGTTTATGGGAGTGTTCACATGTGAAATCTCGGAGCGGGCACCACCCCGCTTAGTACCAATAAGCGCTTAGCACTGAGAGGCTGTGAACTGACCACTTGGCAGCGACAATACGTCGACGTCGATCGATCGTAATAAACTGAACAGGCACTTTAATAAATCGCAAATCAAACCGCTCCTTATCAATTTGTCGGTGTAAACGGAGGACACTCCCTGCTTGTTTCGGGGCAATCGCAAGGTGTTAGGCCCAGGCGACGCCCTCGTCGGGCGTCCGCCGTTTGCACAGCAAGATTGATAAGAGGTGGTTTGGTCTGCGGTTCACCCGCCAGAATGTCTGAGTAAAGGGCTCCGCACACTTCTGCGGCGTTGCCGCAGCCCTATCCTTCAACATGGGGCAAGGACGCAGAGGCCGCCGGCAACGGCAGCCGGCACCGTCCCGCACCAGCACACTTTTCCGGCATTGCCGCATCGACGGCAACAATGATTGAAATCAGTGCCGTTCCCCGTCGGTGCGGCAATGCCGCAGGCAGAGACTCTGCGCTCTAGCCGATCACGATGGGGAACAAGAAGTGGAAACACATGCGTCCTTTAAATTAGGAGATCGATTATGGCTATCAGCAGATTATTTCTCGACGATCCGGGCGACGTCTGGGTTGATTTCTTTCGTTCTTGTGTTGGATTTAGCTGTTTCGCTTGTTTAGTATCCTTTTTCTAAGTTTTGGTGTTTGACTTCCTCATTGGGTTCGGTGTTGTTCCATGAAGAATGCTAGATTCTACTAATATTTCGCTCGCAGTGTCATATCGTCATTTCTACTTAGTAGTGATGTTATTTCTTCATTATTCTATTTCAGGAAAACAATGTGATACTGCAACCTCCTAGAGCTGATGCGATGGAGATTCTCAGCTGAGTTCTTCATTCGGGCGCGCGTCTCTCATCGGAGCGCGCTTTCCTTCTATGCGACTAGGTCCCGACTGGAGTTCGCTGCGACGGCGCCGTGCTGCGGCAACGCCGGAGAACGGCGCCGTCGCAGTGGAGAGGAGCGCCGCAACTTGAAGGTTCCGCCCCACTTTTGCCGGCTGCCGGCTGCGGCAACGCCGCAGAAGTGTGCGGAGCCCTTAAGAGAAAGTGGCCCCTAACCCGCACAGCACCCAGTGTGGCTTACTTCTTTGATAGTAGGCTCAATGATATGTGATAACATGCTGTTTGGTTCTAGCGAAGCAATGGCATGGTTTATTTCTACACGTAGTGTTTTCGGCGATCACTCCTATTGCCTCTCCATGGGTGTGCAAGCTTAATTGCGGCTGTAGTGAAATAAGAAAGAAACGTATATTCCTTATTCCTTCCTATAAGAAAACGTTTCAGGGTCAGACTCAGGTCCTGTTCAAATACCGAAAGGAAAAGTAATAAGCAAACGGTGGAGGATACTCAAAAAACTAGGAGAAGGAGGATGCGGCGCAGTCTACAAGGTAGAAGACTTGCAAACAAAGAAGGAGGTAAGCGAATGACAGGAAAGTTTAAACAGGACGAAAAACCACGACATTCAGGCAGCGTTGAAAGCCGAGTCTAACTTCGTATCTGGCGGCAGCGTTCTAAAGTTGGAAGTGCAGGTAAATGAGGTAAACTTCACTATTGTGAGAATAGTATGCCGTAGATTCAAATGAAGGCATCCAACGAACAGTGAATGGACTGGTCCATTCCTCTTCTACACTATCCTCTATACACATATCCGGCTTAATCCGTTTGGACACCACCTTCCAAACTGGAGACTTACTTGGCGTGTTGGATCCACGTCCAACACACGTTCTCAAGCGCAAGGTCCATTATGTCGCTGACGCTGCACTAGTGAAACCCATGTCCTCAACAGGCCCTTACAGGTCCGATAGATGGTGCACTTTCATTTTCGGTTGCAAACCTAGAGAGGGGGGTCCAAACTGTGCCTCTCTATTTCTGACAGCTTTACTCCAAACAAGCAAAGTTAGATATCCTTCTGGTCTATGCTGATTAGATAAACGTGTTTAGCGTTTCGTTCTACAGTTTCTTAGGCAAACTGGGGTCAGATTCGTCAGCGACTTACAGCAATCCAAAGTCATAGTCGTTGATGAATCTGGCCCCTGGATGTTGTGAAGAAGCATGATGATGAACCCGCAGCTATAGACTTGCTCCCACCTTCGGAACCTTAATCATACACGCTGGAGATTTCTTTCACTTTAGAAAATCTTTTCACACGAGTGCTCTCGCAGATAAGAAGTATGAGGCGTATTTTAACAGACAGTTCGGTGGCAATGCCTGGAAGTCGGAGCTAACAGAACTGTAAGACGGGATTGCGATCGAAGGTCTGCAAAGTCATCACAGAACAGTGCACAAACGCACTGCTGAGTGAGTGGATCGGAAAAAAACTTGAAGTGAGTCGCCTGGTTGCGACAGCTATTGCATCCGACGTCGAACGTACTGTATGTACAATCTATCGAAAGCGCTTCCATTCTAACGAGCTTCTTGCCTAACACCACGGTGAAGAAGACGTTAAGAATATCAAGTATGTAGCCCAGAAGATGGAGGGGTTGGCACGGGTAGAAAATGGGATGTAGCACATCCACGGTTTCCGGCTTCCTGACAAGAATTTTCAAAACACAACGTTGCACCGGCGGAGCTTGTAGGTTGATATATGTCCACCTACATGAGGAGAAAACTGAATGCCCCTCTACACTAGGACTGCTTCAGTATTATCCAGCTCAAGAGTGCTTTTTCGCGTCATGGCCCGCATTGGGGGATTCTGCCCCTTCCCCGTTCCTTCTGGTAGAGATTCGAGCTCAGCCAACATCGTGAAGTCCACTTCTAAGCAGGTCACGACCGCTAGTTTTGCAGTTAGCCGCCGTCTACAAGACGTGTGGATGACGTGACACACAGTGTTACACCAGTGCAGCACCGCTGACGTGGTGGGGTTTGCGCGTAAAGACGCGTGTTGGAAGTCGATCCAACACGCCAGAAAAGTCTCCAGTTTGGAATTTGGTGTCGAAACGGATTTAGCCCACATATCCTACCCTGCTATAGTTAGCGACTCTTGGGGCGTCCATCTATAAACCGAAGGCTTTTCAGAAGGCTTTTTATAGACGTCGCTCGACCGGCGTCCTGATCCAGAAAGCGTGTCACCGATGTCATGTAAAAAGGGCTGGGGTTCACAAGACATGTTGCAGACGTAGCGTGAGTAGCAGGAGTAGTAACGATTATCGGAGTCCTCGAGTGGGGGAGGGGGCAAAACTGGGAAACCGGCAGGCAGGGACCAGAAAGGCCTATGGTATAGTCCCGCGGGAGTGCCCGCGGGACGTCCGCGGACGAGAAATGCACCGCGGAAGATGGTCGCCGTCCCAGCGCGGTCAACGGCCGACACTGATTGATAATCGCGTTTTAGCGCTTTATCACTCTGTGAACTAGGAACCTTCCAAGTTCACGAAGTCGGTCGCTTTCGAATAAGCCAGGCTAGGGAAGGGACTCCAGGTGGTGCAGAAATTCCGCACCGAAGAAGAACCGAATCCCGGCCTCCCTCGCATGCAGCACGCCTCTATCCACCGCCCCACGATTTGCTTGCCGTGTGTGTGTGAACGAGGCATATAAGACATCTATCGAACACACACGTGGAGGCCAACACGATCCGCAACTCAACGGTAGCAGCCACACACTACAGTATCGCAGGTTGACGAGCAAATCTGCACATCAACCCCACGACAACATTGACTGCATCAGCAGAATTCGGCTAGGTCTAAGTAAGACCCGAAGCCCATGGGCTGGCCCCCCGTGGTATCATTGCGGCGAAAATACATCCGAAATTCCTGATAGCGCGGTTATCAAGCGGTATGGTGAAACATTTCACCGCGCTATCAAGGATTTTGACTGTATTTTCTTTGTTCAATTGCTGTAAGTCATTGATAACTCCTGCCCCAGGAACGGAAACCAGCAGGGAGAATCGTTAAGAGAGGAGCGGTCAAGAGGCCAAGCGTTCGGACGTGTCACTGCCATGAGTGGAGGACCAGTAATGGGGAGGGGCTGTGAGATGTGAGCAGTGAGAGGGATGGAGTAAGCGAATTGGTAAGAGAGAGGGGGCAATAAGAGGTACATATAAGGACCATGGGCCGGATTCATCAACGACGTACGTCACTTTAACGGAGAATTGTAAGCATATCAAGCGATATTGTGAGCGATAAGCCGCGTTAAAAGCTCAGATAACGCGGCTTATCACTCACCATATCGCTTGATAAGCTTAAAATTCTCCGTGAAAGTTACGTAAGTCGTTGGAGACTCCGGTCCCAGAAGGTTATTCCAGGCAGGGACCAATAAGGATAGACTTTAAGGGACGGTCACCAATAAGGGTGATCAGTAAAGGGACCGCTAGGCGCAAACGTTAGGTTTTTTAGTGATTCCAGTTTTTTTCGCTGTGTATGTCATCTTTGTTTACAAGACATGTAGTACAACATGGTCAATAAATAAACAAATGCCGAAGTGCTGTTTAAAAAAGCCCTCCTCAAGCAGATATTTGGCGTCCGGTGGGATTTAGATTCAATCCCAAACGGGGGAAGGCAGTCCACAATGACTTTTAAATTCTTAGTTACGCATGAATGCATGCAACATGTAATGCAACAAATGAACGACCTTACGTTACCTGATCCTCCCTTTCGATCCTGACTCTGAACTATAAAAAAATATAGATATAAAACTGTGATAAAGCGGCAGCGGCGCTGCTCGTAGTAGCCGGAGTTACAAGTCATTGTGGACTTCCCCCTTCACCTGATCGGGGTTGAATCGGCATTTTGGTCCTGCCTGCCTCTCCTTCTGTCCGACGCGTTTACAAGACATCGCACCACGAGCGCAAGGGCTGCTAAAACCAAATCGAAATAAATTTTGAGCGCGAAACATGGATTGGAGCATGGTTTCCCTCACGCGAGCGCTTAACACTGAGGCACGCCTATCTCCATTTGATGGCTCTGAGCGCAATAAAACTGCTTAGCCGGGAAGCGGGTAGCTAGGTACCAGGTTAGGAGCGGGACTCCGGGGTGTGGTCCATTCAACCTGCTCGTGCAGAAATTGATTTCGTCGTCTAGGGGGAATCCATAGCTGGGTTCTGCGCTCATCGAACACCTTGTAATGAGTGGTTATCCCCTTGGTAGGAACGCAAATTAATGTCAAATTACATCAGAAATGAACTAGTTCACCATAGGTGTAGGGCACACCAGTGTGCAGAAAATTTTTTGTTTCGTACAACACAAAACGAGTTGTACAGGGCTGTCCTACATGGTGACCACCCCACCCACGAGGCGCTTGGTGTCTAATAAAAGCAGTGGTGGTAGAGATTCAGATGGGGAACGTCAATTGTCGGGAAAGATCGAACCTGACTGTCAACCCTGCTCAAGAGTGAATTGCTACCAAAGTTGTTTGGAAAAGATAAACACCAAGTTTTCTAGCAGCTAGTGACACAAGTCATTGTAGCGTCCAAACAGCCTGCATTCACATCGTCTGCACTACAGCCAGTTTATTTAGAATGTTTTTTATATACGACATTTATATGTGTTTAAAAGTTTAGCTAGACTTGTACCAGCGCCACAATATGACCTCTGAGTTTCTGCACCTAGTGCAATTTCTGCTGTTTCGCTTGTGCACTTTGTTAGCTTTTCCAAAGTAATATTTAGCGCACTATGTTGAGATGGTTTCAGTGCTAAATTGAAAGCGTTATAAACATTATAGGTATTTATATTTGTTTGTTATACATGTATAAAAATTAAAACCCTTTCCTTAGCACTAGTTCTGGCGCACTTCTGTTTCCTCCATATCGCCCTGCCAGTTGGCAATATGTAAGCCTAAGTGTCATTGAAACACGACTTTGTGCACTGATAAGGGTTCTAGTTATGAACCTTGGATGCCAGGGTTATTGTTGCAACTCGACGAGATTGTCTAAAATCGACGGCGCAAAAAGGCGCAATGTAAGCCACACGGGAAGGAAGCCAGTGCGAAAAAAATAAATGGATAGAACATTGCAACCATGATGTGCGTAATTTTATTGCAGAACTTCGACTTGCTAGCCATCTTTTACCTCCTTGCCTGTAGTGAGCTCCTCAGTGTTGTTTTAGATGGCATATTGCAGCATCCAGAATTCGAAATGTATTACATACATACAAAACGAACTTGTGGCTTATGTGTATCCTTTTTAATTAGGATGTAATAAAGGATTTGTTTCAGATTCTTCGCCGCCTTTCCAACAAGCCTTACGTCGCGCAGTTGATACATTCTGGGAAGCGAGAATCGTACAGCTACATCGTGATGACATTATTAGGGGAAAGTTTACGACATATAACGAAGTGTGTTTATGTACTATAAACGTGTTGCTTTATCCTTAGACACAAAACATTAAGGACGTAATTTTAGGCGACTTGGCAAGATTTTCAGCGTATCCACGCAAGTCAGGATCGGCATCAACGTTTTATTTGGCCTTAAGCAGATTCATGATGTAAGTTTCTCAGATCAGGTTAGGCGCGTCTGCCTTCTGATGCAGACGCGTGATGAATGTGATCAACATACGTAAAATATGAGCCGCTCAAGCTTAACCACTCACTACATTTTTACACTACGTTTTCTCGTCTGCACGTCGCACTCGCAACACTTATTGTCTTTGTGAATTCAACTAAATCAAGAAAGCACATCATCTATTGAATCGCCGATGTATAGTGAAAGAAGTAAAGGAGTTGTTCTAAGTAGAACATAAATAGTTAAGTAGAACATTTAGAGCCCATTCAAAGCGTTCCACTACCGTCAAAAAGTGAAACTTTTTCTATGGGAAGATAGTTACCTTTGAGAGCTTGCATTGTATGGATACAGTAGGTAAATTATAGGGTAGCTGCAATGTTTCAATGTTCTGTACTTCAAAAAAGCCGCATTTATAGGTGTTTTAGTCGACTTTTTTGTGAAATTATGTATCGTAGGTGTAACATGTTGAGCCATAAAGTTTGCAACAAAATTTTTCTTCGAGCAAAAATAAGACTATATCACGAAAGAAAACGATTGACTTAGATTGACGGTTGACTTGGTTTTTTTCTTTGGCAAGCAATTGGCTTTATTCTCAATGAGTTTCTTCCGCTTTTCGGAACTGAGTGGATCACATCTGTGTAGAATTACGTCGGTTTCGACCTGAAGAACTCGAGTACCACCGCTGTGACCTCATCGACTTCGGAGGAACGCCTACCATGGAGGAAGTGATCCATCGACCGAAGCAGATAGATGTCAGACGGCGTAATGTCCGGGATGTATGGTGGTTGCTTGATTTTGATCCAGCCCAATTCCTAGATTTTTCCAGCATCTGAAGTGCCGTAAGCCGTCGGCTGTTGTCCTGGTGAATGAAACATTTGCACGTATCAACTTTTTCTCCACTAACTTTTGCTGGATCTAGTCGAGTTGTTAGTCAAAATCAGCGTCGAAGATGGTTTGACTACGTGGAGCAGCCCCCCGTGCACTGGACCACTACACATCCACCAAACGCACATCAGGATCTTCTTTGATGGAGCTCCGCTTTTGACGTCAGTGCCTCCAGCTCGCTGCGTTCCAGCTATTGCTTTCCGGCTTTCAGTTATAGTGAAGCATGCCCTTTTCATCATTGGTAAGGATTCGATCCTGGACCACTCGCTTGAACCGGTGCCAGAGCTCTCGGCAGTCGGAAGCACAGCGATTTACATGGGTTTTCGTCAAAGTGTGAGGCGATTTTGGCGACCTTCTAATCTACTGCCGCGGACGAGCGGTGGTTCACCGGGTAGTGTGAAGATCAGCGGACTGTCCTGTGACCGTATTCCTGAACCCGCGGGAGCGGGAAGATAGCCGATGCTGTCCCGCTCACGCCGCATCCCGTTTCCAACTTCCGCCACTCGGTTGGTATTCATAAACCGCCGGGAAGAGGGAATGACCGCGACGCGCGAGTTGGATTCGCAGCAGAGGCCAGAATTGCAAAATTTCAAAAACTAATTTCTGAAATAACAGTTTTTTCGCCTTGATATTCAAGTATTTCTGGTGTTGCAGGAATCCAAACACACGGAATTCTGGCTCAGAAGCGGTCTGCAGTACGGTACCGCCGTTACACATTCAACGAAATGGCGTTTGCGACGCAAAAACTGTTTCTTGGGTCGCATCACCATAACTTTTTTCAAAGCGAAGTTTTCCTCACAAGAATTTATAAGGTATTAGTATCACCCTTCTATCATTTGGCATGCCGTCTGCCATTCACAGATCGTCGGTACCTTGGTAGAAGCTTGAGCGAAATTAGGCGAGCTCTTAATTTCTCCGACCTGACCCACATTTGCAGGTGAATCTCATTTAATTATGCTTACTAACAGAAATGAACCTAGCCAGTTGAATTTTAAAAACTTACTCGCTTCTAAAAATGCGTCTCATGCTAATTTTAGGCTAAATCGATCATTGCGGTCGGTTGAATGCCAAATTTCCAAAAATAGTTCTAGTTGCAGGATTCCTTGCAACTTGAAGTGGCATTTTTTCTGCATTCGCTGTTTACCTACAACCATACAGATTTAGTTAGAATGCCGAATTTTGATGGTCTTCCCAACAGCAAAGTAAACATTATAATTTCAACTTCTAAATCAATCTGGGCGGAAGAGAGTAACCAGTTTTCAAAGAGGTACTGCATCAAGATGTAAAGAAAAGCAGTCTTCAAAGGCTACTTTGCACGTAAAGTCCTTATTTCCGAGAAGGCAAATCAGTATTCAACGTAGATACTTGGCCGAGCACGATGTAGAGAAAGTGTCCAACAAAAATGATTAGGCTAGCCCATCACGACCGCTAGATTCACTCCCTTAAAAAGAGAACTCCCTCCAAAATTTTCTTCCAATACAATACAAAGTCTCAAAAAAGCTAAAAACCTTGCCTTTATTAATAGAGCACTAATTGTTTTCTCATGCAAGCACTTTCAATGAGCAAAGTTGGGAACAGCTGAACTAAGAAAGAACTATATAGAAATATAATAAAAGATGAAGATGAAAAACGGCGATGATTGATATCCATTGGGATGCGCCACGCATCCTACTTGTGAGGAAAATCGTGAAGGCGATTCATATGGATCGGCCATAAAGCAGGAAATCTAGGCGTTTAAATTTCAAGCCTTTAAAAATCAACTGAAAAAGCTAATTGTGCCGTGGGATGAAAATAAGGGAGAGTCGATGGCGCTAGTAGAGCAGTTTATTTATTTATTTACTATATACAGTTTATATTTTTCCATATTTATTTCTTATTTATTCAACATCAATATTTATTCAATTAAATAATATGTATTATTATATTTATTTCAATGCTGCTTTTCATGTTTCTGCCTAGTCTGAAATGACAATGGCTATGATAGAATGGGCAATGCTAAAAGCAACTATAAATTTTTGGACGGAAATATTCACTATGAAAAAAGTTATCATGATGCGACGAAAAAACGCGTTTTGCGTCGGAAACGTCATTTGGTTCAATGTTTAGCTGTGTTACTGTAGATCGCGAACGATGGAAGAATCTGTGTTTTATTCTTGCCGGACGAGGGAAGGATTCCTATTCTGCGATTCAATGCGAAAATCGCCATGGTAATCGTATTGTGGGCAATCGTACCGTTCACTTCATATGACGGCTTCCCGACGTTCCCGACCGATTTAGTGCGGGTAGGGCGGGAGCCTCCCGCCGTCCTCGCGGGGCCCTCCTGTTGGTTCCCATCATGATCGTGAATAAGAATTTTTGCCTCCTGCCTGCTCGCTTCCCGCGCGAAGCCGTAAAAGTTTCGGGGAACGTTCATGAATACGGCCACTGGTGTGGTTTAAGAAGAATTCGACTTGAAGGATTGGCGCAGGCGCCCTTTGCAGCAGTTGATCTTACAGGGAGTGGTCTTTGTTGCTCTTCTGGGCGGAAAGGACTGCTAATACCATCTCCAATAATTCACTCGATTAGGAGTGAACTTGACGGTGACTTCTTGAGTCTGCTTGACCCCCGTCCTTGGGTTGCTGCCGAGCTTGACTAATTGAAAACGAAATCACACCTTTCAGTGGTCATCGTTCTAGTGAAAAAAGAAACCTAAAACAATGATCGCTAGGAAACAGGCTTCGAACAGCATATGACAATTCATCGGGTTTACTTTGAATTCCAGAAAAAAAAAACAGAAATGTTGCAAAGTTTATGACTTAATCTAATATTAGGTTGTGTCATAAACTCAACCTATATTAGGTTGAGTTTATGACACAACCTATCATTAGGTTGAGTCATAAACTCAATCTAATATTAGGTTGTGAGTCATGAAGTGCGCACATTTCTGTTTTTTTTTTGTTTCATGTTGTTCAAGAGTTGCATCCTCTAGAGCGATGGCCACTGAAAGTGAATAAGTGCGTGATTTCATTTTCAATCAGTTCAAGCTTGGCAACAGTCCAGGAACGGGGTGCATATATTGCAGGTAACTGGCAAGTTCACTCTCGACTAAAGGAACTGTTGGAGATCGTATCAGAAGTTCTTTTGCGCACAGAAGAACAAAAAAGACAGACCACTCCCGGAACGACTGTCGTGAACAAGAGGTGCGGGCGTAAACCAATTAAGTCGAAGCTTTCCTAAATCACATGAAAACTGAACGATGATCTTCACAAACCATCGGTGAACCATCAGTGTAGTACAAGAAAGAAAGTCGCCAAAGTCGCCGACAATAGTGCCTCATGCGCTAACGGAAAGAATCAAATAGTTGTACTACCAGGTGCCTAAAACTCCTGCAGCGATTCATGCGGCTGAGCCTGTATTGATTCCTCACCAGCGATGAAAAGCAGGTGCTCTACGACAACCGTAAAAGTAAAAAGCAATGGCTGGAACACAACGTGCAGGAGGTTCTGATGTCAAAACCGGAAATCACACCAAAATAAGGTCGCGCCTGGGTCAAGCTTGAGGTTCGGGAATCGAAGGGGAGGGTCGTACTCTCTCGATTTGAGCAGAGGATTCTCTCCAATTTCAGGTCTTTAGATGATGTTTGCATCTAAAATAAGTTATTTTTTCCAGATGTGGATTCGACAACTCGGAGATATACAAGCACTTGCGTTTCCTGGAGCTAAAAAATAGGATTGGATATCAAAAATTTTTAATGCCAATTATGGTACGGTGAAAAATAAGGATTTCCTGTCCGCAGAGTCAATGAGAGGTTTTTGTTTTTCACATTTTCCCTGGACGTCATGGACATCGCGGTTTTCCGTCTGAGGGACTAGATTCGAAAAGAAAATTCTCTTCTCTGCAGAAAACAGCATCAGAAAGTGAAATCGTACCCTATAAAATTTTATCCTTGCTTGACACTCAGTGATAAAACTCTGTTTTTCTGAAACGATCAATGTAATCGGGCGTTTCGATTTAGCGTCATTTGCAGAAAAGTATATCTACCTGCTGATCACATGGAAGGGTAACGTTGAGAACCTGCTTTTTAAAGCATAGGAACCACACTTATTAAAACGTTGTGTTCTAGAGGCTTCAAAAAATCTCCGAGTTATAGCACTTTACGTGCGGCTACTGCGTTCTCTGTTATGATCGAGAGTTTACATGGTTATGAGCATTTTTGTGAAGTCACTTCAATTATTTTCACTCAAAAATTGAACCGTCCGCCCGCATGAAGAACTTTTTTCACGAAAATGGTCCTACATTATGGAAAACGCCTTTCTTCCAGTTTTTGATAAGCTAGCGTAATTTTCAAAAATCGAAAAACCTACCGAGTTATGGACCTTTTTGTGAACGTTCATATTTATGCTCTGATGACGTTGGTGCGAAGTCGACCAGAGCTCGATTCAACCTTTTCGATTCGGAAGATAACGAGTTTTTCACTGTGCATTGATCAAGACTTGGAAATTTTGGATGGCAGAATTTTATCCGTACGGGTGGTATCCTTCGGTGGCCGATTCACCTTCGGCTAAAAAATAATTTTTCATGAAGAACGAGAATTTCCTATACGATCCATTCTAATCATATCGCCATCGCAGCTCCGTCATCACTACGAAGAAGCTTTTTTCTTGCTGTAGATACATAGGACTTAGATTTTTTTGGTTTTATTTTCATTTTTTATGGTGTTCCCTTAGGATGGGAGAGCATTATTTGCGTGGGAAATCCATCATCCATCATTCGTTTGCCGCTCCGTAATCGATTCGATGAGCGCTTCAAAAAAATTATAAAGAAAGCACTTAAGTCTTTAGAAAGTAGCACTCGAAATCCTACTATACATAAAAAAGAAAGCGGCTGTGTCTTTCCTTCCGTCTGTCCTTCCGTGTGTCCATCCGCCTGTCCGCCCGTCTGTCTATCTGGCCTTTCGTAAACGTCGAGTAGTAGCCATCCGAATTCAGACGACGTCTCACCGATGTCGCGCCAGGGGTTCCGGATTCACACGACGTGTCAACGATGTCGCACAAAGTACGTTCGGGTTGATAACACATGTCACCGACGTCGTCCAACAGGCGTCTGGGTTCAAAAGACATGTCACGATGTCGGGAAAGGCCTGGTCCGGATTCAGACGGACGACGTGTCAACGATGTCCGGCTTGAGAAGACATGTCACTGACGTCATTCATCAGGTGCCTCCGTTCAGAAGAGGTGGGGGTAGGGAGAATGAGCAAAGCAATTATAGTAGTGTTATTCTCGGTTATTCTCGTCGGATTGTGAACCGTATCGAGCGGTCTACCAATACCAATTGATTTGTTTGTGTTTCCGCAGAATATGCACTTCGGACGTGCGATAGAGGGTGGGCCCCATAGAAGCAGTTTTAAAGATTCTGTCCTACCGTTTTCCGCCATATTATTCTTTATAGCAAAACCCATTTCTCTACTCTAATGAATGAGAAAAGGCCTAAAGAGGGCAAGAAGACGGTCGGGGTGTTCTGTTCTCCGGGATTGTGGGCGAAACCCTCAACCAGACGTTTGGCGGCCAGTAGGCCGCTGAACGTCTGGTTTTAAACAGTACAATTTCAGCTGCAGACTATACTTATGCTCGAATGACCTATTCGAATAGGTATTCGAATGATTTTCATTCGAATTTGAATATTCGAATCCGAATATTCGAAAAATCGCGTTTTTCGAATGTATTCGAATTCAAATGTTCAAAAAATTGCGGTTTTGCGAATGTATTCGAATTCGAATATTCAGGAAAATCGCGTTTTTCGAATATATTCGGTTTCGATTGCTCGAAAATTTTGAATATTCGAAACTGTTCGAATATTCAAAATTTCCCGGGAAGCCAAAACTATTCGAGTACACGAAAAGTGTCATTCGAACGCCCAACGAGAATTTATGTAGCGGCGTGTTCTAAACAGGCTTGTTAGGTTTTTCGAGTTATTAGGGTCTTCAAAACGGTTCTTTCTGTGAATCAAATCTCTATTACGATAGCGCCTCGTCGATTCTGATTATCGCCTGTGCAAAGAGGTCGAGAAGAGTAGGAATTCTTAACTGCAATTAAAACTTGGAAATTATGATTCTTACGGTGTTTCAAACGGGCGCTACTTGTCCTTCACGTTGCAGTTAAGAGTCTGAGACCATAGGCCATCAAATGTCTGCAGGATGAGAGTGAGGGTCAACAGGGATGCGCTTCAGTCTAGTGCCACGTCCGATGTATTCTCGTGCAGAGCAGTGCCTTATGGAGTCAGCCTTGTGATTTTCCTCTCTCTGCTCGTTATGCTCTTCTGCTCCTCCGTGGTCGCTTGCTATTCTGCTTTTCGTTTCTACAACTACGGCTCCGCAAAAGTTATATGATTAGGTTGTATGGAACTCCCCCGGGTGCTTACGGTCGGTATGTTTAACGAACGCTTCAGAAGGGATTTTTCTCAGCGTTTTGAGTGCTTCACTTTGAACTACGATAACTTTCTCAAAGCTTATCGGACTTAGTCGAGATAATCACCGTTCGAATCAACAGACTTTTGCCAACTGGCGACCAGTGAACTTATTCCGTTTGCGAAAAAAATGAGGCGGTCGAGATTCGACAGAATCCACGGAAGCTGTTTTGGCTTGGTCCTGACTGTGGAATGTTTCACCAGCGAGAAAGTTCTGAAAGTTGTTGAAAAGGTGGTGGTCGTTTGGTGAGAGGTCTGGAGAATATGTGAGACAGAACTTCAAAATTCGTTCAATTTTTGAAGTGATTTGTAAAAAGTGTGGGCGGGCGTAATCGTGCAAAACAGTCGGGCCTCTTCCGTTGACCAATAATAGCTGAAGTTGGCGCAATTTCCAGTGCATTTCGTCGATCTCTTTACAGTAGGACTCTGTGATCGTTTGGCTTCGTGCCAAAAAGTTGTAATGGATTACACTAGGCGCCGACAATCACACAGTGACAATTACCTTTTTTGGTAGAGGCCCGCCTTTGGAAAATGCCAAGGGGGTTCGTCGGCGTCCATTCAGTGTCTGCAACGTTCGCTTTTATCATGCAAAATCTCCTTCTCATCACAAGTGATGATTTGATCCGAAAACGGGTCAGTTTGTTGCGTAAAAGTAGAGAAGAACAAATCCCGAAACGTGACAATTCTTCCGCTCCCTCAACTCGTAGGGCACCCCCTCTTCGAGCTTTTTCACCTTCCCAAGGCGTTTCAATGCATCCGCAACCGCAGTTTCCCTGACATCTAGCTCCTCCGCGATCCCGCGAACTGTTTGGAATTTTTCAGCTTCCATCAATTCCCTCAACTCGTCGTCCAGGATTGGTCGACAGCTACGGGAGTCATCTTCGAGGCTGAAATCTCCGGTCCCAAATTTTCTGAACCGCTGGCGCACAATGCTTTCTCCAACACTATTAGACCCCACACTTGATTGATGTGTAGAGCTGCCTCGAAAGCGGATTATCCCAATTTGGTGTCAAAATAAAATGTCGTTCAAATTCTCCTTCGACAAACTTCAGTAAGCCCTTCAAGAACAGAAGTATAAAACAACGTTGAAACATAATTTATTTGGTCAGATATAGCGATAAATTCTGTACAGAAAATAGCATTAATGCGCAACAAGTTCTTTTCAAATAAGAAATATCTGTTTCTACCAATTATTTGTGCGAATCACCAAAAAGAAGTAAGACCAGCGCTCAGAGCTGGCCTATTCCTAGCTATCTGTAATACACGTTGTGGTCGCAAAACTGACAGTGTGATATTTCACGTTTTTGGATGAGCAGGACAGATTTGCTTTAGTGTTACACGTAATACTTCTTCGTCGGTCAGTCAGTCACCCACTAATTCCAAAAATGATCATTTTGAAGTGACCTAGAAGCTTGCAGTAGCTCAAGCAGATGGTTTCCCCTTCAATTGTCTTGTAAACCTTCCGTTTGTTCCTTATGAGTAGCACTTCACAGCACACAAGTACTCCTTTGGAAAAAATTCGTGTTTTAGCAAACAAGAAAATTAGATGCATCCATAAGCCTTTTGATTCTGCTATGTATAAGACGGCGACCTCATTTTTACCGCCCATAAGGGGTTTATGAGAAACCTGTCGATAAAAACTAAAACTCAAAAAAACTGCTTAACTAGGAAGGAATCCTTTGTGTATTACTTCCATTTTTCATCCAAGCTGTCTATCATGTCTATCAGCCAGCCTGGTTTTTCATTCGAATTCGAATATTCGAATCGAATATTCGAAAAATTGCGTTTTTCGAATGCATTGAATTCGAATATTCAAAAAATCGCGTTTTTCGAATGTATTCGAATTCGAGTATTCACGAAAACAACGTTTTTCGAATATATTCGATTTCGAATGCTCGAAAATTTTCGGTATTCGAAGCCATTCGAATATTCGAAATTTCGGCGAGAGCATAAGTATACTGCAGACGTCGCTTTTTCAGATAGAAAAATGTGTCGTGTCCATCACGTCCTGAAAAAAACCTGTACAAATTGAAGAGTGATGATTGAAAGACTGCTACCAAAAATCTTCATTTTGAGGTGTCGAAAAATAGCATTCAAAACTATAAAATTTTATTGTGTTACCAAAACATGTGTTGTTCATTGACTTTTTTCATGGTTCTCTTCAGTGTCGAAGCTGCACCTGAAAAGAAGAACCTATTAGAGGATTCAAAACGCACATAAAACCTTGAAGAAATCAAGTAATGTGAGGAATAAAACAGTGAAAGAGAGAGGAAGGGGTCGTACGAATTTCGCTTCGAAGGAGGAGTCGTTAAATTTCAGCAAAAATCGAACACTATGCTTCACCCTTGGTCCCGCTGTGCGTTTTTTGGATATGTAACGGTCAGGGGAACCGGAAGCTGCCTCCACGAAGTCAAGCCAACTATGCCACGGTACCTGGCAGTGAGGCGGTTGAGGGGCAAGTTCAGTGAGCATGCTAAAATGAGGCGGTCTTCCCTCAACTTCTTTTAGGAGATTGAATATACCTCATTTTGTTAATAACAGGTCTAACGAAGCATTTAAATAAGGCACTTTCCTACTTGTGGAGGACCGATTTCTGGAACGTTTCGGACGAGCCTCTATTTTTGTTTGTTGGCCCATGATGAAAATGAAAGAACAGTTTGGCTGTTAATACTGTGCACGTCACTTTTTTAATGCATTACGTCGACTTGATGAAAATATTATTTTATTGGGCTACCCAGTTTGGTGGTTTAATCATGCGCAGTGTTACTAAAGAATTCCACAATCAGTGGTCATGATTACCTTTCCATACATGGTTTTACAGCTCGAAAATTTTTATACTTGGAAGCGCTACTTCACCTTGTATTAAAAGCTGTTACTTTGTTTCGCATCTTTCAACTTGGAGATGCTCTCTATTGTTTTTAAAAGCAGTACGATACACGGATAAGCCGAAATGTTATAGTAACGCGACGGGGACGCTTTGAATTCATGGACCACCCACGTCTTTAAGGTGCCTGCTCAGGCTTATGAATAAATGGTCCTACTATAATGGTCCTTTCGACTTATCCGTGTGTAACGATGTGAGCGTATGCTAGCTCGTCGTGTCTTTTAGCGTAAAATGATAGCATTGGTAATCGGTCACTGTACTTTCTGTAGCCAGTGTGATGACGTTGATGGGATCGTGCACCGAGCGTGCCCACTCTGGAACCGTCTCACAGAGGATAAGCGTACAAATTCTGCAGACGCGTCACATACGTCAAGACGTGTTAGCGTTGACATTTCGTCCATTTGTTTGTCTGTGCACAGCGATATAAGTATGGGGGCCTACAACAACAGGAATGTGACTGCCGTCAGACAGGAACAGCATCGACCGGTCGAACGATACCGACCGATTTTATGAATTTCACTTTAGACGGGCGTTTAAGAATTATGCATCCAACTCTGCCTGTCTCCACACATATACAGATGGGGTACTAGACATGAGATCCGAATCATGCATTTTCGGATATCCGAAATCCGGCTCGGCCGAAAATTGCCCTCATCTGAATCATCCGAAGATCCGGAGTTTCTAAAATTGCCCTCATCTGAATCATCCGAAGATCCGGGGTTTTCAAAATTGCCCTCATCTGAATCATCCGAAGATCCGTAGTTTTGGAAAACGCAATGATTCCGATAAAATCGGATAAAAATCGGATAATAGGAGGTTAGCGCGCCTTGCTGGCAAACTCTGCGCCGTTGATAACCTGACTGTTTCGGGCAGATTTGCAATCATTTGGCGGGAGTTCTCTCACAAGGAAAGGGTCTGATACCGTATGTCTGAATTGGGAGTCATCCTATTAAATAGGAATAATCCCCACCCCTCAATTAGCATAAAATGTGTTTCATTTTTGCCATATCGTTAAACCCAAGGAGTAGGGGATCCTTGAAGTTACAGCGCTTAACGAGTTCGGAGGTCTTGTACGCCCGCGATGCCTCTGAGGGCAATCAGCCCGGAGCGCAGTGGGTAGTGACGTTGCTTCATGGGAAGAAGGTCGGGGGTTCGGTCATCATGCGCTGCTGCATTCCTGCTTTTCAACTGTTGAGATTTCAGGGATCCTGACGTCTCTACCGTTTTCAGCGTTTGTTTTCTGCGCATTTTTCAGCTGCATGCTGTGGAACTCAACATAATGATGTATAAGTATTCAACACCAGTGATACACAGGCATAACATGCATAAAGCAGCACTGGGCACAATACGGGCAGTGTATAAATGCTACAGGCTCCTCTCAGTCTATCCTGCTCGGTAAAACTATCCTGCTCGAATTTTCAAAGGAGACCATGATGTGACGTCACATGTGGTTAAAACGTGAAAGTCTGTGGATCCCGCAAATTGAACTAAACGGCATCGATACACACTTTCTCTCATCTCTGCCTGTCATCTGGAAATCAGAGTTCTGCCTGCGGTTCTCTAAAACCTAGCACCAACAATGCCGCCGATGCTCGCGTGGTGCTCCACTTGCTCACGCTGAAGTGTGGTCTACCTTTAGATAAGGAGCCTTCAAGAGAGAATGACATCAACCTGACGGAACGGATGGCTAAGGGAATGACACCAACCTGACCGAACGGATGGCCAGCATATTCAAGGATTTCGAAGCACGTCAACTTGAAGTTAACGAAGACGAACGGCTGGAACTGTTGGAAAAACAAGAAGAAGGTTGGGATCCGCAAGATGAACTGACAGACGTAGAAAGGCTGGCAAGAAGTGGGCATATGACAATGTTTTCGGTTGAAACTCTTGTTTCGGAGAAAAGGGAACGTCTTCAATTAGATCTCGTCTATGGAGCCGATCTCATTTGTCCATATATGGAAGCAAACTGTGAGGAGCCAGTAGCCTTCATGAGCTGCCCGTATTGTGACCAGTGTTCATGTTTCATGCCCTTTGTGTCTGTGTATCACAGATGTTAAACGTTTACACATCGTTGTGTTGAACAGCTTTCCCATTGCGTTTTAGTTAAAAAACCGGCCAGTAATAAACAAGTGGCAACAAAGTTGCTCTCCACGGCATACATCTGGAAACACTGCGCAACAGACATCTAAAATGATATAGATGTAAGAATCCCTCCAATCAACCAATCAGTTGAAATGCAAAGATGCAGGTGCACAGAAAGTAGACCCTCTACCTCCCTCTCATGGAGCAACGTCGCTATCCTCTCCGCTACGAGCCACTACCCGCCGGCGGCATCGCGGGCGTACAAGACTCCCGAACTCGTGAGGCGCCGATTCCACTGTAACTTCAACGATCCCCTACTCCTTGGGTTTATCGATTTGGCAAAAAAGAAACATATTTTTTACTATTTGAGGAGTGGAGGTTATTACTATATGACTCGCTCTCTCCATTCAGACGCTTCAGACCCTTCCCTTTTCAGATCACGAGAAATTTCTTGCGGGGCGTTTCGTAATCGTTTCATTATTGTCCTTTACAGACTTCGCTGTGTATTACCAACTCACTATTAGTTGGTATTGGTTCTTTGGTGTCTTAATGCTGTTTTTTGTTTGTTCTGGAAGCACAAAGTAGCTCTGGGGAGGGGCAGCCAAATACGACACCTTTTACGTAGCGCTGGTGTGTTGCACTCCATTGGTGAATTAAGCTGGGCCAGATATGATGTAATTGGGCATTCATTTGCCTTGCTACCAGGGCATCTAAACATTTAATTCAAGGTCAGGCGCTCCAAGCTGCTTTGCGCGCTCGTGACTTTAATTGGTCAATGAAATAAACGCGGAGTTACTGATATGTTCCGTTTTTAAGATATTGCGTGTCACTATTATATCACTTATCCGGTTGTATCCGAATCGGATATCCGAAATCCGGCTCGGCCGAAAATGGCATTATCTGAATCATCCGAAGATCCGAGGTTTTCGAAATCGCCCTCATCTGAATCATCCGAAGATCCGGAGTTTTCGAAATCGCCCTCATCTGAATCATCCGAGGGTCCGGGGTTTTCGATATGGCCCTCATCTGAATCATCCGAAGATCCGGGGTTTGGAAAAATGGCCTATCCGAATCATCCGATTATCCGGAAAATCGGTGTCGGATCCAATGTCTATGGGGTATCCCTTGGCATTTAGATCGTGGGAATGGAACGCAATGGAAAGGCTTCAGCGGAGCCATTTTGATGCCAATATCCCACTACTCTTTTACCCTATGCTGCATAATACGTGGGGCCACATCTTTTAACATAATGAGGATGAAACGGCTTAAAGGCAAAAACGAAGATCCACTGCGGTCAAGATGATTTTTACAGGGCCATGGGTGCCAAGCCTCCAACCAGACGTGTGGCAGGCCGCTGAACGTCGGGTGGCAGAATAAGAGCCATTTACTACTTCTGGTTAAATATCCAAAACTCCGCTTGTGAGACTATAAACGAAGTGGCTAACCTCGAATCATCGCGATTAATTTTTCTGCCTATATTGGGTCACGGGACTAGTGGTGCACTGTCGGGGGAGGCGTCGGCTGTGGTGTGCACCCAAACAAAGTTCTTGGTTTAGTTTCCCGCCCAGACCAGCCAAGCCTTCTATCCCTCCAAGGTCGGTGTATTGGTATCTGACTTAACTGGGAACATTAAGGACCTCACTTGTTCACCGGCTCATTGCCGCATGTCATAGTATAGTCCAAGTATTCATACATATAGCCACCACAATACCCCATAAATTAGAATTGGTGGCGGATCCCAAAAAGGGATTGAGTAACGCCCATATTTATCCTTTTATCCTTTGTTGCATCACCATCAAATCTAAACTAATAATCAGAATGATCCGAGTGTGTTTTCTGAAAGGTGTGTCATACACATATTCAACCTTTCGGAGGGGAGGGAGCCTAAAGCTAATTTTGAAAAAAGTTTAGGTAAAAAACTAGCAACCACTGCTGCAGCTTCCGTTTTTTAAAATAATTTCATTTTTCAAAATTGCTCTTTTATGCACAAGCTAAACAAACGTTTATGAGAGAAAAACATAATCTGCTTAGCTATACTATAAGCACAGTGTTTATTGATTCGTTTAGATCGGATTCATACACAGAGACATTAAGCCAGCAAACATGGCCATAGGACGAATTGGTACACCCGAGTACAGATTTATTCACATTCTGGACTTTGGCTTGGCGCGGGAATTTGTGATTTTATCCGGAGACGGAAAACTGAAGATGCGACGTCCCCGTCAGAAAGCGCTTTTCAGGTAAACTGCATAAAAATTCCGACAATTTCTTGTAGTTACAAGTGCGCAATATTTTTGAAAAGGAAGAAAACCCCTCGTTTTAATTAAGAGGTACTACTCGGTACTGCTCTGTTGCAACACATGAAAAAAGCGAACAAGGGAGAGTGGACGACCTGTGGTGCCTGCTCTATATGCTGGCCGAATTACGTGGTCCACTTCCGTGGGCTAGTGCAAGGTAAATTCAAATTTCACTCACTGTACATCGCTTAAAAGAATTCGAATAGATAGTTGATGAGCGCAAAGAGGTAGCTACACATGATTTGTGGCGCTTTGCTTAAGAACTGCGGAACTATTTTTATTTATTTTTGCTTGTAGAATTACACTGCTTTTTTAAATTAAGCGACAAGCGAGAAGTTTATGAGATCAAACGCCGGACGGAAATCGACGTAGTTTTGGAAAACTGTCCAATACAATTAATAAAGTTCGCCGAACACCTGAGGTTTGATCTTGCCAATATGCCTCACCGTGTTGAGTTCCATTGATGAATACTGAACAACAAACTGATTATTGCAGCCAGCTGAATTATTATATGCGACCTGATTATTTGCTCCTTTACGAGCTACTAATTGACGTCATGAAAGCAGGAAGGTTCAGGTGATTTGAGAACTGTCTCTATAGCGAGTCTGAGGATGGTCGCAATATTACGCACTGCCACTAAATAATCGAAGCTTGGTGGTATCTTCTAAAGAAACAATGAACATCGTCGGGTTACTATACCTTCTTAAGATATTCGGATCCCTACGACTGGGAAGTGCGTGGAAAGACAGAAGACAGTAAAGAACGAAGCATCGAAAACAAGAAGT
Organism: Heligmosomoides polygyrus polygyrus; assembly: GCA_947396885.1. Taxonomy (NCBI): domain Eukaryota; kingdom Metazoa; phylum Nematoda; class Chromadorea; order Rhabditida; family Heligmosomidae; genus Heligmosomoides; species Heligmosomoides polygyrus. The sequence continues at coordinate 65,285,481 of OX377204.1, read as the reverse complement.
CAAATTGGTCGGCCACGATGTGAGTGAAGTCGCGGTCTGAATGAAGCGTCTTGCTATTATCAAATGTTCATCTAATGCCGAGCCTTTCTAAAGAGTGTGTAGCCTGCGGCTAAACTAACTTTCCATAGAGCATATGCCAGGTTGCTACATAAGGAACGAACTCTTGATTTAGTACGGATGGGAACAAGCCTTCGCAATCAATCAGTGTCGCTCTGCCTCCTACTGCAAGGAAATCAGAAACTCTGGTATTTATTATGCAACGCTTCATTAGTGTTTGACGTGTGTGTGTGGTCTACTCCCCTTTTGCTCGAAAGATTTTTTCAGATTTACCAGCTGATTGACGACAACAATCCTTTCCCTCCTGAATTCTTTGCTAGAAATGCATTAGGATTCTAATCCAATACGATTGTGACGGCACATCCGCGATTACTTCGTTGCAGGCTGCCTCTTGTCTTTATACCATTTAAGTGAAATTCCTTAAGCATAAATATCGGAACAATGAGCACTACTTAAATTCGACGCTGATAAATGCACGTATCTATTCAACAATGTGGCTTAAGTGTTTGACATTAAATATGATAATCTGCTTTCCACACTTTAAAAACTCGCACTTTATGTGAAATTTGATTTTTAATGATTGTCATCTTAATTGTCATCATCCGGTCATTTCGCTTTTGTTCTCACGCACTCCTTTGTTCATGTCCACTGTTTCCTTCTCCACGCTAGAAGAGACCAACAAGAGGTGCTTTTTCATCAAACACCTTTCTCGTTGTAAACGTGATTCTCGATAATAAACATTTAATTCGGCCTTTACTATTTCTAACCCGCTAAATAACTACATCGTTTGCCCTTTCCTCAAATGCACTGGGTGCGTTGGAAATCAATTCATTAAAGCACTTTCTCTTCTGTTTAACTCACTAGCAACCCACCAGGATTCATCAACGACTTACGTAACTTTAACGGAGAATCGTAAGCTTATCAAGCGATGTGGTGAGCGACACTTACTTTACCTTGATACTTTGATCTTCTTTTTGTCGGCTGGAGGTCTTCTCAGCAGGGACCACAACTCTTCCAGACCGCTCGATCTCTGGCTGCTTGCATCCAGTGGGGCAGACTCCGCTCTCTGAAAGATCTTGAGAATGAGTCTGCTCATCGTGTTGGCGGTCGTCCAGTCGTCTCTTATGGTCTCTCGGGAGCCATTCTGTGACACGGAGACTCCATTTGTCGTCCTTTCGTCGAAGCAGGTGTCCGACCCAGCGATATTTGAACTTCTTCATGTACTGCAGCGGGTCTGCTAATTGCGACTCCTCACGTAGCTCCGAGCTTCGTAGGCCTTCTTGCCATTGCTTGTCCTCAGAAGACATCTCTCCAGTGCACGATGCGTAGTTTGCATTGCTCTGGCGATTGTCTTGTTGTCGGGCCAGGTTTCCATCGCGTAACACATCGCAGGCAGTACAGAGGCGTTGAATATCGAGGCCCTGAGGCCAGGATCCTTGACCTGATTGGTGACTTCGCGAATCGAACTGAAGGCTGCCCATGCTGCGCGTCTCCTGCGGGCGATTTCAGGAGCGAAGTCGTTATCCATTCCCGTGTCACACCACTGGTTGACCATAAACTGCGTTTTGGACATATTCATGTCTACTCCAATCTTCATACCTGCCACATTGAGCTCGTTCAGCATTTCCTCGACTTCTGCCGTGCTGGTAGAGATGAGAACAATATCGTCGGCGGAGCGAAGGTTGCTGGTTCGTTTACCGTCGACAAGTTAGCCTTTATCGTCCCAGTTCAAGTCCTTCATGGCATCCTGGAGTGCCGCTGTGAATAGCTTAGAAGAAATCGTGTCTCCCTGCGGGGCGATGGTATATCAGCATGCACAAGCGCGTTCAGAATGCCGTTGATTTCCACAGAGTCGAACGCTTTTCGATAATCCACGAAGACAAGGACAAGTGGGAGGTGGTATTCGCGGCTCCCTCGATGAGCTGTGAGACAGTCTGAATATGGTCCATGCAGGAGAAATCCTTGCGAAACCCTGCTTGCTCCACTGGCTGATATTCATCCAAGCAACGCTCCATGCGGTTAAGCAGTATCTTGGTGAAGATCTTGTAGACAACCGAGAGAAGACTGATGGGTCGATAGTTGTTGATATCCTCCTGCTGACCTTTTTTAAAGATTAGAACTGTTTTCGACTCCTTCCATGAGTCCGGAAACCAAGTCGAAGGTAGTGGTTGAAGTGCTTGGCAAGAAGTGAGCAGAGGGCACTGCCACCCGCACGAAGGAGGTCAGCAGAAATGCCGTCCGGTCTGGGAGCAGTGCCTGGCTTCATCCTTCTGATGGCATAAGCAACTCCTGATTCCAGAATGGGAGGTACTTCCTCAGCTGGTGGCATCAAGCATTTGGGGACAGTGCTGGAAGAACGAAACAGATCTGTGTAGAATTCTTGAACGATGGTCTCCATCGCTCTTCGAGACATTTGCGTTGTTCCATCCTTATCCGCAAGGGCTGACATTATTGCCTTCTGGTCGCAGAGATCTCGTTTGCAGCGCTTTATGCTTGAACCTTTCCCAGCGGCTTCTAACAGCTTCCATCTTCTTTAGGCTTGAATGGACTCCTTCACTGCAATTCGGCAGGCCTTCGAGATGGTGACTTTTCCAAATGGGAAGCATTAGGATCTAGTTTGATAACTCCAAGAGCTTAATCGCATGTGCGTTGAGTCTTGAAGCAGACGGTGATATGGCTTCGCGAGAGCTGCTAGCACATTTCAACAGTCCTTTGGAGAGAAGGTCCTAGTCTTCCGATGGATCTTCAAGAAGATTCCAATTGTACGACTTTATTGCATATTACAACTCCTCAGACTTGAATGTGGGGATCCTCACCGGCGCCGGTTTATGAGTGTCACGCTTGATCATCCGCTTTTTGAGAGTCAGCTTCGCACGGGCAAGACGGTGATCCGAGCCGGTGTCAAATAAAGGCAGCACGGAGACGTCGAACAGACTCCAGCGTTTGTTTGTAAGAACATGGTCGATCTCCGAACGTGTTTCTCCATTTGGGCTTTCCCAGGTCCATCGTCGGTTTGAAAGCTTCTTAAACATAGAATTTCCATGGTAGAGATGGCACGCGGATAGGAAGTCTATCAGGCGCTCTCCGTTTTTGTTCCTTGAGGAAGTTCTATGTGTGGTCCTAGCCTCCATTCGTCGTGATCATTCGTACCGACGATAGCGTTAAAGTCACCAACCACAACTTTGTAGTAGCTCTTCTCGTCGTTGACAGTCCTTTCTAACAGCTTTTAGAATTCCTCCTTTTCTTCAGCTGTGGCCGCAGATGTTGGAGCACATCCATTTATGATGGAGATGGTCCCTTGATCTTTGGTTTCCAGACGAAGAACAGCTACTCGCGGACTGATGATCTTGTAAAAGTCTACTAGGTGGTGCACTGTCGAATTGACGAGAAATCCAACTCCGCCAATATTCTTTCTGTCCACCTTTGCTCCGATAATGAGAAGCTCGTTGTGGTCAGTCCTTCTTATGGTTTCCGTTCTGCCTTTCATTCCTGCAGGGTAAAAACGACGTATTTGATGTTGCGGCTTCTGTAAAGCAGTGTCCGAAGATCCTGCTCAGATGCGATCGAACGACAGTTATAAGTGCAGACGGATTCGTACGTTAGGCAGCTCCCTGGGTTATGGTAGCGAGCCGCGCCGCGCGCCACCGCCCCCGATCACGGTAGCGTGGCGTGTTGTTGAGCCCGCCTCGGACGGACAGGTCCGACTGCTGCCGACAGCTGGTGACGTCATACGCGGGCGGCCGCCGAGTCTGCTGGGCGCGCTAGAGCACGAAAGGGTATGCCGACTGCTTTCGACTGCGTTCCTTCTACTAGCGCAGAAGAAGGGAAACAGCTAAATGGTACACACTGTTGGTGGAACATTTGACGTCTTTTGGTAGACTGAGGAAGTGGGAGCGTTTGTTAACTACGTTCGAGTGGAATGAGGTCTGCTTCATATGACTGAGGAGAAATGGCAAGCCACGTTGTCGGGAGAATTCGAAAAAGGATTGTGGTGGCTATTATTTAGAAGTTTCAAAACCAAGTGCAAACTGCAAACTGCAAACTAACAACAACAAAACATGCACACTTTTATCGGGACAGGGGATACAATGGAGTAGAAGCTTGGCTTATTCCCGATTCTCTTGATTAATAATGGATTATCTCCACAGGAAAGAAAAACCGAGGGCATATGTAAACCGTTTGGAAATGGTATAAAACTCGAGCTATAGCATGAGCAGAGGAAAAGCTGGAAGGTGTAAGGAGTAGATATTTTGATAAAGTAGCTGGATAATAATACTTCAGACAATGGGGTGAGATGACCACACAAGAGAATATCTAATGTTTACGGCGTCTTTTCCACAGATTCTCTATCGTGTCACTGTTCTTGAAGACCACTGCTTTCTGCTCTAATATATTGTCCGTTGTGATAGGAATGTTACTGTTGCCATACACTTTAATGAACTTTCACAGGTGTTTGGGAGACGGTTCCTGAAATTCTCTATACATTCTCCAAGTTCTCTCTTCGTAAAACCTCGGTATTTTCTTAGTATGTAAATATTGCTGTGCCGAACGAGGTTGTAAGGTGGATATTTATTGAGCTGCTCAATACACCACACGCATACACCATATCACCTTACAACCTCAGGCCTAACAATATTAACACCCCTACACATTTTTCTTTGAATACTTGGCCTTGGGAAATTTTTGAGGGATTGCTGAGACATGGGACCTTTGCTAAGCTTCAAAAACTGTTCATTGGAGCATTAATCCGTAACTTTCCTCTTGATTGTAATTTCGCTCGTCACTTCCTCGTTACACTTCTCCAACTCGCGTGTGATAGTTTAAGTGTCATGTCGTTCGCAGGCACCCTTTTAGCAAACACTCAGAAACCTTCGTATTTCTCCAACATACAAGCTGAAGCGGAGGTATTTCACTGTCTCCCTTTTCTACCAAGCCGAAAGAGCGTAGCCAACAGTCGGTGGTGCATAACTTCGTGCTCTAGCGCCCATTGATTAGACGCGTATGACGTCACTAGCCGTCCCTGTCGGCAGCAGTCGGACCCGTCCGTCCGAGGCGGCTCAACAACACGCCACTCTACCGTGATCGGGGGCGGTGGCGCGCTGATGTCCTGATAGTTTAACTCCGAGATTAGATGGCCCCTCGCCGGAGGTGGATGCAACCGACGTGGTAGAGGTCCATCTCCGGCGCGCGGAGGACTGGGGCGGTGGTTTAGTTGTTTGAGCCATGGCGGTGGTCTGGTTACTCACATGTTCCTGGCCAGGGATACATGGGAGCCGCCCATAACGACAAAGCATCGTGTACTGCGTGACCATTTGTTCCGTTAGCCATCACTAACAATAAGTGATGTTCACCCCTTCACCGCGATGATGTGGCACATGAAGGGGTGAGCGATAAGCTGCGTTAAAAGCTCAGATAACGCGGCTTATCGCTCAACATACCGCTTGATAAGCTTACAATTCTCCGTTAAAGTTACGTAAGTCGTTGATGAATTCGGCCCCAGGAGTCATCGTCATACGCATTGAGGGATACAGAGCGATACAGAGATGTAGAGATACAGATGCGATAACCGATGTACCGTTACCGGCCGGTAAGCGGTTGATGAACTGGTCCATGAACGGTTGGTCTTTTCAGCCGAATAGCAATACAGGCTGTTAATAAGAAATAACAGAATACATATATCTTGGCACAAGTACTGTACAGAGCTACTGCAGATTGAAGCTATTCGCAAACTAGCCCATCCGCCTCGCGGTTAAGCCGGCAATAGGATGATTGAGAGAGCAGTGCGTAAAATATCAGTTTAGGATTTGAATTAACCTCTATTGTTTAGTCTTTCATGTCTACATAAAGTCTTATTATGGTGCAGTTAGTGATTTCGTTACATTTTATCCCCTCTTCCATCTTTAGAAAAGGAAAACGTGATGCTCCACCAGTGTCTCATCACTCCAGCGGTCGGCAAGTGCCTGGCTTTGGAGGGGTTCGGCATGAGCTTCGCCTCCAAACATCGTAGACATATCTTCTGGCCAAGAACACTCGTTGCGCGACCTTGGCGACAAGTCTTCAAAATAAGGACGCTTATGGCAGCACGTTCACGACGCGTCTTCTAAATCCGGTCCGGACGCCCATTCCCGCTTACATGTCCCTTCTTACTGATTCCCGTAGTTGGTCCCATTTGTTTGTCCCCTTCTTGCTTTCACCTCCTGCCCGGGCCGCATTGCGGTATTTGGACATCAATTATCTATGGATCAAACATGAGACTTACTAAAATCTACGAGTTATGACCTAAAAGTTCGTAAGTCGTAAATGTTCCTGAACCCGTCCTAAATTGCAAAATCGGCAGTTGTTATCTGAAAGCCGTTACATGGTATGGAGCTGACTATGAATATTTTCTCTCAGTGATAAATCCTGCTATATATAAAAGAGTAAGCGGTTGTCCGTCCGTCTGTCCGTCCGTCCGTCTGTCCGTCCGTCTGCCCATCCGTCTGGCCTTTCCTATCATAGACCTCGAGTAACAGGCGTCCGGGTTCAGACCATGTGTCACCCATGTCAGGTCGAGAGGGTCAGAAGGCGTGTCACCGATGTCGCGCAAAGGGCTTTCGTACTCACCATCAGAAGACATGTCACCGACGTCGTTCTACAGGCGTCCGAATTCAGAAAAGGTGTCACCGACGTCGTTCAACAGACGTCCGGGTTCATAAGAGGTGCCACCGACGTCGTGCAACAGGCGAACGGGTTCGGAAGAGCTGTCGCCGACGTCGCGCAAAGGGGGAAGGGGGGGGTGGGGAAGGTACAGAAGACATGTCAGCGATGTCCTTCAAAAGACGTCCGGCTTTAGAAGACGAGTCAACGATGTCGATTAAACGATGTCCGGGTTCAGAAGGCATGTCACCGATGTCACGCCGTGACCGTGGGAGGACAAGTTTGGGGGGGGGGGAATATCTTGAAAAGTGAAATTTTTGAAATTCGTGAAAGTGACCTGGAAGGGGGAGGGGCTGGAGGTGACACGGAGACGGGGAACCAGTAATACGGGATCTCTAAAATGGGGTCAGTAGACGGGACCAAGGGAATGGGGAAACCAATAATGGTGTTCAGTAGACGGTTACCAATAAGGGAACAAGAAAGGAGGAGTTAATTAAGGATGGTTACCAATAAGGGCAATCAAAAAGAAGGGGTCCAGCAGCTGAAGCGGGCAAGAGGGGACCACTAAAGGATGACCTGTTCGAGAGAACCGGTAAGGTGGGGTGGGGAGGGGGGGGGGTGGCGTCCGGATTCAAAAGATGTGTCGGTGTTGTGGGGCAACGGGCTTCCGCGTTCAGAAGACGTGTCTCCGATGTCGGTCAAAGGCCGTTTGGGATTGCAAGACGTGTCACCGACGTACAGAGGCAGGCGCGTTCGCTTATCCGTTTAGTATCTCTTATTATTGACAGTTTTGAGGAACACATTTTTCTAAAACATAGGAGAGAGGTTATCTCCTCAATGGATGATATCTGTGTGATTCTTTCCATCTTCTAACAGTGACTTTATTGGGAACTTCATTTCAAGAGAGCAGTTATATGAAACAGCTGTATCACAATCGCAGAAGGTTTCGGACATGAGCAAACCGAATCAGCATGGTATGCGTCAACACACACAGTCAGCCAACGTGCTAGATCATTGATTTTTCTAATTACTATATTAGAAGTTCCAATTTCAGGGTTTGGGGGCGAAGCCCCCAACCAGACGTTTGGCGGCCGCTAGGCCGCTGAGCGTCTGGTAATTTATATATCCTTCTTCCAGACATTCAGCGGCCTACTCGCCGCTAAACATCTGGTTGGGGGCTCCCTCCCCCCAAACCCGGAGAATAGAACACGCTGACCGTCTCCTTGTCCTCTTTAGACCTTCTTTCATTCATTAGAGTAAAAAACTGGTTTCGCTATATAGAATAGTGTAGCGGGATACGGTAGGACAGAATCTTCAAAACTGCTCCTATGGGGCCTACTCTCCCCCCCCCCCCTCTCTATCGCACGTACACGTTATTGTAGACCCCTCGATACTGTTCGATAGTCCGACGGGAACAACATTACTCCGATTCCTTTACTCATTCTCCCCTTCACCGCTCCCCATTACTGGTTCCAACTTCACTGTTCTCATTTTTATTGGTCAACCCTTTAAGGTCCCCCTTCACTTCCCCCCCCTCCAACACCGGTCCCACCCTTACTGGTTCCCCATTAGTGCTCCTTCTTCACTGGTTCCCTTTATTGTCACCCCTTTTCCGGTTCACCCTTCACTGGTCGCGCTCTCCCTTCGTCGGTCCCTACTACTACTCCCACCTTCACTGGACCGGTCCCATTACTGGTTCCTTCCTCACCGCCCCCTCCCCCTTCACCTGGTCCCTCCTTTATTAGTCAACCATTTACCGGTCCCCTTACTCGACCCATCATCCTTCACCGCCCCCCCCCCCATTACTGGTTCCACCTTCAATGGTAACATGTCGTCTGAATCCGGAACCCCTGGCGCAGCATCGTTGACGCCTCTTCTGAACACGGACGCCTGTTGAACAACGTCGGTGACATATGTTATCAACCCGACGTGCTTTGCGCGACATCGGTGACACGTCGTCTGAATTTGGAAGACCTTTCGTGATATTGGTTACACCTCTTCTGAACCCGGGCACCTGAGCGACGTCGATGACATGTCTTCTCAAGCAGGACTTGTTTTGCGCGACATCGTTGACACGTTGGGTGAATCCGGAACCCCTGGCGCGACATCGTTGACACGTCGTCTGAATCCGGACAGGCCTTTCGCGACATCGGTGACATGTCTTCTGAACCCAGGCGCCTGTTGGACGACGTCGGTGACAGCTCTTCTGAACTCCGACGCTCGCTTTCACGACGTCGATGACACATGTTCGGAACTCGAACGCCTTTGGCGCGACGTCGGCGACACGTCTTCTGACCCCTCTCAAGACGACATAGCTGACGCCTCGCCTGAACCCGGATGGCTACTACTCGATGTTTACGAAAGGCCAGATGGACGGACGGACGGACAAACGGACGGACAAATGGAAGGATAGACGAAAGGAGAGACACATACTCTTTCATATATAGTAGGATATCCAGCTCGTATATATATACATACGTGTATACATATACATGTACATATACATTCATATATATATACACGTGAATATAACTATGTATGTATACACACATACGCGTGCATATGTATACATGAGTACACCCACATACACATATATATATACGTGTGTATATATGTATGTATAACCATGTTTGTATACATAAACGGACACGTGTATACATACATTTAGAATTGTATACGTATATTTAAGAATATACGCGTATGAATGAATATACAAGCTGGATATACGTTGATATGAGCACAAGCAAGCGGCGCAGTAGTAAGGGTTCAGCATCAATAACAGTTTGAAAACGTGGTATCCTAGCAAGAACGTCATGGCGGGTATCGGCTATGGATCTTTGGTCGTCGTTCCTTTTGTTGTATAGCAGGATGTGCCTTGATTTTCATATATATTAACTACTCCGTTTTCCTATTCAGAATTCGAGCCTAATTTCGTCTGTCTCACTTATGCGAACAAGTAGGTAGCATGGTTTGTTACGAAATGACGAAAAAATGTTTACCAAGGCCTTGTGATGTAAGATTTTTGCACATTTATCTCACTAATAGCAATAATAAGTTAATTGCTGACCACACTTGAGCTGATGCTCCAGTGGCTATCGTTTTATGGTATCATCCTTACATTTTCTTCCGATATATGCTGCGCAGTCCATTTGTTTCTTACCATACGCTTCCTGTTCGTAGTTCTTTATATTTCTTAGATTTAGATTTTTTTAGATTCTGGGGTTAATTGTCCACAACAGTGGCTCTGCAGCTCAGTAAAGCAACTGAAGAATCTTTTCAGTTTCACGTGCTGTCGCAGTCAGTCGATTACAGAGATGACGCCTCACGGCATGATTACGGTTGGTTCTAACATGTTTCATGTTCAGATTCTTACCACTATGCCAGCTCAGATTCTTACCACTATGCTAGAAGACGCTAGTTTGAGGAGCGTTGGCTAGCAATCGGACCACTATTCACCAAGGAGTCCAACAAGTTTGTACCCACCCCGCTGTTGGAGACTTACGAACGAGGAGGCTTGTGAGCTCCTAGTCCACTACGATGGTTGACTCCTCCAAAGGGAGCGAGGGCTAGAGGTATACCCCTCATAGTAAAACGTCCCAAATGCTTCGTACGCTGCACAGCCAAATAACTTAGCAAAACTACCTTAATAAGTCTGCTACACCTTCAGGCTTCCTTAACCGAGAGACACTGGAAAGTTAGCGAACTACCCTAAGAAGATGCAACACGTTTCACACAATCTCAAAATCATAACAAGACGATCTCTCCTATACAAGCATTTTTAGGTTCTGGGACACGACCTATAATTAAAAGTCGTGTAGTGAGCGTAGGCATTTATTCGGAATCAAATCTCGAGTGTCTTCAGCATGTTGTAACAGTGACAGCCGTTGTTTCATCCCACTGGCTGAAGGATATAAAAGCACCCCTACGAATGCTGCGGGGTTCGTCCTAGTCTGATCGAAGGCCGTGTAGTGTCGGCTCCGGCGCCTCCCCGCCCCTGAGAAGTTCCTTCTCTCCTCCCCCCCCAACCCCGGCCATACATCCGTAGCCCCTAGTTACCGTCCATATGCGCCTTCATTGTTAATAAAATTGTTATGTTACCTGTGTTTTGTTATGTAAGGGCCCAAGAGGCCGTGTGATCTACACGTAAATAAACCTGAGAGGGGCAGGCTTATTACATGGAGGTCCCGGCTAGGGTTTTTAGTAAAAACCTCAATGAACGAGCTCTCTCATAGTACCCCCTCCATTTCTGCAGATCAAAATCTCCTATATAATTTTGTGATGCTGTAAAATCACAATATTTCATGCGAAATTCAAATTTGTGACATTCCTGTCTTTGATATGCTAAATTGATCTTCTTTTCTATTTCCTTCGTCTTAAACGAAGTCGAAGCGCATGAATTGCTCCCTCTAGCACGAGGCCAACCAGAAATTGCATATATTCTTACATATTTCTGAGCAACAAGTGAAATCCTGGCCAGGTCGCACCACACCTCGTGCAATAAAGTTATTCAATGAATAATGATGGTGTTGAAATAAGCGCTGTAACGTTCAAATTCTATTCAAGTATTAATGCAGAAAAAGTTTAGAATTTTAAGGAATGTCACACATTAAGAAAATTAATTACTGACGAGAAAATACAGCATCATCCTTTTAGTTCCTCATAGCGCCATAGTCTATGTTCTGTTAATATCTCTTCTTCCGTGCGTCTTTCGCAATCGTTTTTACACGGTAGCTGCCTTCATAAGCCCAGTTTTTTATCCTAGGAATAGATCCTGCGAGCATTTACATTGCCGAGTTACAGCCCAATACTTGCGTAACTCCACATCGTGCCCTACGTGCAATTAGTCTTATCCACCGGCCAACTGCTTTGCACCCAATAATAGAATGCCACTCTCCCAACCTCGTAGCATTACAATAAGAAATTTTTGAATAGACAGGCGCGCGCTCGCAGAGAGCCGCTCCTGTTCTCCATTTTTTCTCTGCTATTTTTGCCATCCCCGATACTCAGTCTCACATCAATCAACGAAGTCGCTCCGGTCGCAAACTATAGCTCTACCGATCGACCACCACCCCACTGGAGGCAACTGCTTCAAGTTACACTTTTGCCAATAGTACCGCCCGTTCCCCCTCCCCCACTCCCTCCGAAACATTTCTCTTCCACATACCTCCCCTGTCTACTCACTCCATGGTTGAAGATAATAATTATCATAATCACCTATCCCTTCTTCACCTCAACTACATCGACTGATCTGCTATTCCTGACGATGATATTCATCAAGCTCTTCCAAACGAACTGGAATGGAAAGCTGCCACGAATGTCAACATGTGATCGGAAGAAAAGTGCTCGCTAAAGTGCGCTCCGTATGGCAGAATTCACAAAATTCTCTCCACCTTTCAGTCCCTGGGGACAGGGACTTCCAAATAGGGTAGGATGTAATGAGCGTAGGCATTTATTCGGAATCAACTCTCGAGTGTCTTCAGCATGTTGTAACAGTGACAGCCGTTGTTTCATCCTACTGGCTGAAGGATATAAAAGCACCCCTACGAATGCTGCGGGGTTCGTCCTAGTCTGATCGGAGGCCGTGTAGTGTCGGCCCCGGCGCCTCCCCGCCCCTGAGAAGTTCCTTCTCTCCTCCCCCCCCCCCCAACCCCGGCCATACATCCGTAGCCCCTAGTTACCGTCCATATGCGCCTTCATTGTTAATAAAATTGTTATGTTACCTGTGTTTTGTTATGTAAGGGCCCAAGAGGCCGTGTGATCTACACGTAAATAAACCTGAGAGGGGCAGGTTTATTACAGTCGACTAGGTTCCGACTCTGATTCGGACGACAAATTATAAAACGACACAGAAGAGATTTTTGAACAGATAGTTCACTAGTCGGCATCTTCTTATGCTCAGGAGAAGCTAGTGTTTGACGCGGTCTCATTTTCCTTCCACAAAACTTTGGAGGCTTTACAAAGGCAGCCAAACGGGTCTTCTTCATAAACAGCATCTAACCGCAGAGGAAACCAAACGAAATCAGTGAAAGCAATCGAGGTTTTGCGGCGACCTACTTTGACGAGTCGATATAATAGATAGCTGGCCGATCACAATCGGCGTAACCATTGGCCACAATAAATTATGTAGTTAAACAGCCGTGCCAGATTCAGCTCAGCTCCAACAATTATCAAGTCGGGAGAACAGCGGAGCAAGGCTAGACGCGCCAGAAATACAAGCTGCGAAACCACGACCGCTGAACGTGGGGGCTGGGAAGCGAATCTAATTTGACTGCATAGATGCTCTTTGATACACAAAACGATGCAGAACTGTTCACCTTATGAATAGGTATGTCCCGATCTGTCCTAATTTGTAATTACAACTTCGAATTGTAAAGGAGCCTCGTGTCCACAACATTCAATCAGGCTTTCACTTTCGTCCATTGTGCAGCCCCGACCTAGGACTTCCTCGAACCTCATCGTTTTGAATCCTCAGCTTTGACACATGATCCTATTAAATCTGAAGTGAAGCTGTTGGATTTTAAATGTCAATAGTCACTGAACGCTGTCACTGGTAACTGTCGTCCCGTTGATCATCGACTTGTTCGGGTGTTGGTCCAATGGATCCTCCTCGCTCGACAGACACGAATAGCGTCATATCTGTCGTTAGGGCTTTCACGAAGAAGCCCGTCCACGCGTTGGTGGGCGTCCTGGTGTTTTCTTGACATCCCGCGGAATCCAATCGGTAACGGCTCTCGTCCAGCGGGTGTCTGCAAAGCGCATTACGTGGCCGGCCCACCTCATTTTCGACAACTTGGCCCACGCGACAGCGTCTCCGATTTTCGAACGTCGACGAAGCTCGGAACTCCGGAGGCTTTCTCTCACTTGCGTATGTCGTTTCACTCCGAGCATCGTCTCTCGATTCCACGCTGCGCGACGCTAATCGCGCTTTCATCCTTTCGTATAACTCAGGTCTCTGAGGCGTATGTTAGGACAGGAAGAACGGTATAGTCGAATAGGTGAATACGGAGTCAGACGTTCTTCGCCTTCTTCTTGACGCTCGTATTCTTCTGCTCAGCTATGGCGCTAGTCCATTGGCCATATTGACTTCACGACCCAGATAAACATAGGTACTAAAGCATTCGGGGATGTTTGTTCCGTTGAGCGAGAATGGAGCATCAGAAAAGTGTCCGATCTTCATGATCACCATCTTCAGAAGATTCAGAGCCGCAGTCTAACGTTCTCACACACACGATCGAAGGCGACCAGGGTTCGCTCCCCCTAGCTGATGCTCCGTGTTATGAGCACGATATCGTCATCGAAGCGAAGGTGGTGCAGCTGCCGACCTTCACTCCCATGTCTTCCCATTCTAGTTCGCGCATGACGTTTTCGAGGGTGGCGCTGAAGAGCTTCGGAGATATGGTATCCCCTTGCCGAACCCCTCTCTTTACGTCGATGACGACGTCGTTGTAGAATGGTGAGATCTTGATGGTGAACCCACTGAACAGCACTCGAAGGACTTTGATGTATTACGTAGGAATGCCCTGCTTGTCTGGGATTTGATAACCGCTTCAGTTTCGACAGAGTCGAATGTTTTCTCCATGTCGGTGAACGTAAGGCACAGCGGTAGCTTAAGGCGGGAGGTTCTAAAGGTGTTCGGGTCTAATACACTCGGGGCCGAGTAGTGTACGCTTCTCCATCGACGAGATGGCGTGTCGGATCTCGGAAGGAAGAGCAGAGAGGAAGACGCATCCATCCTGCGGAAGATGACATGAAGGCAGGTGGACGTGGCATTCGAAGAGATCGGAGTAGAAGCCAGGAATGACCTTCTCCATGGTCTTTCTGGAAGAGGTGACGGTTCCGTCAGCACGTCGGAGAGTGGTCATCTTGGCGAAGTTCCTGCGGGCATTGCAGATACTCAACCCTGCCTCTTCTGCTTGAGCTAACACTTCCTCCCATCTTCCCTTAAGATCTTTTTTATCTCTTCTCTGCATAGCTCCTTAACTAGGACGTCAGCTGGTAGTTGCCTGACGCTCACGCTGCCTATTGGAGGTCTTCAAGCTGTCGGCTCCCTTAGCACTATTGCGGATACTGTGCACGAAGAGGTCGTATTCTTCGTCAATGTTGTCCATGACGGCATCTTTCTAAAGGTCGGCGAGAGAGGTGTAGAGATCCTAGTTGGTGGTTGTTCTGGGGCTCCTCCTCTTGAACCTTGAAGCCTTTTCTCCTTCACGCGAAAAGCGGAGCCTCGAGAGAAGGAGGAGGTGATCCGATCCTGTGTAGAACTTGGGGACAACGGAGACGTCGATCAGGCAATACTTGCGGTTGAAAATGATGTGATTTGTGGAACTGACCACCGGGGGATTCCCAGGTCCAACATAGGGAGGGAGGGTTCTGGAACTGTGAGTTTCCATGGATTGTCTTGGTCTACATGATAAGCTCAGACAGCCTTTCACCTTGCTCGTTCTACTCCAAACCGTGGGTTCCGATGTGAAGTTCTTCCGGCTACCTTCGCGGTGCGATCTTGGCGTTGAAGTCGCCGACGATCACCTTGTAGAAGGTGTGATCTTCCTTATAGAACTTCTCCAGCTCCACGTAGAAGGCTTGACCTCTTCGTCGTCGTAGTCAGATGTTCACGAAGCCACATCGCTTCAGTCGCAGACGTCCGATTCGGCTTGTCAGAGACTCGTACGAATCGATGTTCATGGCCAAGTGCGTGTTGACGAGGACACCAGCGCCGCCTACTCCCCTGCTGTCGCATGTTCCGAGGAACAGTTCTTCTCCGGAGTCGTAGGCGGCGTGTAGGGGGTGGTGTCTTCTCGTCTCGGTCAGTCCGATGACGTCGTACTTGATCTTCCTGGTCTGCATCATCAAGTCCTCGACGGATGCTTCCGATGCAAGTGTGTGGGCGTTGTAAGTACAGATCGTCATCCTAGTCCTTCTCAATTTGCGCAGCCTGGTTAGGCCCTGAGATTTTAGCGCCTCTCCGTACTCGTCCTTCCCGTCGATGCAGAAATGGGGGCTCTTTCGCGGTCAGGAGAATGAGGCCCTTTAGTGCTGCTGTGTTTGACTTCCATACAACACGGGTAGCTAGTCAGGCTCTGTCGTGCGGGCGAAGAACTCCGGGCAGCCAGCCAGACTGCCCGAAGGAGCGGGGCGAGACTTAAGGCGGCCTCGAATCGCCTTACGATGTACTTCCAGTCTACCGAGTGCAAGCTTTTGGCCGGGTCAACACAGTCACAATTCGCGGAGGCGCAAACACATTCACGCACAGCGTGCATGAACATGGCGCTATTCCAGCTCCCTCTCCAACGGGTGGAAGATGTATTTGCTGCTATAAAAGGGTCAGCACAGAAAAAGGCGCACGTTTGACCCGAATCGTGCAAATAAGGTGACCACACGATATAGCAATGTTTGAAATATTTTTTCTAAATTGGGTTCAAGTTTTTCGCAAGAAATTTGACTAGTTGTTTTAATCATGACCATTTTTGTAAGATATAAGTAGCTGTTGGTGACTAGTATCTATTTCTTTGATGTTTGAATAGTGTGTAGTGCTGATTTTTTTTATCAAAGCTTTCGTTAGAAGTAAATGACTCTCGGACCACTGTGCAGGTAGCATTGGTAGGATTCGACGTATCTAATAAATACTAGTAAACTACGAAAAGTCGAGAAAGTGGGCCGCAGCGAACAATTTTTTAACCGCGGTCTGAAATTGGCCAGCGCGGTCCCACGCGATAGAAAAACTGGGGGCCGAGATTGGGCCACGCGGTCGTCAATGGGTTAACAAGAGAGCCCAATGGCCCCCTGTGAAAGACTAGAAATTGATATGTCAATAGACATTTCGAACCACAATGAAGACATGGTCTGGGTGGAATCGTAAGAATGGGAAGAAGTTCCACACAGTTTCATCACATCAACAAACAGAGACACGCCAGGATATGGAAAGCAATCATCTCTTCGGAAAGAGACTGCAGTGACAGTGCAAGCAATACTTCAAGAAGGATGTGGGCGATTCCTCCTGTTTGATGTAGACTGCCGTTTTGTTTTCAGACAGGTGTCACTTCGGAGTAATGCAAACTACTTCTAGGTTTATTCAATACCTAGTAGAATGCAAGAAAGACGTCGCTTTTGGGTGCAATCACTTGCCCCCAGAGGCGCTCATTATTAATAAAATTTATATTCTGTGACTGCTACATGCCTTTCTACTATGACTCACAATTTGGGATTTGAATGCGCTTTGCCTGCCATTTTTAGAGATTCATTCATGTTCTCTGCTCTTTTTTTGAGCTTATTGTGCTTTTTTGGACGATAAACCCAAGAGAAGGGTTACAGGGTACGGGTCAACCATGACTCATGTTTCGGCGGTTTCGTCGTGCCGTCGGCGCCCTCTCGATTAGAGATCCCGCTCTCCTGCCTCGCTGCATCTCTCCGCCATTGCGCTAGAGTCCAGACAACGGAGCGCAGGCGAGATAGGGCAGCTCGAGGACTGCGCTTCATAAACCATTATTTCGCATACGAAGGATGTCGGTTAGGCGACCTCTCTTATTAGAAACGTCGATGCGATGGGATAGTATCGGCTTACCTTTTCGACTTTTCTAAAAAATATATTACGCCAAGGACATTGGTAATAGTACTCGCAACCAGTGTTCCGGCTCAAAGGTGAGATCCAATTCCTCCTGCGTTGCGAGTTTGGGACGCGCCGTGTACTTGCCAGAACGTCACGGTAGTGTGCTTGTTTGGTTGCACAAAGTTACATGCAAAGTACTGAGCGGCTTGGAATATGTTGTATCGCTTTTCTTGTGTAGACCAATGGGATTTCAAGTCCGTTACTTCTCAAAACCTGGCTTCAGAACGCCTCGGAGATCAGTTACTGCAGTGCTGTGTGAACACAGATTGGTTTTATCTCAAATCGATGGCCTTTTTCAGAAGTTTTATCCTAAGATTCATTGCTTCTTGCAGTCTGCAAATGAGTATATTCCACCACTATCGTCGGTAAAAAGAAACAGACCTAAAGCTCCCAGGAAAAACGAAGCTTAAGGATCAGGGATCGGCCTTAAGGGTTGTCATCTGTTCATAAACGCAAATGTTCTGTCCAAGGAAGGCGAATAATAGGATACTATGAGTATGATCCACTTAAGTTTGTTGCTTCCTGTCTTCCACTGGCATGTGCTTCCATGAAAACCTTGCCATTATGTAAGCAGGACCCAAACGTTGTCTCCACCAATTTCTTTTTACAAATGAAGATTTGGTAGACCTGCGTACCTTCACTAGTTGATGTCTGTCGTGCCACCCAAAACATAGCAGCCTCCAGACGTCTGTTTCGTGACCTTAGGAAGGTCTGTAGACTGCGAAAGTTGCATTCTTTTCTCCCTCTTAAAGCTCAGTCTTCTTACACCGTGCGTCTTCGCGACTGCTAATGGTTATGGAGGAGCAGGCGACGGGAGGGCACCTTCACCCGCGCGCTGAGTCAGCTCACTCGGCCGGCGGATCGCAGCCAGAGCGTCTGTTTCTCTGCGCTCTCGCCTTTCCGCTCGTCTGGTTGACCCGTGTCCTTAGACGCAAGAGAAGGGAAGAGTTGGAAAATGGACCGGAAAGCACAAAAGTGAAAGAAAAGTGAGAGAAAGGTGGCCCAACCAACACCACCGCATTCGCGACTACACCTAGCTGAACAGCGACTGGTTTTCCGCAAAATGGACCGCTTCATACTGTATGGAGGCGTCCGCTGCGGGACCGAGCGACAAGCCCCATCCACCTACTTTTCATCGAGTCCATGACCGAACTTCAAATGAATTGAAATAAGGGACTGAATAGTTGAGGGAGTCCAGTTTATGCTCGCGTTCTTCCCGTTAAAAGCAATAGCAGTTTTCTTGAAAGATAACGCCTAATCGTACTTTGAAAAGCAGACATTTAGAAGACTACCACTACATGCTGGACCTTCAACAAGGCGAAAACTGATTTAGTCCTGGAAATTCGTCAGAAAGCAGTGGCAGGGTTCCACAGTTTAGGATAACAGCTTCTTCTCCAAAATACCAAAATATCTTGAACTTTCCATCCAATTGCAGGTTCCACGCAAAAGCACAGATGCGCTAATAGGCATCCTTCCTTACTGCGCCGCGCATACTCGTCCGCGTTGGCGTCCCCTTGCCTCGCCTCTTCTAGTGGGCGGCGTTCCTCCGCAATTTCTGACTGTAGACATACTATTCACATACTATTTATACTCCTACAGTTCAAGGTGTTCAGCTGTCCGTTTCAAGCAGCTAGAAATCGGCATTTGCCGACTCTATGACGGCGCCTGTCGCCCCAGGGTTGTCTCATCATCCTTTCGTCCAGTTGTTATCTTTGCGGAGAAATTCAGTCTAGTAGAATGATTGAATCCGCGACGGAGAAACGTCTCCTAACCCGCTCTGGGAGCATGCGCAAACGCGGGCGTCATTCAAAGAAGAACGGTTGCAAACTGTCGAAGCAAAATATGGAGAGGAGCTAATCAAACAGCGATAATCTGTGTCACCTGTAAGAGGTTGAAGATGCCCATGATGAACCAACTGGAATTCTTACCGGGAAAATTTACCTACCTGCGCGATTTCCTAACCAGAACATCATCACAAAAAAATGACATGGAGCAAATTGGACAAGTACACAACCAGCCTCCATCCCACCTTAGCGAGGGTACTGAAACGAGAGAGAAGTTGACCTACCTACACCACCCGTCCGCAACTTCTAGGTTGATGTGTTTTCTCAGAATATTCCAGAACTTTTCAAACTCAATTATTAGTTAAGCAGTAGAAAGTCCAAAGGCAAATAAAATCCTACATCCGTTTCGTTCCTACCCTTATACGGATGTAAGAACAAAAACAAAAGAACATAAGAGCTTCCCCGGAACTCCTCAGTAAGGACGGAAGCTCTTAAGAGTATATTAACGTAAAAACGTACCTGGAACAGTCGTCCGTTCGTCCTTCTCGGCTCGCACGAATCCTGTCCTGTAGCACTACGAATCTAACGCGTGTATGAAAATGTGGGAAACCGCGACAATAGAGCAAACAAATCACTATATAAAAAAGGGAACAAGTAAATATAAGGGTGAGCTACTAGAGAGAAGGTTCTAAGCCAGCAAGGTAGTGAAGAAAACTAGTAAAAGGAAGTAAGCAGCAAGAAAATAAGAAAATTTGAATTCGCGTACGCAGTGAGTGATACAGCAGTGCTACAACGGCGCGGCCTATGTTCAATTGGAGCGCGTCAGCGTACTGAAGAAGAGTGTAAAAGAAAGAGAACAAGGCCGCAACGCAGAAATAAGGCAACAAACTGCATAAAACGAATATAAGCGCTAGTTACAAAAAATTTGAATAAACAGTAAAAAGAAAATAACAAGAATAAGGTAACCAATGAAGAAAGGTCCAACACTACATGTTATTGTCATTACTAGTGCAACCAGGCAGTTTAAGTTGACTTAAAAACAATTCTTTGACTTGGTTTATGCCATATTTAAACCTTACTCCTTTGTTCTTGTTAATAAACTTGAAAATGCTACTAAGTATAGTGTTGTTACTATAACCATTGTCATGCAAAATGTTAATAAGTTGATTAACCCGTACAAGAAAGTCATCAAAGAACATACAGGCCCTAGATATGCGTAATAGTTCAGTGTAAATAACAGCAAGTTTAGTATTGATAGAAAGCAAAGACTTAGAATGGGGAAGGCGTTTAACCTTGAAATTGAAGGCGTCCGTTTTATTGTATAGTCTAGTGTAAATGCTATTATTTTCAATCCAAATATCAAGATCTAAATAAGTACAATGAGCGTCACTGATATTGGTGGCCTCCAAATTTATAACATTGTTATATAAATCTTTTAAAAGATTTAAAATATGATCCTTATTGCTGTTATGTATAATTAAAATATCAACCATATATCTATATGGCCTAAAAAGAAAATAATTTTGAACGTTTCCAATAGAATAATTATACTCGAAGTAAGACATAGTAAGATCAGCTAATAATGGACTGAAATTACCTCCTTGAGGTACCCCAAGTTTTTGTTTGAATAACATATCTCCTACTTTGCAGTAGCTATTATTGAGCAGGTATTCTACATAAAAAATTAATTCATGTATGTTATAGGTCTGAGTATTGTTGATGTTACTGTCATTAGTATAATAAATTTTATTAAAACCATTAAAAGCAACATAGTTTCTATTAGCATTTTTGAAGCAAAGCTTAAGAATGCGAGTTATGTTATTTAATATAACCCCATGAGGAAGATTGGTAAACATATTGGTAAAGTCCGCAGAGAACAACTTTAAATTTCTTCTATGTATACTGCAAATATGATCGCTAATACTGGTATTATCGATTGCCCAGTAGCCCGTGAAATTGCGATTTCTACCCTTAATTGAATTTACATATTTTTTAAAATGTTTTTAATATATGTAAAAATATGTTGCAATTCGACTGCCAAGGGTTTAATACTACTATTGGAAACACCAGTAATAAACCTAAATTTGAAAGGGTTTTTGTGCAATTTCGGAACGCAGTAAATATTAGGAATAGTAGAGTTAGGCAGAGGAGGTAATTTAAGCTTGCTACAAAAGTCAGAGTGAACGTCTATAATATGTTCACTAGTAACGTTAGAAACATATTCATATATATTGGAAGAGGAAATAGTAATTGAGTGACCACTTTGAGTGACACCTATTTCTTTCAAAATAACTTGGATGTAAAATTTCTTGCAAACTATACCAAAGTTATTACTAGCTTTATCAAGAGGGCAAATAACGGAATATTGTTGTAGAAACCTAAGATAATTGTGATTATATTCAATTATGTTTACATTAAGTTTTTGTTTGAATAGTAAAGGTTTTAATTTTAACCGAAATTTATCTTTAAGATACGTTTTAATGGCTGCAACGTTTTAACCGAAATTTATCTTTAAGATACGTTTTAATGGCTGCAACTTGTTGTTCAAGTTTTAGTTTATAAAGCTTTTTGAATGATTTGGTAATCTTATCTACTGTGAGATCTATCCACTTATACAAATCTTTTTTGTCCACAGTTTTGTGCTCCCTATATTTAGTGCCTCTGCTCATAATTGCTCGGAGAGAAGCATCTTTAATTAAATCCAAATTACCTGTAACTACGTGATTATGAAAGCTATTTCGAAAATTTTTTGTAAAAAGTATTGTTGCATAAACAGTCCGAATTAATAATATTAACTATAGATAACTCATCTAAACCTTTTAAAAATTTGTTGCAGTTAAATATTTTATGTGCAGCTGGTAAAGGATAAGTATATACAAGCCTATTATACAAAAAGGTATTATTGTTAGTTTGTATGATATCTTTTAAGTTTTTTATTAAGAATTTTATTACAATTAACAGTGTCTAATACGCTCTGAATATAATCAGTAGTAATGGTGTTAGTAATATGTGTACTGTTGAGATTGATTTGCTGATTAGTGTTTTGGTACTTTATAGAACAAAGAACGCTAAGTAGTATACGCTTGTTAGTTTCATTGAAGCTACTTAGAAATCGCCCGCCATAGCATAAGCTAATAAGGTGATTAATGAATACTTTTTTCGAAGATTTAATATATCTATATATTCCCGATGCGTGATACATTCTGTTAATCTTACCAACAAATTCGTGGACCGTGATTTTATTCTTATTCTTGTGTCTTCTTATGCTACGTTTTCTGTGTTTGACAACGGACAAACTGTAAAAAGGATGGTTTTCCTTATGATTAAGTGGGTTAGTCACCTCAGAAATGTTACCATAACCTTTAATGTTATCATTTAACCCAAATGGATAAGCAGTGTTGAGCAGCTTGATCCAAAACAGCTCTTTATCTTGTAAAACTTTCTTGTCTTGGTTTGAGGAGCAGCTATCCAAGATGTAAAACTGCACCCCTTTACCATTACAAACACCATTAAAATGGTCGTAAAGGTAATTGTATATATCTTGCTTATAAATGTGATAAAGGTGCTCCCTTATTCTTTTTTTGAACTGCCTAGTGGTAAGGCCTACGTATTGTAATTTGCACCCTTTACATTCTAGACAATAGATAACGTGTTTGTTATTACAATTACTACCTGGAGTAGTGTTAGTAAGTGTTTTATGATTAGTTGAACTACTTATTATAAAAGCCTGTTCACTGATTAATGTACAACTATTACATCTGGGACTACAACTAGGTGTAGTATGTTCATTTCCTATTCCTGAAATTACGTATAAGTCATCAACCTTACTTTTATAGAATTTTTTGTTAAGGTAATAACTAGAGTTGCATGGGCTAATGGTTGTAGTAGACCGTAAATCTGAGTGTATGGCCGGTCTATGCCATACACAAAGAGGGAAAGTGTTAGCAGGACTGCTGCGGGCCACCGCTGCCCAGAAGTGTCCATAGGAGTGTAGAAGGAGATGTGTTAAAAGAGTTGGACGGCTTTTTTGGAGGCGCAGGAGGCATTCCCTCTATGCTACCTCCCACTTGTAGAACCCCATCAAAAAAGCCCCCATGTTTTTAGAACAAGAGGATAGGGCCTCTTATCAAGGAGTGATTAGCAGAATTATTAAGGAGTTAAAAAGGAGGAAAAGAAACTTACCCCAGGTGGAAAGGGAGAGAAAGGAAAGTAATAAAAGAGTAAAGTAAGGTTGAAGTATTTAAAATTTTTTGACCTGTTACCTTGTTGATCAATAAAGGATGTAGGTGGTCCCGGAGCGAAATGTTAGGCTGAGTATTAAATTGAAAAATCGATGAGATAAGCGAGGATAAAAGGAGCGGAACTTCAAACGCAGTCATATCTACCCTTGTTGCGTTACGTATATACAGATGTATATGCCCCTATACCTGCCTATAATATATGTGTACATATGTATGTAAATGTATATGTATTTGCATGTGTACATATGTGTACAGTAAGCATTATTATGAAAGAATTGTTTCAGAACTATGTGCATAGAGATTATCAAGCAAGAAATAGTAGTTTCAGATTTATGATGGAAAAACAAAAGGCCTTCCAAGAAAGCATTAACAAGAAGGTGCTGATTGATTGGGTAAGAGTACTAGGTCTCCCGAACCGAAAGAAGAAAAAATACGACCGGGTACTAGAGGAATTTGCAAAGGACATAAAAGTAAGTGCGTATGTTATAATGAAGGTAATGTGGATAATAAGTACGTTTTAAGTACCCCATGGAAAAAGGAAACCCTTTTAGCTGGCCCACATACGCCGGAGAATATGGGAACCACTCCGCTATAAGGGTAAGAGTGAACTGTAGGAACTATGCTAAATACTAACAATAAATATTTAAGGTTCGTGTAAGCTATGAGTTCTGGACATTTTTTATGCGCGAGGGTCGCAAAGTTCTTTATGAATATAATCGTGAGCACGGCACCACCATCATAATAAGCCGGGAGAAGACGCTATCGCTCCAGGAGCAGGACAGGCTGGGGTAAGTAATAAGGACAAGAAGAGAAAACAAAACTGATGGAAATTGTATAGGTTGTACCTGCGCAAGAAGATAGAACAAGAATACGCTAGGTGCAAAAAGAATCCCCCTGATATTACCATGTCCAAGGGAGCACTTCGTATCGGATCCATGGAGGGAAGTCAATAGCGTTGATAGAATAAATATATGTTAACCGAAAAGGAACAGTCTGCTGTGGAGGTACTATAATCAATAAATGAAAACAAGTACATTAACCTCGATATTTTAGAAGGGGAAGTCCGCATTTGGAACGCTAATACTGCCAGGAATAGAACTAAGCAAGAAGGTTAGCGAGTGTAAAAGGAGCATAAATACAATTACATGTCAAAAAGAGTGTAAAAGTATATTTCAGTTAAGTCAAGTGGACGTACCATCTACTTCCTGTGAAGCACGCAAACGTTCCAACGAAGATGACGAAGGAAAACGTCCTGCAAAGCAACTAAAGAAGTGAAGGGACAAACTCGACGAGCTGTGAACCAATCTAACTTATGTCTGAGAAATATAACCCGTTTTACGAGATACTTGTTGAAGTAGCTTTAATAAAAATTAAAAGCCAAGAAGGAGAGAGAGAAACCATCTATTTGATGGTCGGCCCGGTTGGCCGCAACATAAGCTCCGATTGGGCCAAGAGGTAATCATCACCTCTTCATGAAATGTATAAAGGAATGGTTAACACTACACCCAAAATGGTACTATCATTAGTTAGTTGTGAGATTTTTCTTATTTGAGTAAGAGGTACATGCGTAGCTGAATGTGGTTTCGCCACTCAGGTACGCTGTCGATTGATTATCATACTATATAATAATCCGCTAAGCGATGAGTCATAGAATAGGGAAATTACAGGGAAATTACGGGGCACAAATTAAGGCAAGAAAATAGTGGAAAATACCAAGGCGCCTTCTACGTGCCTGGCGACTCGGTAGACGTGCCGAAAACGTCGGCGACCGTGCTTGGCGAGCCGTAGACGTACCGAACCCGTCGGCGACCATGCATGGCGAGCCGTATACGTGCCGAACACGTCGCCAACTTTAGCCCTAGGGGTAATCGAGGTTGCTGAACATGACTGTGAAGTTCTTTCTTGAAGTGTAGATCACCATCGATCGATATCGATCAAATTATCGATTTTTTATGGATGTCGTCCAAGCGGTCCGAAACTTCAGCCGTAGGAGAAATCGAGGTCGCTGAATATGATTATGAAGTTTGTTTTTGAAGTGTAAATAACCATCGATCGATATCGATCGATTTATCGATTTTTTCGGATGTCGTTCAAGCGGCACGAAACTTCAGCCCTGGGGTCAATCGAGCTCCTGACCGGTGGGCTTCTCCCAGCCTAACCGATCGGGGTGGAGAGGGGGGTGGGAGACACGCCGGTGGTTTTCTCCCAGTTTAAACTGATGGGGGTAGGGAGAGGGTGAGAGATACGCCGGTGGTTTTCTCCCAGATTTAACCAATCAAGGTGGAGAGGGGGACAAGCCGGTTGCCCTCTCCCATATTTAACCGATCGAGGTGGGGAGAGGGTGGGAGACACGTGGGTATTATGACCGAAGGAGTGCTCCACATCAGGTGGAATGTTTTAATGTGGAGGCCAGTATCGATCACCTGACCGGTGGTTTTCTCCCAGATTTAACCGGTCGGGATGTGTGGGGGGGGGTGGGGGATGCGCGGGTACTATGGCCGAAGGAATGCACCACAACAGTCTGAGGACGGGAGTACTGATGAGCGCAAATGATTTACGTTTCTGAACTGTCTGAAAATAGTGTCGACGTTGAAGAGATGTTGAGGATGGAGGGAGGGAGAGCTGGACGGCTTCATATCAAAGAACTACTCACCTGATCTTAAAGAAGGCAGGCCAAGTTTCGAAATTGCTAAGATTTTCAAATACCTCTTTTTACTGCTAAGGTGCCGAGAAAGCTGCACAAGCAGAGCAGCTGCTTGAAGTGAGTGATCTTGGCTTAGTGACTCTCTAACGTCGCGCGAAGCGCGCAAGTGCGAGACACGCCGACAGGCGTATCGGAGCACTTGTTTGTAATTTGTCGTTTGTTAAGAACGGATATTGGTGTGAAAGAGAACGTTGTAATCTCAACTGTTGCGTCATGGAGCCGTTTAACTGACAATGGTTTGATTTCTATTTGATAAGATTGCATTGGTTTATTTAATTGTGCTTGCTCAATCCTGAGCTTGATTGTTTCAAACCACGACAGGCATTGGAGTACTTCGAAAATTTCGTTGTCCACCGGGACGTGGTAGATGCGATAGAACAAACAACCGGAAGAAGGGTATCCGCATGAACATCCGAGACCACCACATGATTCCGAGCAGAATGTTATTCCCGTGTAGTCATTAGCCACGTCCAGTTCTTCAACGAGCGTGTCGGGTCGTATTTTGGCGCATTTGATTCCAGTACATGTGCCCATGTGAGGACATCATTTTCGATATTGCACTTGTGTTAGTGTATTACGGGTGTAGTATAACGTTTCCTTTCTACACCTTAGTGTGAGCTCTTACACAGTTATTTTCATTATGTGAAATTAACGGTTTTGATATCTGAGGGTCAGGCATATTTCCGATTGCATCGTGTTAAACTTTGCTATGATCGCAGTACGGTTGCTGCAATTCTTGTTTGGTAAGTTGCATATTATACTTGAAGATGGGATAACTGCAGTCTTTTGACATTCAAAAATTACTCGGACTACCGTCATTGTTGATAAAATCCGCACTATAGTTGAGGAACTCCATTTTGTTGCTGCCCTTTGTTTGCCTATTTCAACTAACGGTATGTCCTCGTATGAGTTTCGACGCTTACGGCACGTTTTGTAATCTGTCGACATGTCTGCTGTAGAGTACTTACTTTAGTGCAGTGGTATATTGAGCCTTTGTACAGTTTTTTGTGATACGTGTGAGCAGATATAGCGATAGTATTAGAAAGTATAAAATTAGCACTGTTTTGGCTATTGCAAGCAACATTCAGGATTTGCGATTAATTGAGTGCAGAGACTACAGATATTTGGGGCATGCCCAGTGTAATGATCTAGTTACATTTCCTAGCAGATATTTCACGTCACCTTGTATGTGTGTATTGTTATCTCGGTTGGAAACTGTATTTTGAGTTCCTGTTCAGGATGTGAGATATCTAAGCAATACTCATCAGCACAAGTTTGGATTTTGTCTTCTAACTGTGCCACGTGTACATCTATTCTTCCTTTTGTGCATTGCACATTGTATTCTGTATCATTCTTTGCCTCGGTAAGGCATAGGCTGCTAATATCGTGAGAGGAAGCCATCGAGCCAGTACGTATTGGATCGATTTTCGCACGGTTGCCGTTTGCCGTTATCGCGGAATCTACGCACTATGTTTTGTTTTCTTTTGCGGCCGTGTGCGTTGATCCGCGACGGAAGGTTGCGGACGCGCGGACTCACTGCCGCTTTCCGCGTGTGCTTCGTTGTCTCACTTGTCGTTAATGTTTCTTTCATTCTCTTGAACTTGAGGGATGTCTCTCTTTAATTCTTTATAGTGGTTGTCATCAAGTTCTAACGGGATTAACATGTTAATGGACCTTTCAATGTTAGAAGTCCTTGTTTTTAATTGCACTGACCGCACCTGCTGGTTTGGGTCAATGATGAGCTTTGTGATTAATTCCAGTTGCCATTCTCCTCTGCGCATATCGTCAACCATTACTAAGGCCACTTCTCCCACTTCTGGGTGTTTTCTTGTAAAGGTTTTCTGTCGCTCTTTTCTGTCGCTTTCTGTCGCGTTAAGTCGCTTTTGATGGAAATTACGCAGTTCTAGAAGATGCTGCTGTGTACACGTTTGCCACAGTCTCTGCAAGTATTGGCGTTGGTTTTGAAACTGTTCTAATGCTTGCTCTCTTGTAGGAGTCTGCGGGGTGTAATTGGTGTTGCTTAAGTCGTAGTCTATTGCTGCGAATGGGGTAACGCTCGCGTACGGGATTATAAAGTCGATCGGTCCTAGGATTACCGAGTTTTCAATTGAACTACCCGCACATGTTAAGGGTCTTGAATTTACCGCGGCCTCAGACTTCGCTATGATGGTAAGGAATTCAGATTCCTTAGTAGTTCTCAGTTGGTTACCTTTTTGAACCCCGATTTCATTATCCCAATCATTCGCTCGTAAAATCCACATTTCCATGGGGAAAGTGGTGTTATAAATTTCCATTGAATAGATTGGTTGGCTAGGAACAAGTGTGTTTGCTCCGAAGAGTCTTCAGTTGGGTCTTGAGTGTTGTCAATTGCACGAATGACCTTTCTCACCAGGACGAAGTTTGGCGCGTTATCTATAATCAGTTGAGGTTTTCCTCGTCGTGCGATGAAACGTAGCAGGACGTTGATAATCTCCATCGCGCTTAAATTGTACACGATGTCAAGGTGTACTGCTCGCGTTGTCATGCATGTAATTAAACATACCATTTTTAACACCGTTCCGCTTCAAAATTGATGACGTCGAACGGACCGGCGAGATCGATTCCGACATGCGAGAAAGGGCGCGACGGAATCTTTCGCGCGCGCGGCAGTTGCGGCGAATCGGGATGGAACTAAGGTTTGACATTCCATTCTTTGCATTTACACATTGTTTCAAACACCTTTTTACGTTTTGCCTTCCTTGTGGGACCCAATAGTTGAGTCTAAGGTTTCCCAGCGTCCCATTCACGGCTTGATTTCCGCAATGATTGTGAATTTCTTTGATGTATAGGGTAGTTAGCCTGTGCTTGGATAGTAGAATTATAGGTTCCAATGTTTCTTTTGCGAGTTAGTTGTTTTAAATTCTTCCGTGGCACCTTACGATGCCATTTTCATCCTTCTGTAATTGCAAGTGGTCCCATTTGTTGTAATCACTCGATGTTATAGTTCTTTGCAAGAGCTTAATAATTATTGCTTTAGCTGCCTGGAGATCAATTGCCTGGCAAGCGGTAAGTGGAGTACTTGCTGATTCTCATGAGTTTAGGTATGGATTCGCTTACTTCGTCTTTAAATTTGCTTGATAATTTGTCGTACAAGTAAGTTTTGAGAAATTTGAGCACTGGAGCCAAAGTTCTTCTGTACTTATTAATTGTAGAAAATTCCTTTGGAAAGATCTTTGCATCTTTTTCGGTGTTATTTGAAGTTATCATATTATGAGGTTCTTAGAACAATCTGTTTCTTCTTTGCCTTTATTGAGTGCCTATATCCAGTGAAACTTTTCTATCTTGGGCCATTCCTTGTCATGGTGTAGGAAATTTGGACCTAACCACCAGATATGGTTAGAAAGTTGTTTTTTATTTAAACCCTTTGTTGCGCAGTCGGCTGGATTGGTATCCGATGCGACGTAATGTAAGTATGTGGGTATTTCTTGTTCCACCCAGTTTTGAAGTTTGCTGCGGATTTGGTTGCACCTGTTGTCTATGAAGACTACAGCTTTGCTGTTGGATTGGACCCAATGAAGCGCTACTTGGGAGTCGCTGTAGACTCGATTTTCGGAAGTATTTGTGTGAATTTCATTTAATATAATGTTGTCAAGCGGACTCCTATAAGCAGGGCTAACAGCTCTAGGCGTCGGATTGTCATCGTCTTTGATTTGGTGTTGATTGGTGCTAGTTGATGTCTGGCTATTAGCAGGGAACAGTGGATTACGCCTTGGATATTGATCGTATTGATCGACAACTGCTGCGAATGATCGAACTGAGGCGTCTACAAATGCACGTAGCTCGTATCGATCGCTTAGTGATTCGATTGTTGCCATGCGGCGGATTTTCACTGTATACTCCGCCGCATTTTCGCAAATGGTTTGCCAAACGCAACCTGGTTCGGGATGTGTTTCTTCGTCCCACTTGTAATTTGATTCCCACAAATCTTGCAGAAATATTTTGGCAGATAGAAGTAAGGGACTGAGAAGTCCAAGTGTGTGCTGGCCCTCACAGAATTGTTTACAAAATTTTATTAACAAGGGAATACGAGCACACTGGACAAGGTATAGAGCCCCTTCCGTCCGGTAGGAGCTTCACTTTCCAGACTGACTATCTAAGTGGGTGGCGCTTACAGGGCAAAAGGCGCCGCCCATGTCGAGAAAGGTCGCGGCGCTGACGCATGCTGCGACAAAGTGGATCGCAAAAAAAGTAGAATGGGTTGCTTGTAAAACTTTACGCTTAGTAGGACGTTGTGTGTATTGCAATTTACATGGTATTGCAAGGTAGTCTTCGTTGTGATTCCAAGATATTCCAAGGAGTTTCGTAGCCTTTGCTGTTGAGAGATCTTCACTTTTAATTGATTTGTTAGAAATTTGTCGTTGGTTATGAACTGACGAAGATTCATGGTCATGTTTGCGAAAATTTGTTTCCACTCTTGATATTTTTTGATAAGACTTGGCGTAGAATTATCGGTTATCAAAACGTTGTCTACGTACAAATTTCCTTAATTTGGTCGTATATTGTTTCGCCGGATTCCTTCTGCTTGTCAATGCCGTATTTGATGGAAATTCCGAGTAAGAAGGGAGATGCATTTATGCCAAATGGCAATAGGCAAAAGCGCAATATCCTGATATTGTCTTGTAGCGGTGGTTTCGTTACTCTTTCAGCCAGAGGAACTGGACTGAATCCCGTTCTGTTGGCTGCAAATAAATCATGTGGAACGCCTTTTCGACGTCAGCCAGCATGATTTTTGATTTCATTCTTCATCTGATGAGTATTCCACATAGGCTCGGCAAAATCAACGGTCCCTGGTGGATTAGATCGTTGAGGCTTAACTTGCCTTTCATTTTTGATGAGGCATCGAGGGCAATTCTTGTCTTTGTTGTTTCACTTCCCGACTTGATCAGTGCTCGGTGGGGAATGAAGTAACATGGGTTCGTACCTTGCGGTATTCTGGGAGCGTCTTCAATGAATTGTTTCTAAGTTGTTCTTCTATTATGGTGCATTATTCTTTCCAACACTGCGGGTTTTTGTTTTTCATTTCGTATAGTTGATGGAGTCTGCTTAAGGCAAGATTGTAATTATTGCCTAAGCAGTTTTTATTACTTTTCCATGGGAACTGCACGTATATCTTCCCTTCTTCCATCTGAACACTGTAGTAAAAGTCTTCGACGATCTGCTCGTTAAGTTCTTGTTCTGCTCAAAGTTCTTTCGTTCGAATTCCTGGTAGTTTCCATAAATCGGAATAGTCCAAATTGGTTGTCTTGAGTTTGAGTACCATGTTTTTGGATGACTATATCGTACATGTTGTCTATTTCAGTTTCGTCGTCGCTTTGCTGGACACCTGATATGACAGGCCCGAATAATTTTGGTGTGAGGAACAGTCCCGAGGGGAGACGCACTCCGGGTTCGTTTAGTTTTATTACCATGTTGAAGTAGTCGATGGTGCCCGATGTCCGTTCCTCCACGTGGTGCCAGTGGAAACTGCTCGCTTTGTGAGCTAAGCTAAGCACGGACACTCGAATGCAGGCGACAGGCCCTTGTGACAGGCCGGCCTACGAAGACCCATGTCACATCACATGGTGTATGATAAGTCATGTTTTTCGAGATTGTGCTACGGCTTCCGCGGGCGCCGACGCGCACTCGCAGAGCCCGGCGAGTGTGAGAAGTATGCGAGGGTCCCTGATGCGAGGACGGCATCGGGGGGCAACTGAGCTAGTCCGAAAGTCCCGTAACGTAAGCAGGACCCGCGTAGCAACGCTGAATGTGGGTACGTTGACGGGCCGCTCGTGCCAGTTGGTTGAAGCACTGGAGCGAAGAAGAGTTGATCTCTGTGCGGTGCAGAGGACGAGATGGTCCTGCCGCAAGTCAAGGGACATAGGACGAGGCTTTAAGGCCGTCCTATGTGGAGGTCCCAGGACCACCAGTGTTGTCGGAATAATCGTCTCCGAACGATTTCGTGACTCGATTGTAAGCGTCGAACTCTATGACGATCGGTTGATGAAGATCGTTGTCGCCGTGAAGGAGCGACTCTATCACTTCTTCTCTGCGTATGCTCCGCAGAGTGGCTGCTCCGATCAAGCCAAGGAAGAGTTCTGGAGCCTACTTGATGAGAAGACAGCAGAGGTACCGCCGAAAGATATCATCATAGTTGCTGTGACCTTAATGGGCACGTAGGTGCTACGAAGGACGGTTACAGCTGTCATGGTGGTTTCGGATACAGGTCTCGTAACGCCGATGGTGAGCGCATTCTTGAGTATGCGGAATCGCATAATCTCACCATTGTGAACACCGTTTTCCGAAAACGCGACTCCCACCTCATCTCATACTATAGTGGGAGCTTCAAGTCTCAGATAGACTTTGTCCTTGTCAAGGATCGCGACCGAAGCATTGTCACAGATGCAAAGATCGTGCCGTATGAGACGGTCGCCCCACAGCATCGACCGCTGGTCTGCACCTTTAAGATCACCCTTCCGAGGGTGCAGCAGGTTGAGCGATGCGGTGCTGCGAGAATCAAGTGGTGGCAAATGAAAGAGAAGGAAGCAGCTGTGATTTCCCGCGTACGGTTGCCGACAGTCACAACTGTCGACGAAACTTGGAAGAAAGCAACCGACGCGATACGCCAAGCTGCAAGGTTGGAACTCGGCATAACGAAGCCTGGGCGACGCAAGGTCGGCAAGCAGACATGCCTGTGGACGGACGATGTGAAGGCGAAGGTTGTAGAGAAGAAATCGCTTTATCATGTGTTTCTCAGCGATAAAACAGCCGACAACTGGCAGAAGTATCAGAAGGCGAAGAAGGCTGCAAAGAAAGCCGCTGCTGTTGCGAAAGCCACTCATTATAGTGATGTCAACGAAAAGCTCGAGTCGCGCGATCGTGAGCGGTATTTGTACCGACTTGCTAAGACCCGCCATCGCCAAACCGAGGATATTGAAAAGTTTTTTGGCATCAATGATGAGAGCGGCCATCTTCTGACAGACAGACCGCAAAAAGGCTGTGAAGCGATGGCGTGATTACTTTGAGGAAATTTCCACTATGAAATTTCCTCACCCGGTCGTCCCTTCTGTGGGTCACGGTCCCGTTCACAAGATCACCGTGGAGGAAACTCTAAAGGCTCTGAAGAAGATGAAGCCATGCAAGACGACAGGACCGGATGATCTGGCAGCCGATGTTTGGAAGTCTAAGCTCTGGTATCCTGCTGAGTGGTTGGCTGAATTCTTCAACCAGGTAGTAAAGGAGAAGAAAGTACCGGAGTGTTGGCACAACAGTACGACGATTCCGATTTGGAAGAAGAAAGGCAGTCCTGCAGACTGCTCCAGTTATCGTCCGATTCGCTTGCTTTCGCACAGCATGAAGATTTTCGAGCGAATCCTCGATAGACGAATTCGTGAAATCGTCAAGCTCTCCGACAACCAGTGCGGTTTTGGGTCTGGTTGTGGGACCATTGATGCCATACACGCCGCCCGCCTCCTGGTGGAGAAGCAGAAACAGAAGCCGGTGCATATCGCCTTTCTCGACTTGGAGAAGGCCTTCGACCGCGTACCGCATGAGGTTATGTGGTACGCCTTGCGACAACACAACGTACCTGAAGAACTCATAGAGTGGGTGCGGATGCTCTACTCTTGCCCAAAGAGTAGAGTGCAAGCTGCAGCTGGAACCTCAATGGAGTTTCCCATCTCTGTTGGGGTGCACCAGGGTTCAGCGCTTTCTCCTCTCCTCTTTGTTGTCGTCATGGATGCCATTACGAGAGATCTTCAGAAGCCTGTCTCATGGACATTGCTCTATGCTGATGACGTGATGCTCGTTTGCAAAGATAAAGATGATCCCGAGCGGCAGGTTCAAGCTTAGTGCGACCGCCTGGCGATGTTCGGACTCAAATTGAACGTCAAGAAGACCGAGTACCTAACGACTGACGTAAGCGAGTCCGGCTCCATCACGATTAACGGTACTGAGCTTGCACGCACTTCGGTGTTTAAATACCTGGGATCAGCAATAGCGTCTGATGGTTGAAGTGAACTCACGCGTGAGTGCAGCTTGGTCCAAGTGGCGTTCGCTGACTGGTGTGCTCTGCGATAGGAAGATACAAGAGCTCCTGAAGTCAAAGATCTACAGAACAGTCGTGCGGCCGGTAGCGATATACGGCGCTGAGTGTTGACCTGCGACTAATGAAGTTGAAACGCGCCTCAGCGTCATGGAGACGAAGATGCTGCGCTGGACGGCTGGATTCACCCGCATGGACTATTCGGCAGAATTTCGGTGTCGCGCCGATAGCGGGCAAGGTGCGCGAAGCTCGCTTACGATGGTACCGCCACGTTCTGCGTGGAAAGGAAGACAGCGTTCGCAAGATAGGCCTTGAGTTGGAAGTGTCAGGAAAGCGGTCTAGAGGACGCCCGAAGCAGCGTTGGTTGGATACGTTACTCACGGACATGAAAATAACTGGCGTCCACCCTGATCAAGCGCATGACCGGGAAAGGTGGCGTCATGACACCAGAAGAGCGGATCCCGCGACGAAGCGGGACAAACGCTGAAAAAGAAGAAGAAGAAGTTGAAGTTGAAGTAGTCGATTCCAATTAGAATTCGATTTGAGTGATCGTGTTTTCATTGATTTGATTTAGCCAGAAATCCTGACTTTCGGGAAATTCGCTTTGGATGTAGAGTTTGTCTTGTCGTTGTAGTTTGCAAAAGTGGAGCGCAGGTGTGAGTTTAGCGCTAGTTAACAACTCAACGACGACGCTTTTGCCTTGAGAGTTAGACAACTCTGTTGCAACCCTTCTTACCTTCTTCTTCTCGGCCTCTAAAGATTTTGACAAGTATGGATATTTCTGTATCCGTAAGAAGTTTTAGCCTGTCAGATGTCGAATCCAGTAATGCGAATACTGTTTCCATGTTCCTGTTGTGGGAATCGTGAACGTTAACTGGAACAACCAAAAGACGTGCACCTTCATTGTTGTTTTGCTGGTTGGCACATAGTGCTATGTCGTGTAACTCCTTTTGTGAAGAATGTTTTATTTGAAGATTAACATTAAGAATAGTTGGTTTTGTTCTTGGTTGAATGCTTCTGTCAGCCAAACGCACTGAAGTTTGACGCTGTGAATCCCTCGATGGAGGCCTTGAGGTCGATTATTTAGTGCGTCTGATGCCCTCTCTCGCTGAATCCCTGGAAGGAGATCTGGAAGGGTATCTTCTATGTAAGATGCGAATTGTCAAAGTTGTTTCGACGTCGTTCATGGGAATGAGAACGATTCGGATTACTATTCAATGTTGAGGGACTTCGTCATCGTGGATAGCGGCGATTTGGAGTGTTACTTCTTTTTGAGAGTCTATCGTACGAAGTGCTATGTCTCTTCACACCTCGAAAATTGTATCGATTATCCTGACTGTTGTTCCTTCTTTTGCATATAACAGTGTTGTGGTAGCCACCACAATTACTGCAATTCTGATTTCGGCAAGCATATGTTGGGTGACTTCGACTGAAGCATTTCCAACAAGCAGTCATTGCCTTGAGGCGGTCGATTTTTTGTTGAATTGTTTGATGTTTAGTACAGTATTGAAAGTGGTGTGCCAGGCCACAAGAATTACCTTGGGGTGGTGCGTTTGTTCGTGTATGGAACATGATGTATTCTTTCGTGTGGTTGCTTGTGCGGCTCTATATGTGTTCTTTTCGTCCCACGGATATCGTGAGATTGTCTACTAGGTCCGCCATTGTCCAAACCTTTCCGTAGTCAAACACCTTTTTCAGTATTTCGTGCACATTTTGGGAAAGGTGTCGTGGACGATACTGATTAAATGTGTTGTATCGACAGTTTCCCTTGTTTTCTCGTCGTTGCGATTATTGACATTATATCGTTCAAATTGTTTCTAAGTGAACGGGGTTCATCTCGACATTGCTTCATGGGTTTTAGTTGGCGGACCATCTCCACTGCGATTCTTTTGGGGTCTTCAAATTGCGTTTTTAGCTGCCTGACAGTATTTTCGTAGGATTTTCCTGTTCTGGAGATCATACGAAGTGCTCGTGCGGCGTCGCCTTTGCAGCAGTTGAGGAGAACCAAGAGTTTTTCGATGTTCGTGTAGGGTTGTTTTTGTATGAGTTCTTCAAAGAGCTCCCAGAATGAATTGAATTCGGAAGGTTTATCATTAAATTCTGGAAGTTTGAACTCGTTTCCCAAAAGTCGTCGCTCTCTTGTTGGGCTTGATATTGTGGCTGTTGACGCAGAGATGTGTCCAGTGGTTGCGAGTTCGACGAATCAGTTTCTTTTCTTTTGGCAAGTGTCATTTGGAGAAGTGCTTCTTGGCATTCTAGTCCTACAAGTCTCTTTCCAGTTGTCTGTGTACTTCGGCAGCTTCGGTGATTATCTGGTCTACTCTCCTTTCTTCCCAGTAACTGTCAAATTTTGATTTGACGTCGAGCTTGCTTTCTTTTGCTAAATTGTCGATTGAGGAGTTGCAAATTGAGAAAAACTCCCATATTGAAGACTTTTGGGCTTCTATTCGTTTGATTAAATGTGTTACAGTTATTTGTTTTTCTAAAAGAAAATGCTCTAACTCTTGTGGGTTTTGAGGAAATGCCCATGGTTGGATGAATTTGTCTGCTTCTTGCAAAAGGATTTGTAGAATATTTATTTGTTTTGTAAGCTTTTGTTTTGTTGTTTTTAGGTTGAAGTTGGATGAAGTCATAGGCGGGGAGGTCGCGTGCTAATCCGATGAGGAGCTGAAGAGTGATGAAAGGAAGTCAACGGCAATCTTACATACGACTCGTTGATCAGATATGCTTTGGAATTTTTACAGTTCTTTTAGATCTATAAACATTTACATTGAATTCTTGAGCGCTGTTGTGGGAGCCTGAGCAATGTTGTTCCTGCTTATTGTTGTTATGTTTTACTTTGAAACCTGAGATCTAAGAAAATCTGCGCGTCCTCTTTGAGCCACCTCAAGAAATTAATTGGAATGTGAACAATTGCTCAACTCGGTTCGCAGCCTTGAAGGATGTTTTCATTTCTTCTGCTTTAAAAGTTGCATTGAATGCGGCCTACGTCTTTAGCACTGCAGTGTAGAGAGAATCTTGTTCTCTGATGTTCTTACTGCTGGAAGTCTCATTTTTTTGTCGCGAGTAGCATGCGACCTTTAAAGCGAATGGTAACCATTGATTGAAGTATTTATTCATGATAGCTAGCGAGATTATAAACGTTGACTCAAGGTTTTTCCCGCTGTCCCGGGATTCCTCAAAGGACTTTGACAGTTTGTTATATTGCCTCGTGGCAGCATATTAGACTGTCACCAACGAGATTGGCCATAATCTAGGTGTGATACCGGAATATGGGTGTGGAAAGGAAAGAAAGTAGAGAGATAAAGGAGATTAAGCAAATGAGATCAATGAATGTGGCATTTTCCGTGCAAGGGTACATTGAGCACGCTAAACTGGACCTTAGGATAGCATACCTAAATAGTATACTTGTGCTCGAATAATCGAATTCGAATAATTTATTCGAATTCGATTTTCGATTCTTTGATTATTCGAGGTTTGCAATTTCGAATAGTTATTCGAATTCGACTACTCGAGGTTTGAAAATTCGAATAATTATTCGAATTCGATTATTCGATGTGCGAAAATTCGAATAATATTCGAATTTCGAATACGTGGTTGTTTCGAGTGTGCCACAATGATGACTTTTGTAAGCGATTCATCCCGGTGACGATTGTTTTCGACAGCACACTGTCACCGTTACGAAAACGCATTCAATATCCTAGTAAACATAGAAGGGTAGTGTGTGTGTGTGCGCGTGCGTGTTTCCATCAGTCCATCACAACTGGCGTGGGGGCATGGCGTACTGGCGATAATGACCGCAGTTGATGGCGATCCACTGCGTTCCGAAACTTCTGCCCTTAGGCCTATGTTATACTCCCGCGGGAGCATCCGCGGGACGTCCGCGGATGGAAGGTGCACCGCGGATGGTCGTCGTCGTCCCGGGGCGGCTAGCGTCGCATTGGAGCGCGTTCCCGCGCCGAACTCCGCGGGACGACAGCCCTCCCGCGGGCGGGAAGTATAACACCCCTCTCGTCGTCTGCCGGCGGCGATCCGCCGACGGCGGGCGTGGCGGGCCGCGACGAGTGGACCGGCGCGGGGTCCCAACGCGATTTCCGCCCATCCGTGGAAGCTCACGCGGGAGTATAACAGGGGCCTTAGGGTAGTCGATCCCGCTGAACACAAACCTGAAGTTCGTTTTTGAAATTATCGGTTGAAGTTGATCGAGCTATTGATTTTCTATGGGGAATTCGTTGAGGCGAATCAATTGTATGACCGGTCTTCGTCGATATTTTCAAAATCTAACTTCACATTTGCGTTCTCTGCGACCACGACTGTCATCGATGTCATACACTTGAATACTCTAGGGAATTTGCACAACAAACACAAATTTCGACGGAAAATTAAAAAATGAATTCAGATTCATGTTCAGTGACCTCGATTACCTCAGGCCTGAAGTTTCGATCTTGTTGAGTGACATTTACAAAAAATCGATAATTTGATTAATATCTCTTGATGGCAACCATTATTGCAAAAACTAACTTAAGATTCGTGTTCAGCGACCTCGATTACTTTGGGACTGAAGCTCACAGTTTGCATATATGACACGACTATATACCATTTTCAGTTGAAATTCAAAGTTTTTCAAATCAAATTCAACGTTGTTACACAGGGAAGATTCCAGAAGAACGTTGAAATTTATTTCAAAAACGTTGAATTTCGACTGAAAATGAAAATATAACTCTACAATTTGATTGGCTGACGATTCCTGTGAGATACTGAAATGAACAAATGGAGTGAACGGTTTTTTTCGCGAAGGTTTGCACTTGTGCGTAGATGTTTTGCACCGTATTTCTGTAGGAATTCTTTGTAGGATTTTTGTAGGTTTTTGTTTGCAGGAAAAAAGTTCTCATGTCTTGCCGTTTAACGAGTATTGTCAACGGTTCTGAGAAGATATTGAATATCTTCATTATTTGTTTTTTAAAAGAATTCAAATCTTTTATTTTGTCTTTGGCGAATGTTGTCGTTGAACTTACTTTACTACATTTACTTGAGCCTACACAATGCGCTTTTGGAGTGAGTAAACGGTATTAAACGAAATTGGCTAACACAAAAATCGCATCCTTATTAATACACTCCGGTGCAAAATTGTAGATACCCCCGATTTGTCCATTAGTACCCGAAGGATCCGCTGCCTATGCTCAGCGGTTACCGTCGTATTCCTCACTATCGAAAGCCTCTATAGAAGAATTTTAAGCAGGTTATCTCACCAGTGCAGGATACCACGAACTTTTATTGAAAATTCAACGAATGGAGACCGGTGCAAAATATAAGTTCCCTTCATAAAAAACCTGATTAATCACAAAAGTCCCTAGAGACAAAGTAAGATTAGTACTTCGTCACTTCACCTTTGTTGCAACCATATCGAAAATTCTGTTTTGCATACTACTGGTTAGGTTATCAATAACAGTTCGCTCAACATTGGCTCATGCATGAAGTATGGCGTTCTTCAGATCAGAAACCGAAGTGTAAGTGGTTCCATTTTTGTACACTTTGTGCACAAAAATGCCCACAAGTTCTCTATCAGCAGTGAGATCTGGAGGAAAACTAGACCACTGCAAAAGTTGAATTGTGTTGGAGTTGAGCCAACCTCTTATAAACCTTGTGGGAAAGGTACAGAATAACTAACTACAAGGTTCTTATTCGCATTGGCGGGTTCCTTTACTCTATGGTACCTAAAGCATCGATAAGGAACAAACACTTGGGTCTTCACACATTGGCTTCTCGCAGGAAATTCTTTGATATTTGTCGGGTTTATAAGTTAATCCACTTTTCGCGCTTTGTAGGCTCCAAATTCTTTGATCTGCGTGCGTCGCAAACAAAAGGGGAGCCTGAGAAGCTTCTTATAGTCGACATAGGAGTAAGCTGAAGGTGGCCTTTTCTCCTCAAAGGACATTGGTTTGACTCGCTCTAGGTGTCTTCATGTTGTTGTGTTGTTATGATACTTTTTTCTGGCTCTTGCGTTTATCGCGTATTGAATAAATAAATAAATAAGTAATTAAATAAGCCTGCAGTTGACTGTGATACGTGTATGGATGCATTATCTTGTTGGAAAATGAGATTGTGCCTACGAAGTCTCCTGAAATATGGCAAAAGGTGATCTTGGAGCAATTCCTGGTAGTCTCCACTGTTCATCCTACACGAGACGAACTTTCGAAACGAACGAGACAAGTCCGCATCCAGAAAACGCAGCCCAACTATGAGACCTTCACCGTCAAAGTTGCGCCTAGAGGATACTCGACCTGTTTTCTCAGATCTCTCCAGTAGTGTAAAAGAACTGGAATCTTGATGGGCCCGACGGGTACAGACACTATTCGAGAGATTTGAGAAGAGAGAGAAGCGAATATTCTACAGGTGCTACTTTGTCGGTGGAAGTCTCATGGTTTCGGCTGCGTTTTCTGAATACGAACTTGTTGCCTTGGAGTTCGCCTCGCGTAGGATGAACAGCGATGACTACCAGAAATTTCTCGCAGATTACCTTCTGCCATATTTCAGAAGATTTCGTAGGCACAACCTTATTTTCCAGATTGATAATGCATCCATACACGTATAGCAGTCAACTACAGGTTGGCTCAACTCCAACAGAACTCAACATTTGAAGTGGCCTAGCTGTTCTTCAGATCTCAACCCGAAAACTAGAAAGCTTGTTGGACATTCTTGTACACAGTGTACAAAAATGGAACCGCTGAGACATCGGTTTCTGATCTGAAGAACGTCATACTTCATGCATGGGCCAATTTTGAGCGAACTGTTATTGATAACCTAATCTGTAGCATGCAAAATAGAATTTTCGATATGGTTGCAACAAAGGTGATGTGACGAAGTACTAATCTTACCTTGTCTATAGGTACTTTTGTGATTAATCAGATTTTCTATGAAGCGAACTCATATTTTGCACCGGTCTCCATTTCTTAAAATTTCAGTTAAAGTTCGTGGTATCCTGCACTGATAAGATAAACTGCTTAGAATTCTCCTATAGAAGTTTTCCATTGTGAGGAATACGATGGTAACATTACTGAACATCGGCAGCGGGTTCTTCGGGTACCAATGAACAAACCAGGGCTGAACCTATTTTCCACCGGGTGTATTAAGCTTTAATAAAGTTTATTCGATTATTCGATTTTTTCGAATAACCAAAAAATGGGGTTATTCGATTATTCGGAAATTCGAATAAATAAAAATGGTAATGTTCGATTATTCGCTCATTCGAATTTTCGAAAAATGGAGTTATTCGATTATTCGGAAATTCGAATAACCGAAAAAATGGGGTTATTCGATTACTGAAAGCGCATTTTCCCGCCAAATTTCTTACATGTATCAACACGTGAATGATCGATCTATAGAGAAAGGAAAGGGCTACAAAACTGTTCCTAACATTTATTTCTGCGTTGTTAACGTCAGCTATTATGGCTAAGCAATTCATCCCAGCTGAGACGCATATTCGGCACGTCATGTTATTCCTGCATCAATCTGGCCTCAATGCCAACGAATCGTATCATCGCCTGAAGGATGTTTACAACGAGAGTGCTTCTGCTCGAAGTACTGTGTACCAGTGGTTCTCGAAGTTTGCAGTTGGTGAGTTCTCCGTTGAAGATAATGAACGAGAAGGGCGCCCGATGACACTGGATTTCGATGGCCTCCGAAGTAGAGTGGAAGCGGACCCATACCAAACCACTCGCGAGCTATCAAGCACTGGTGTAAGTCACTCAACAGTCGTTCGAGGATTGAAGTCGATTGCCAAGGTGCAAAAATTGAGTCGCTGAGTACCTCACGACATGACACAACATGACATGGATCGCAGAGCCGATATCGCTCTGCCTCTCATTACCCTCAGAGGTACGCACGGACGGCTGGACAACCTTGTCACACAGGATGAGAAGTTGATACTTTACTCTAATTATCACCGGCGTGCACAGTGGATTGACGTAACTGGAGAAGCAGAGGACGTTCCGAAACCCGACCTTCACGTGAAAAAGGTGATGCTATGCATTTGGTGAAGCGTTCTTGGCGTAGAGTACTAGGAGCTGTTGGACGAAGGGATAATAGTGACGGCAGAGGTTTACGTCAACCAACTGAGAAAGTTGAGGGCCCACCTTCAAACCGCACGAGGAGAGCAAACGAAGGTGTATTTTCAACACGACAACGCTAGACCGCATACTGCTAGAGCGACGGTGGCTGAGTTGGCGGACTACGGATGGACCGTTCTTCCACATCCACCTTCCTCATCAGATCTCGCTCCTTCTGATTATTGTTTGTTTTCAAGCCTTCAAGGCTATTTGGACGGCCAGCAATTTAGGAACCGAGAGGATGTCAAGTAGGCACTGCTCACATTTTTCGCATCACAACCGGCCACGTTTTGGAGAAAAGGCATCCATGACTTACCAGC
This sequence comes from Heligmosomoides polygyrus polygyrus, assembly GCA_947396885.1. NCBI lineage: Eukaryota > Metazoa > Nematoda > Chromadorea > Rhabditida > Heligmosomidae > Heligmosomoides > Heligmosomoides polygyrus. The sequence goes on along the minus strand of OX377204.1, from coordinate 65,242,972 downwards.
ACGTTGGCGGAAGACAACTGATGTAAAGGGTGGTTACTTCAAATGATTTGATATTGTTGTTCTTATATTGTGATAATAAATATTTCATACCCTAAATGTCCAAGAACTTATGCAACAACCTAATAAAATACACACCGTTGCCAAATAAGACTTTTGGTGTGAGTTTACTTATGTTAATGCGATTTCTTGAATTTTTTCTTAAATTTTATCATTTTGCTTGTTGTTTGGCCGATGCGCCATAAATGGACTGCATCAAGGTCCAATGGAATTGGGTGGTTCTGAATACAAATTTTCCCTTTTATTCTTAAAGTACAACTTTAAGTATTTATATATTTATTTTCCTCAAATTTAACCAAGAATTATTCTACAAACTACATAGAAATAGAAGTCGGTAAAGAAGTTGCGATCTTGAAATTATTGTTAACCTTTAGGGCCTTAGCTTTGAGCTTGCTTATTGAGTTGCTACTATCTTGTTGCCTAGTATATGCGGGTCCGACGACTGAGGTCGGCATCCGGCTCTAGGTTGGTTGATTTGTGATGGTTCTTTCGTCCGTACGCTTTTCCATGAGTCCAAAGGTCCGATGATCGAGCGATCAGACTGAGGCGGAGTAGACCGGACTAGACTGAGCTGAACCGGCTCGAACTTTCATCTGCTCGAACTCAATTTATAGTCGAAGGTGGGCGGAGTTTACGAGATGGATTAGATATCATGGACTAAAGTCCATGACACCCTGACTGTTTGCCAAAAATTATTACCCTTTGGGGATCATTTACTAAACTAAATTTGCAGAGGGAGATGCAATAATTTCAAATTTCTTTTGAGCGTATTGACGGTGACATTTACACCCCTTCTGCAAACGTCGGGGTGAGGCGCGTTCTGCCTGAAAGTGGCGCTGGCAAGCACGCTGGACAGTACCTGCGGAGCCGCTTCGCCGGGAGCTAGGCAGCCGTCTCCGCTGAGGCAATGATGACCTGGCCGACCACAGGAGTCCACAAATCGACTAGATTCGGTGTGATTACAATCGATAAAGGGCTAGGAGGATCAGAGGGCTTGTAGTGGCTGTCCAGAAATCCGGATTGATGTGCCCTCTCCAATCTCTTATGTTAGAATTTCCAGCTCAAAAGTCCAAAAATTATCTGCCTAAATGACCTTAATGCAACTTCTTAGAACCTGTTTAACTTTCGTTAAGTATCAGTTTTTATTTTTAACAGAATTAACTACGGGCATGCTTCCAGGCTACCCATGTGAACTTTACCACTTCATGTATTTGAATTTCGATTTCTATCGAGCCAGAAATTATCCTGCCTGAATAACCCTTAAGGTGACTTCTTAGGCATTGTTTATTTTCGTTTAATATCAGTTTCTATTTATATCAGAATTAATTGCGAGGCATGTTTCCAGGCTATTGATGTGAACCCTACCATCTCCTCTACTAGAATTTCGAACTCTTTCGAATGAGCCGGAAAAAATCTTGCCTGTCCAAAGAATGCTGCAGGTGGTCCAGCAAAAAAACTGACGAACATTGGGGAACAAAGATGTTCAACGCTGGTTAGGGATTTGAGGTGGTCTAAGAATGGCAGAAATATTACACAAGAAAAGTCCTGGATTGAAAGAGAATAGCTGAAGGCTGTGTGGTTGGCTAGAAGTCGTCGCCCAAATCAACGTCGTCAAAACACTAATGCATACCTTGAACAGCACTATTATCAACATTATTATATTATCTAATATTACATTGGATACTTAGTTGCGAGTGATGAGATCCGATAGTATGGTAGCTCTCAAGAGAAGGTTGCTATAGTCGTTGTTGAATGTTCACATTAAAGGTTAGGCACCACACACTACACAAGATTATTACGGTTAGAATAAATTCCACATATGACATCCCTTTTACAACTTATTTCTCCTGCTCTCACAAACGTTCGTTCGTTGCTTCTGGTAGTATTTTGACATCGGGTGATGCAGGCAATGTACTTGCACGACCAAAGCCACCTCCATAAGTTAACGAGTTAAGAAGCAGTCATGAAATGCTTTGAGAAAACAAGAGTACCTAGGTGTTCTGAGGAGGTGTACCCACTATCAAGTCGAACTCATCGTGCAATTTTAAACTGGAAACGTACTCTACTCACTTGATCATAATGTCATATTCAAAAAGGATGAGCACTTGGGACTCTCTTAGAAGGTCTCTTTTCCATCTAATTAGATTCCTCGCACAATTTCAGCCTGGAGGCAAGCCTCGCAATTAATTCCGTTATAAATAGAAACTGGTAATTAAACGTAAATAAACAAAACCTAGGAAGTTGCCTTAAGGGTTATTTAGGCAGGATAATTTCTGGCTCATTCGATAGAAATCGAAATTCAAATACAGGAGGTAGTAAAATTCACATCGGTAGCCTGGAAGCATGCCGCAGTTAATTCTGTTATGATAAAAAACTGATATTTAACGAAAGTTAAACAGCATCTAGAAGTTGCATTAAGGTCATTTAGGCAGGATAATTTTTGACCTTTTTGACATATCTCGAAATTCTAATATGAGATTGTATTGTTGACATCAATCCGAATTTCTGGACTTCCACCACAAGCAATCTAATCCTCCTAGCTCTCTATCGATTGTAATCATACCAAATCTGGTCGATCTGAGAGCTCCCGTGGTTGGCCAGGTCATCACTGCCTACGCAGTCAAGGATGCCTACCTACCCGTAAGCGGCGGGTGTCACGGCGCGAGTCGATGCTAATTGGCTCCGCACGCACTGTCCCGCGTCTTTGCACGTGCCGCTTTCAGGCAGATCGTCCCCGTCCCTAATCACTTGTGTCAGCTGTAGTCCCGTTGATCACCGAGTTGTTTAAGTGGGCGGCGGCTGCGTCTCCACTCGTCGTTGTCCCATATCAGTGTGCTCCAACGGATCTTCGTCGCTCGAGGAACACGAAGAGCGTCATATCGTTAGTTCATTCACAAAGAATTCCGACGACAGCGTTGGAGGGCATCCTGCTGTTCTCTTGACATCCCATGGAATCCAGTAGGTGACGGCTTTCATTGCAATGACCTGGTCCTTGCTTCAGAGCCAAGTCTTTAAGGATCCGTGAGAACATGGTCAGCTTTTCCAAGAAGGAAGCGTCTGCAAATTATAGGGATTCGCGCAATACATAACCAGCATTCATAAATTTTTAAATGCTTTAAATGCCAATTCCGTCATAACACATTATGCGATTTTCTGAAACGATGTTTTGCAATTTCAATGTCCATTATCGTTTCGAAAATCTCAATGTCCATTATCGTTACTTTGATCCTGTGCATTGCAATGACCTGGTCCTTGCTTGAGAGCCAATTCTTAAGGATCCATGAGAACATGGTCAGCTTTTCCCAGGGGGAAGCGTCTGGAAGGAAAATTATAGGGATTCGCGCAATACATAACCAGCATTCATGAATTTTTAAATGCTTTAATGCGAATTCCGTCATAATACATAATGCTACTTCATGTTTCACACCACGACAGCCGATAGTGAGTTTCGCACGCCGAAGAAACAGCCGAAGAAGGTTAGCAATCAATGAGAGAAAAACCAATGTCGCCATGGTAAATCTATTGGCGAAGGGGCAACATCGTTTACAATGGATGGCTGTGACACGTTGTGAAACACGCTACTAGCAAACTTCAAATTCAGATGAAGCCAAAATCTTCCCACAGTAGGAAATTAGCAGGCGAGTTGCGCTCTATAGCGGCAAAAAACCAGCTTTCGATATTTCACATTCGAGTCAGAGAAGTTCTCGTTAAGAAATCGTAATGACTTTAGCCGCCGGTTTCGAATAACGAAAACCAGCTACAACGCTTCAAGATTCCTCATGTGTTGTTCTGCTGAAGATTTTCGCGCTCCCTGAGCTTGTCATGGCTCTTGTCTGATCCCTAGCAATCCCCGCAAAATGCCCAACAGGCGATGCCATGGACAAGTGGCTGCCAGATCAGTAAGCCGTTCGTCCAGCACGATCCATTTTGGCTCACCTAATATAGATAGAAATTCTTTAATAATACAGGAGGTGCTAGGGTTTACATCTTTACTGCCACTGTAAGCTGTCTAATCCTCCTAGCTCTCTATTGACTGTAATTACATCAAGTTTGGTCTATCAGTAGGCTCCCGTGGTTGGTTGGGTCATCATCGCCTCCATAGGGAGAGCTAGCTCATCGCGAAGCGGCGAGTATCATAGAGTGAGTCGATGCTAGTTGCCCGCATCAGTGCTGTCCGCATTGTTTGCCCGCGCAGCTTTCACGCAGATCGTCCCTCACTCCCTAGAACATATCTCGCCTGTCTCTATCAGGGTCAGAAAATTGTTGCTAAACACCTTCATTTATCGTGAACACAGGAAGAACTCAAGAGAAGCGTGTTGGAACCTCGCTACTTTTGACGAGGAGTGATTTTTCAATAGAATTTGTTGTAGGCATTGAGCAGTAATAGCATATCGATCCTTACCTAGTTACGTCACGGAACCTACGTCATAGCCCCTAACGTGTACATCATGTCAATGTATTGTCTACGTAATATCCACGTCACAGCCACGTAATCACTGGACTCTGAGTTGTCTATAAATAGCCCCCGATTGTTCTGTATTTGTTCTTCGTGCTTCCTGTCGGCTGTTCTTCGCAATAAAGCTGTTCTACCCTGGACGACTACAACAAGTGGCGATCAAAGACTGAAGAATGGACGCCGAACAACTACGCTCGATCCTGGAAGCCCAGTCCCGTCTGCAGGAGAAGACTCTCAACTCTGTAATGGACCGAATGGATCGCCTTCTTTCATCGATGGGAACGACCTCAACCGCCGCACCAGCAACGACAACCGAGTTCGTCACGAATTCGCTCTCGTCTCGACTGCCGCAGTTCAGCTACGACCCGGAAAATGGATGCACCTTCAACATGTGGTTCAGCCGCTACGACGACATGATCGCGAAGGATGGCTCCACTCTGGATGATGCAGCGAAAGCTCGTCTAATCGTGTCGAAGCTGGATGCCGCCTCCTACGCCCGATTCACCAACCATATCCTGCCGTCGAAGCCATCTGATATATCGATGGAGGAGACGGTGAAGACACTCAAGGAGCTGTTCGGACACAACACGTCAGTGTTCGCACGTCGCTACGCCTAATTGAGGACGCAGTGCAACGGTGAATCTCTACGCGACTACACTGGAATGGTCAAACAACGTCACGAATTGGCCGAATTTAGCGCAGTCACCGGCGAACAGATGAAGTGTCTTGTGTGGATATGTGGCCTCTCCGCTCCCGAATACGCCAACATTCGTACCCGCGCTCTACGAAAAATGGAGGAGCAGCCGCAGACTACTCTCAAGGAGCTGAGTGCTGAGTTTCAACAATTCGTGGACATCCGACACGACGCTAAGCTACTCGGAAACACATCTTCCCCTGTGCCTGTCGTCAACGCCGTGGCTACTACTACGTCAAAGCGCCAGCGGGACCCGCCTTCGCCCTGTTACCGATGTGGAGGATCGCATTGGGCCAAAGATTGCGAATTCGTCAACAAAAAGTGTAACGCCTGCTCACTCGTCGGGCATAAGAAAGGCTTTTGTAAGAATTTCAACAAAAGGAAGCAGAAATCGACCAGGACGAACCAACGACGTGCCAACAACGTCGTTGTTGCTGCCTCCACCACCTCTGCCGTGTCAACAGTCACTCGCATTTACCGAAACGTGACAATCAATGGCTCTACCGTTCGGATGCGACTCGATACCGGTGCCGACGTCACACTGCTGAGCGAGAGAGACTGGATCGCAATCGGACGCCCGAAGCTGCAGCCGCCATACCTGACGCTGAAGTCGGCCAACAACAAGGAAATTCGGGTACGTGGTCATTTTAAATGCAGTTTTGTCATCGATGGTCAACGTGGAAATGGAAGCTGTCACATCGCAGATACCAAGTCGCTGCTAGGCCTCAATTGGATCACCCAACGTCAGCCTCTTTACCGTAACCTTGTGGAAGGTACCTGCAATACTGTCTCAGTTTCTACGCTCCGAACACTGCGATCGTCACTCATGGCAAGGATGCGGACCAAATTTGCTCCAGTTTTCGCACCAGGACTGGGATGCTGTACAAAATCAAAGGCGTCACTGAAACTCAAAAATGACGTGAAACCTGTGTTCCGCAAGGCACGACCGGTGCCGTACGCTGCCATACCTCGCATTTCACAGGAGATCGATCGGCTGGTCACCATTAACGTATTGTCGCCCGTCGGCCATTCTGAATGGGCCGCTCCTGTCGTCGTCGTCCAGAAGAAGAACGGTTCAATCCGTTTATGCGCTGATTACTCTACAGGATTAAAGGACGCGCTCGACCAGCACCAGCACCTCCTTCCAACGCCTGACGACATATTTACGAGACTGAACGGAGGTCGATACTTCTCGCAAATCGACCTCGCTGAAGCCTACCTCCAGTTGGAAGTGGACGAAGCCTCCCAGCCGCTGCTGACAATTAATACACATCGAGGACTCTACCGTTTCAATCGCTTACCTTTTGGAATCAAGCCGGCTCCAAGCATCTTTCAACAACAAATGGACGTCCTTACTTCCGGAATGGAAGGAGTTGCCGCCTATCTCGACGATCTTATTGTCACTGGCAGGACCATTGAGGAACATAATGCACGCCTTGAAGCGCTATTTCGAAGGATCCACGACTGTGGATTCCGTGTTCGTCTGGAAAAATGCGTCTTCTTACAGACTGAGATCACCTACCTTGGCTTCGTGATCGACGCTGAAGGACGCCGTCCTGATACCACCAAAACGGAGGCAATATGCAAGATGCCTCCTCCAAAAGACATCAGCCAGCTGCGTGCTTTCCTCGGATTAGTCAACTTCTACGGAACATTCGTCAAAGACCTGCACGACATTCGAGCTCCGTTAGACGCACTGACAAGGAAGAATGCTGCATTCAGGTGGACACCGGAATGCCAATCCTCCTTTGACCGAATAAAAGCGACACTGAACTCGGATCTCCTCCTGACCCACTTCGACCCCAGTCTGCCAATCATCGTCGCCGCAGATGCCTCCAACAACGGAATCGGAGCAGTTCTGACACATCGCTTTCCGGACGGATCGGAAAAAGCCGTCTACCACGTAAGTCATGCTTTGACGTCTGCTCAAAGGAATTACAGTCAGATCGAGAAGGAAGGACTCGCCCTGCTTTTTGCCGTGCAGAAGTTCCATCGATTCGTCCATGGGCGTCATTTTACGTTGAGAACGGACCACAAACCTCTTCTTGCGATTTTCGGAAGCAAGAAGGGTATCCCTGTTTACAGTGCCAACCGACTTCAACGATGGGCCACAATTCTGCTAAACTACAACTTCTCCATCGAGTACGTAAACACGAAGGACTTCGGACAAGCTGATGCCTTATCCCAACTCATTCCTACACGAACGTCGGAACCTGAAGATCGCGTTATTGCTGAGGTTGAAGTTGACATCGCAGCCGAAATCATGGACAGCTGCCGCAATCTTCCTCTCTCCTTCAAGGAGATCCGCTACGCTACTGCCTCAGACCACCTGCTGTCGCAAGTGATTAAAAACACTCAAACAGGAAACTGGCCTAAAGTCACTCGCGATTCACCCTTCTGGCACTTCTACAACCGCCGAGACGCACTGTCCACAGTCGATGATTGTTTGCTTACAGCCAATCGTCTGGTGATCCCGAAGTCTCTTCAGCGTAGTGTACTCAATTCGCTGCATAAGGCCCACCCAGGACAAACAAGGATGAAAATGCTGGCACGAAGTTACGTATATTGGCCTACTTTGGATGAGGACATCGAGGGCCTCGTCAGAACCTGCAGCACCTGTGCATCCGTCTCCAAGGATCCCGTTAAGACCGACCTTTATTCATGGCCGAAACCTACCGCACCATGGACAAGGATACATGCAGATTTCGCTGGATCGCTCGAGGGAACCTTCTATTTAATCATTGTGGACGCCTAATCAAAATGGCCGGAGGTCATCCCGATGAACACCATTACGACAACAGCTACAATAGCCGCAATGAAGAAACTTTTCGCACGGTTTGGTAATCCGACCAAGCTCGTCACGGACAACGGCGGCACACAATTTACCTCCGCAGCCTTCACGGAATTCTGCCGCTCCCGTGGTATCACACATATTCGCATTCCGCCTTTTCATCCACAAAGCAATGGACAAGCAGAACGCTTTGTGGACACCTTCAAAAGAGCCCTGGCCAAGTTGAAAGGGGAGGAACCCACACCTGATGCTCTTCAAACGTTTCTAACCGCTCAACACCCTGCCCGTCCGGGCCGAATCATCTATCTCCTGCGGAGAACTTCATTGGACGTCGTCTTCGCACCGTACTTGATGTGATGATGCCTCCTGAAGATGACAACACCGGGCCTCGGGACAGGAAGATGGAAAAACAGTTCAACAGACACCACGGAACTCGCAGCCGCTGTTTCGAACCTGACGACAAAGTGTATGCAAAGGACTATCGGACGTCGAAAAGCACTTGGACTCCGGCTACGATCGTTCGACACACTGGAAACGTCACTTATCTAGTCCGCTCTGGAAGACTCCTCTGGACTCGACATATCAATCAGCTGAAACCTCGACACAGCACGCCGAGAGAAAATACATTTCTGGAAGTCTTCGACCTGCCTCTGTTCAACTCCGACGATGACGCTGTCGCTGATGAACCACCGCTACTGAGTTCCGACGATTCCAGCACCACCAATGAAGCAGGACCTAACAACCCCGTGACAACAAGTTCGACGCTCCCGCCAGCCGTTCAACCTCGACGTTCGTCGCGTGTTCGCCGTGCTCCACGCTGCCTCGACATCGATCCCAAGAATAAGTCATATCTTATGTAATTTAAGAAAGGGAGGTGTTGTAGGCATTGAGCAGTAATAGCATATCGATCCTTACCTAGTTACGTCACGGAACCTACGTCATAGCCCCTAACGTGTACATCATGTCAATGTATTGTCTACGTAATATCCACGTCACAGCCACGTAATCACTGGACCCTGAGTTGTCTATAAATAGCCCCCGATTGTTCTGTATTTGTTCTTCGTGCTTTCTGTCGGCTGTTCTTCGCAATAAAGCTGTTCTACCCTGGACGACTGCAACAGAATTAGGTGAAAATCTATACGTAAATGTATTTAGATAATTATTGTATTAGTATTTAATAAAGTTATTTTCATAGCTCTTCAATAACATAAAATACAATGGCACAACAATTTTGAACAAAGGACAACAACATCATCTAAAACAACGACAGCTAACAACAACTTAAACATGTTTTGTTTCGCCTCTATCTTCATACAAAACATCTTTATAATTAGTTACCCCGAGGCTCATCAGTGAAGAAGGTAACTAATTAATTTACTTGCTAGTACTGTATTGAGCGAAATATTTAAAAAAATGTGTTTTAGCTTGTACTAGCAACTAAATTTTACAATTGAAAAATACAGATAACACTTATATTTTAACACAATTGTATTACATTATAGAACCGATAGCATGTTGTTGCTAACTATATACCTAATGTTATTTATATATGTACACGCATTTAAACATACATTCACACATACTCATATATACACATATTTTTTAAAAATTATTTATTTATTTATTTTTGTTTTTTTTTAATTTTAGTTTTTATCTTTTATTTATAATTAACTTTTGTTTTTGATGCTTAACTTCTTATTGACCTTAATTTATTAAATTAAATTAAATGTTTTTTATTAATTTTTAATATTTTATGTAATCTTTATGTACCCAATTTTTAATTATCTTCATTTTATTTATTTATTATTTTTTAAATTTTATTTATTTTAGTGTATTGAAAATTATTATAGAATGTATGTAATTCAACTTAGAAACTTACCGGTCGCTTCAAGAGGCAATAATAAAATGAAACCAACCATGTTTATGTAAAAGTATATCAAATATATCTCTATCACTATCCGTCGAAATATTTCTTGCTTTCATTCTATTGTTCCATATAATAATAAAAACCTTATTACTCTATCTGAGAAGTGTTATTATTTCGGTATTTAATATTTTTTGTATTATAATTAAGTAAATTGGGTATAAGATGTAATGTATTATGTTGATTATATTTATATAATAAATGCTTGTTTTAAACATTTCAATATATTTCTTAACTATGTCTATTGGATAGTTATTTTTAATAAGCCTAATTATCAGTTTGACAATGTTTTCAACTAAGTCGTTAAAAGCTGTACAGTATCTTATAATTCTTAATGCTTCTTTATTCTCGACAATTCTGATATTAAGATCGAGATAATTGCAATCGTAGTCTGACTTATGCGTTGTTTCAAATTGAAGAGAATTTTCGTATGTTTCGTAAAGTAATTCTTGTATGTATTCATGATTTTTATTATGAATTATGAGAATATCATCCACGTATCTAAATGAATGTATGTTTATATAACGATTTTGCGTTCTACTAGCTTTTTGCAAAATTTATATTCAAATATTGATAACGTAAGATTAGCAAGTAATGGACTACAATTACTTCCTTAAAAGACTAGTAAACATATTGGTAAAATCTGCTGAAAACCGTTTACAATTTTCGATATTATTTTACAAATTTTTTCAGAAATATCTATGTTATTAATAGACCAGGAACCAATGAAATTTCTATTTCTAGATGTTATTACATCAATATATTTAATGAAATGTTTTTTAGAAAAGTAAAAACTTTAATTATTTCCTTTGAAAGAGGTTTTATGGAGCTATTATATGCGCCAGTGATAAATCTAAATTTTACTGGCTCTTTGTGTAGCTTTGGTAAACAATATATCAATGGAACTCTTTCTGTTTGTTCAATTTTAAGTTTGTTATTTGTACTAAGTATTTTGTGTCTGTTAATAATTTCCGGTTCGGTCTCGTTATTATATATTTCATATGTCTGATTAGAGTAAGAAATTTTTAACTTACTGTTTTCTAAAATAATTCCCATTTCTTTAGCTAAAGTTATTAAATAGAATTTTTTACAAATGAAATAACACATTGGTTTTGTGTGTATCACAGTCCATTTTTATCTGTGTTAGGCCCATGTCATACAACCGCTCACCCCGAGCGATGGCGACGAACAGAGCGATGAGCGGTGTCTCATCACTCTGTCGCGAATAGTCGCACAGCGTTGTGTACCGCTGCATCGTCTGCTCTGCAGAGCACAACGTTGTGTACCGCTGCATCGTCTGCTCTTCCCATCTCAGCTGACGAGATGGTCGCGCAATATTTTTTTCCATTTTTTCGTTATTTGCCCTTTCCTCACTTGTTGTTTTCGTATTTTTTGTTTCCGTTCGGTTGTTCTTGTTATCGTTTCATATTTAGTTCTTAACTATTGTTAAAGGATTATTTTTGGCCCTCTCGACGAAGGTGGCCCTTCTTCATTACCTCACTTTTAGTACCTCACTTTTCCTGTTATTGTTTTTAATTTGAGCTCAAATAGGGTCGGGGGGGGGGGTGGGGGTCACCATGTAGTACTTCTATATGCATAGAAGCAGATAGAGAACCTTCGGCATTCAGCTTGGAGAGGCGATGAAGTCGGATTCCGACTTCCTGAAACTGCGCAAGATCTGAGCGGCTCAAACCATTGCCAGAGCCGTATCTGAGAGGAACAGCAACAAGGTGTGCCTGCCAGCAGCTGGTCTCATGTTGAACATCGTCGACGCCGACTACATGAATCTGCACGACAGGAAACAACGACGATAATCGACGCCCACTTTGCTACTTTAAGTAGTTGTAGCTTGTTACAGCTTGTTACAATGCCATTAATGAAACACTTGTTCTGAAACAATTTGTATGATTATGCAATTTGTTTAGACGATAAATATTTAAAACGTAGCTCTGAAAGTTTGTGGGCTCGGGTTTTAAGGTGCAGTTCGTAATCTACTCTGGCACCGCTACTAGTGTAGCGGTGTAGAACACAACACTGAGCCGCGCTTCTTCGGGGAGACTGCTTCCCCTCTTCACCCGCCGAGCTCGGTAGCACTCCACGGCCATTCACAGAGGCCACCGTACTCTCCTAGGGGTAGTTCCTATAAAAGGAGAGGTCCGAGCAACTACTAGCGCGGCCCCTCCCCCGGCACTTAGGCTGTCTCCTTGGCCGAGCTGACTTCTCTCCTCTACGTAGGCGTTAAGGCCCCTCGTCTATCCTTCTATTGTCTGTATAAAATGTACAAGTTTGTATAATGCTGCAACCTGTAAATTTATGTAAGATAAACTTTCTTACTTCAATACCCACTACGGGCCCAGCTCTTGATAAACCGGACCGCAAGGTTTGTTACACTAGGCTGAGAAAAAGCGCCTGCCTGACCGGTCTTCTTTCATCCCCTGTAAGTTCATGGAGGTCATGTTGGGCCAAGTTTTGTATCAAAAATGTGGTAGAAAGGTCTCGAGACGTTAAGTGAGGGAATATACTCAGGCGTTCGTTATCTACGACCCGAACAGAAACCCAAGTCTAGCCTCACGATACCGCGGCTAGTTGAGATGACGTCACAAAACAGAAGTTGCTATTCTGTAGAGGCCTTCACCGGATAGGTGGCTACTGTTGCTAACGTGTTGCAAGCTGCTGTAATTAGCTGGTGCTGTTCTATAGCAAGGTGACCCACGCAACAGAACAGCACCACATTGCGTGGGCCACCCTGCAATAGAACAGCACCAGCAGGGGCAATTAGCTGGCTGACTTCGAACCCCTTACGCTCGTGTAGCCCATAAAACGGTCTACGGGCCACACGAGCGAATGGGGTTCGAACGCCACCGCCCCTACCCAGCCCTTACCATGCCGGTGAACAATTGTAAAACAACAAAAATTTATTTCCTTAAAAAACGTACAATGTGATACGATACGACAAGAAAGAAGCGCATTACGATAATACGATAAAGAAGTACATACATACACACATACACATACACAACACAAATAACACTTCACAAGATGAAGTTAGCTTGTCTGCATTCTTCTGCGACCCGAAATTTTTTAATACCCTCTACAAGTCATAAAGATTCTGTTCCGTGATTGCAATCCCGACACCTAACACCTAATTTTACGGTGACAATTTCATGCGTTCGCCCGAAAAGTCTTGTGTAGGAGACGGACCTGCAGTTAAAATGAGGAACAAGAGTGAATTAGCATTCCCTGTCTGTAGCTGCGAAGGATATCCTCCGCATCGACCGACGCAATCATGTCCCTTGAAGCATGCCTTCTTTGCTTAGCGATTGAACCCTTCTAGGTTACGCATTTTTTCATCAGATGTGAACGGAACGAGCGGAAACAAAAAATGGATGTGCACGGAACGAGCGGAAACAAAGAATGAAAAAATTCGCCCGCACGCGACCGACTATGGCCCGGCGGCGACGGTGAATGCGGTATCGATCCCTCTCTGAGCTCGAGGGGCGCCGGCATGAAGAAGGACTGCTGCAGAGGGCGTGGTGGGGCGGATCCTATTCGGCCCTCGATAACGAACGTCTGAGTATGAACGCTGGCCTATCAGCATGAAACATGATATCAAATGGGTGAGGTACTCTGCGAACCATCGTCTGCTGTGAGATTCCACAGGGTCGTGAGTCGCCAACCATTCTGCCAACCTTTGAGCTGCGTTGAAGTAGGACATCGTTTCGGAATCCACGACTCACGTTGGTGCCGGTGAAAATGATAAAATAGGGGAAAAGGGGAGTTTGGTGAAGTAGCATCGCTATCGATGCTGGCCGACGCTCGGCTCACTTCAGCGATCAGTAGCTATGCCGTATCCGAGCGAAGCTATGCCACCCCGGTAGCGACGTCTCGCTTGCAGCGGCAGATCGGGTAACTGCTACACGCGTTTGCCCCCTCCACAACGTCTGATGCGGTCCCGCCCTTAATTGTGTTAGTTGTCCGTCGCCATCGCTAGCGATGAGCGATGGTACGACATAGGCCTCATACAGTTACCTTTTGCTCAATTCAATGCTCGCTGTTTTTTAACGGCTGCCTCTTTGCGAGAGTGCATGACATAAGCACGCCGAGTTGAAAGGAATGGAGATAACCGCACTAATATAAGTTGAAATGAAGATTCACTGAGTGTTCTCCATGCAGAAGATCTAATAAATATATATAAATATGTCGATGTAATATTACTCACTTGTATCGTTCGAATTGGTATTATTGTTTGCCTTCTGTTTCCTATGATCTTATTGTAAGCGCGGACACGCACAGCTTTCAGCATCTGCTGTGGTGCGATGGAAAAGAATTTGTCGTGCACAGCACTCATAAATGTTCTACTTTCACTTACAGTTTTATCCGGTTATCTCTTGCTGTTACGCTGTGAAAAATTCTAGTTGACAAACACTACTTGAAATATTAGTCAAATTTGATAAGATTGCCAGTGTTGCCAAGTGCATAACCTTACAAACCGTTTATTCTCAAAGGAGTTAACATCGATGGCCAGAAAATTTTGAGTGAAGAATTCTCTATTGACGCCACCTTTATGGGCAAGTTAAAGAGTATCCTACAGTGGACGACATCTCACTTAATTTAATTTGGTTAAGCTTCTCTTCGAAAGGCGGTTTTAAGCCGCATAGTATATTTAAGATCAAAGCAAACTGCAAGCAGATAGTGACACAATTGTATGGAAAATGCACAGATTAACAGTCGTTAAGGAACTTCGCATGAGAATCAGAATCCAAGTGGGTTTGATGAAAAAAACGCAGCTGGAAACGGATTTGGCTCCAGGTCCTGAAATTTTACAAATACGGGTAATATGTTACCAAACACTTTAAGTTCTCAAGCCTTTCATAAGAGGCTCAGAAATAGCTAATTTTTAAGGGAATTTTGATCTTAGATGGGTATTGCTACTGCATAAACTCCTGGCACTTTAAGATTACCACAGTGCTTAAACTTTTGCTGGACCAGACATTTAAGTGACCTAGCACTACAGTGCCTAAGACCGTCAAGTTATTGGTACTCCATGTCACAACCTCCCAACTGAAAGAAAGGAGTATTCAGAACACTGTAAAAATAAGGAAAATGAATTGGGTTAAATAAGTAGCAGCAGCTGACTGTATATCATTTTCATTCTCTCTGACTGCAGACTTCTATGCTGCCTGAAATATCTTGAAAGGATGCCCAAAATTTAAACTACATAACCTTTCGTCGTACATTGCAACCTGTCGCTAATCCGGCACGTGGAAGAATAATTTGCTGTAGTCTGTTAAGTAACCTATTTGTTATAATAGTTCGACAATTCTACAGAAAAAAAATTGCAGAAAAAGGAAAACTTTACAAGGAAACTGTGAACTAAAAATCTGCTCTACCAACGCGACCGCCGGATATCGCGGAGGTGGTGGTCGCCCCACTTGCCGCGTGTCGCTGTCGCAGCGTTCTGAATTAGCCTTAAGCGCGCCATTTTGAATTCTAAACACGTGTAGGCAATGGTTAGGTTCTAGTTGTATGCACGGTTGGGATGCCTCCCAATACTGTAGAAGGCGGGGCGACACGCCCGATTACCGTACCTTGACCGGGTGCCGCGCCCGCCTCGGATGAGATTTTTATACGAGACGAGGTGAGTTGACGAGAGCGCACACAGCAAGCAGAGAGGGGATCAGTGAGAGCAATCTCATATGTATATGTGATTAAGCTTCATACACTGTTTACAGAATCAAAAACACAAGCAGTCCACTCAAAGATAACTTTGATGGAAAATAGCAGAATACAAGAAAAATTAAGCAGCTCAAAAAAAAGACGACCACATGACGCCTCTAGGATTTCAAGGCGAAATGTGAATAGGGGCAACACATCCAATTTCTTCCTTTTCTACTCTCCCTTAGTCTACTTCATAGTTTTCGCTCAGGCCATGTTCTCTTTTCAACTTCTCCTATAGGCTTTCTCTTGCTTTTATTATAGTTTTTAATTGAGTGTAGTCTTTACTAGCATATTCATGTGGCTAATTCGATCTTTATTGCTTTCTTCAAGTATATGTGTATCATAACATGAATCCCCATCAGGAGTCACTCAGCGCTCCAAAGCATGTGAATGCTTGAAGAGCAAAGAGCAATAAGGGCAAAAAACGAATAAATTCCGCAACCACCACCCCAAGACAGAAAGTACTGTCGTAGGGTGGTGATTGTGGAACCGCCGCGCATAATCAGTTCTGTTCTTCCGTGATAACTCGTCCGAGACGGGCCCAACAACCCGTGACGCTACCGTAATCGACGACGGTGGGGAGCGGCGGGGTACGGTACACTGATCCAGGGAGACATCTAACGTACGAACCATATTTAGAGGAGTATGTGAGAAGCGGCGGCCTACTTGATTATGTCACATGCGCGCACACAACACCTAATGGGTACAACTTAATCCCTTTCAAATCAGGAGATACTGTACAAAAAATGATGATGTCAAAAATTGAGTTCACGAAAATCATGCTGCATGGTATCATCGCTTCTGCTCCTAGGTGAGATAGAGGGAATTATGTGCTTCTCTCAAATATTAACGTAGGGAACAAAGTGTCAGGAAATAGTAGATAGTAATTCAATTAGCGTAAATTATTGTTCGGTTTCGTTGTATGTATTGAGTTTGCTCAAGAGGTGTTTCATCAGGAGTCATGGTGTCAGTGGGTAATGGCGAGTCATAAAGTGGTACAGTAAAGAGTGATAGAGTGATGGCAGTACAGGTAATCATTGCGGTCCCCTTGGAAGGAAGACCGCTGGTGTTCCCTATTCCTGAATGGAGCTACGCATTGCTTTGCTTAGCCGATGTTCCCTAAATTGTCTAACAAACGATCTCGTAATATGAATAGCGTGCTCTAAAACTACCTTCGCTAGAACTGTTTGCAGTTGAATTCTGCCCCATCTGTTCCATGGTTTCGTCGCGTTTCACCATAAAATGCGTACAGCTCAGCTCACTATACTACTGCAGGAGCAATGCGGCATGAGGTTTCGTTCTTTTCAATTTCATTATGAAGAACACCTTATACACAGAAATTTTCCTACATTGAGCGTTTCACAAGTCATTGCTTCAGCGGCGCTAGAGGTCTACTACGGTGGGTCAAAAGCAATGAGATATTT
Organism: Heligmosomoides polygyrus polygyrus; assembly: GCA_947396885.1. Lineage (NCBI taxonomy): Eukaryota > Metazoa > Nematoda > Chromadorea > Rhabditida > Heligmosomidae > Heligmosomoides > Heligmosomoides polygyrus. The sequence goes on along the minus strand of OX377204.1, from coordinate 65,225,908 downwards.
CTTTATCAATTGTAAGTCAATTACAATTCAACTGTGCTGAGGAGTGTACTCGCCATTAAGGTCAGTGACTTTGCTGCCATCGATCACCAACTTCCTGATCCCATCCTTCCAGAACTGCTTGTGCGTGGTGCTGATCCACTGCTCGTTATGGTTGTCGCGATCTGCTTGGGTCCTTGTGTCCCTTCCGACCATGAAGTCCTATAGACTCAAGAAGAAGTGGTAGTCGCATGGAGCGATGTCCGGCAAATACGGTGGGTGGGGCATGTAAACGTAGCCTAGCTGTGAAAGCTTATCCGTGGTCACTTTCGCCGACCGGGTGCGGCGTAGTCGAAGAGGAGGACCTTCTTGAAGCGCTGAGACCGAATAGTGCGAGTCGCCGGCCCATCTCTTCTATTTCGTTCACGATGGCCTTGGAGTCCATCGTCGCGCTTTTGGAAAACAGCTTCCAGTATAGCAGTCCAGGGCGCAGACTCAATAGCTCAGAAGGTACCTCTTGCCGTGAAAATCCCGCCGAACGAAGGTCGGTAGCAGGTCACCATGCCTCACCCAGACTCGCTACTTTCAGGCTTAAGGGTAGAAGACGTACATCTCATCTTGCGTGACTATTGAGTCCAGGTTGCTCGGGATTGGGAATTGGGCGAGATTTGTGCGACAGAGGTCGACTCGTCAGTCTGGGGTTTCGGCATGAGACAGATTGGGGTTTTGGCATGCTTCTGGAAAGAGCGAAAGTGGTCACTTCTTCGGTGGCCTTCATTGAGTAGCAAACAAACATAAAATACGAGAAGCACGATACCGGACTCCAGTCACGAAAAACACGAGAAGCACGAAACCGGACTCCAGTCACAACATATATGGGCTCGGCATGGAGAGTCTCATTACTTTTGCCCCCCCCCCCACCCTAATAATAAAGTGGCAGAACGACACAATTTTCCCATCGTCCAACTGGAAAAAAAATGTTTCGTCTAATTTCACAAGATATGGCAGCAGCGGATGCACCACACATTCTACTTCTGTAGGATACAGTGGTAACTAATTTGAAACAACGGGCGCATGTAGCGCAACCGGAGGATGTGCCTGCTGTCGTGTGTATCCGATAGCAGGTTCCTATTCGGACTTCTCGCCAATGCCGACCAAGCCTACCATCCTCCGGGATCGGTGAATTGATACCAGACTTGTCTGGGAAGGATAAGGCGCTGGCTTGTTCATCGGCTGGCCACCGCAAGTCATTGTATAGCCAAATACACACTCAAATCGCCTCCACGGTAGCCCGTAGAAGTAGAATGGCGTTCCAAAAGTGATTGAGTGACGCCGCTCTTTATCCTTTATCCTTTATGATAGCAACAACAAACCACGCTTTACTTTCTAAGCATCAGACAGCTAATGCGCCTGACAAGAGCCTTTGGATAAAAAAGAAAGAAAGAAAGCAAGAATTAATAAACCTTGCCGATTATTTCGAAGGAGCCCGAAGATGAACATGTTTCCTTGCTCTTGATTGTGCTAGAAGACTGCGTTAACAAAGTCGCAGAAGAAGACTTTCTGAAACCTATCAGAATTCCAACTCTTATCAAAACCGCATCACTATGCAAAGGGTGGGCACCGCTAGGTTTTCCTAGTGGCGAACAAGACTTTCTTGAGACGGGAGTTGAACCCGTGAGGTTTGAATATCGTAGACCGCTAGGATCTCTCCAGATAGTCCGAATGTTTGTCCGTTCAGATCTATAACAGGTCCTCCACAATCAGCCTCTGCCACATGAGTACTGAGCTGACGAACTTGAAAATCTCTGCTGCGAATACAATCATCGCATGTGTGTCCCTCCTCAAGTGGGGACACTTCGTGTGCGCACAAAGTCAGTCGCAATCGGCTTCAGGCAAAGGCTATTAAGGCAAGCAACATTGACTGGCTTGGTCACAGACGTGTTCTGCAGTACTGCGCAACTTAGAAAACCTTAACGCCACATCCTCTCATCCACTGCACCCTCTAGAGGAAATCACTTGAAACGTCCCACTTCGATCTTGGCAGTTTGTAACTTAAGATTTACGGAAACGAGAACTTACACAGGTCCAGGTTTAAATGGAACGCCTTTCACATTTTCCTGCTTTTTCAGCTGCAAGCCGTCTGTCTCCCAGTCGTATGGGTCTGAGAATCTATTATAGGGTAGATTTTTATTCTAGGGGTTATAACATAGAACAGAATTGTTACAGAATTCTTCTCAGTTCCTCACTTTATATGGTCTTTTCTTCTTTTAGATTCTAGAGCAGAATAGAATAACGAGTAATCCGGACGGATGTAGTAGTTTAAAGTTCTGAAATCAAAAACAAAAATGAAAAGGAATATAGCGTGGATATTTAAACATGAAATGAGAAGAGTTACAGTAGATGTGAGTAAACGTCCATGAATTGAGAGGGGCAGTTTTTAAGAAGTATCTGCGGTGTTGTTTTTATCTTGATATCGAGGATCTTTCTATCCGTTCTGAAACAATACGGTAGTTAGCCTCCTTTTCGGAGTAAAATGAAAAGTTGTTGATCTCACAAAGGAAAGATACTAGGTGACCATGGGACTTTGAGATGAGACGTATAACACTGGATGCGGCTTCGAACGATGATTCCAAACATATGCTTCGTTTTTGCTGTGCTCATCTGTGAACGGAGCTATGGACCATTTTCGTAGCAGGCTGCTTTGCCCTCTAGGTCCACGCAAAGCGGGCCAGTCACAAGAGAGCGAGCTCAAGTAGGGTTGAAACTGCGCTGCCGGTCGAACAGTGGTGGCGCAGGGGTAGAGGGGCGGCGGGGTGAGACGGGATGTTTAAGGTTCAAGTCGCCAGTGGTGAGAGATCTTTGCACTTCCTAAAAAAGATCTGCCACGATTAACCAAAGCTCTCTATGTCAAATTGCAACGGAAAAGGTCCCCAGAAAGGAATTGCCTTCATACTGACAACTTCATGTTGGCACGAAGATGCAATTCATAATGGATAGTTGCTAAAAACATGGCGATAAGACAAACAATGTGTTGCACCAGCAATTGTGAAATAACACTACGAAATGTTCAAAACATCAGAGTTGTTGACAATAACCGCAGCGGATAAAAAATACATCAGTGCAGCCGCTGTAAGTGCAGTGCTCCACGATGTCAGTAGGGAAGCAATATTGAATTGATGTATCATACGTCCCGGAGTGAACGTGCAGGTATCCTGCAGCGTACCATGAATACGAGACAAAAGTTCTGAATCTTGGGGCGGAAAATTGAGTGTAAATCAGCGAAGAATTCGAAGAATTGAGTCGCGGAAGTGAAGTGAGAACTTTATACCGTGTGTCAATGTGAGAACTTTATACCGTGTGTCAAGTCAACATGAGAGGTGAAACGTTTGTACATGCTTTTGAATGGCAAGAAGATCTAATGGTAGTATTTGTGATGTTGCTCCTACCGGAATGTTCATCGCTTTCACTCTAGTAGGATCTACAAAAACAGGTGAAATGGTTTCGTGATCCTTGAATGGCTTCCAGCTGTCGACCAAGAGCAACGTTTGGTTGCCGCTGATACCTTCTTCTCTTATGATTCTCTTCTGATTCCGCATTGATACCTTTTCATACTGTACCTCGATGCTCCCGCACTGCGCACTTGCAAGATGGATGCGAAACTGCTGACCATTTTCTTCTCTTGCCTTGTAGGAACGCGTGAAGTATCGGAAGGACCGAACTCCTCCAAAAGGCGCGCCAACAGAACTGCTGGTGAGAATATACTTTGGAATATAAGCCGGCGGGATTGTCCTAACCGACACCGTGTGTCAAAAAGAATTCGCCCATGTTATTTAGGGCACTGATCACCCACTTGTAAGAATGGTGGGGTATCATGGTAATCGATTTCGCTCAAATGTCGCCATTTGACATAGAGAGCTTTGGTTGATCGTGGCAAATCTTTTTTAGGAGGTGCAAAAAATCCTACACCACAGGGGTCGAACCATAAACCATCTCGACTTGGGCTCGCTCTCTTGTGACTGGCCCGCTCTGCGTGGACCTAGAGGGCAAAGAAGCCTACTACGAACATGGTCCGTAACTCCGTTCACGCGCACAGCAGAAACGGAACATATATTTGGAATCGGCGTTCGAAGCTGCAACCAGCAATGTACGTCTCATCTCAAAGCCCCATGGTCACCTGATATCTTTCCCTTGCCAGTTTTACACGAACAGATTTTATATGCTAAAATTGATATTTATTTATTTAATTATTTATTCATGTATTATAACACGCGACGAAATAAACACCATTAAGACAACACGTTGGAAGTGAACGGACAACATATTGGTAATAAACACAAAAGTACAAGAGACGGCGAATTATCGAGTCTTAAGATAACTATAGTCTTAAGATATGCAGAATACGTATGCGATGCCGTTTAAAAAAGAACAACCCAAGTGCTGCAAAGTCGCTGCAGAGGATCTAGACGCTAATAGTTTTCACATCAGGAAATTCGAAGATTATAAGAAGAAATCCACCAAAAGTTACTAGCGGTAGTGATGTAAAAAGCAAAACTGTCGTAAACTGTGTGTTCGCTAAATCGTATAATCAATGGCCACCACCATCAGATATCCCGTCAAGCCTTGCATGCGTCGAAGCTATCTCATCGACGAGCGAGCGATGGTGGCGCAGTGGGTACAGGAGCGGCGTACTTCCCACAATCGCTGTTTCCAGCCAACCTGTGCTCGTGCAGGCAAGGGCTAACGCCGCCAACGGCCCAGCTCCCGTCGTCCCTAACTTTGCGCAGAGTTGTATTGGGGTCGAGATATTTGCATTTTGTTGTTTCCCAGAGAGAGGCGATTCTGCAAATATACAACACTTGGGCCGTTCCGAACTACCTTTGAGATAGCTTCTGGTCAGACTACTTCTCTAAAGCTACTATACCCTGAGATCCATACTTTATATTCGATAAAGCGTAGCAGTAGAGTGAGAGTGGAGCACGTATTGCACTTGGTGCAGGTATTTCTTTCATCGTAACATCTCCATCTCCTGGTTGATTACTTAAACCCTTCTACAGGAATAGCGAATGAGAAAAGGCAAGCATTTCTTTATAGTCCTTTTATTATCTCACAATTAAACCTAACAAGTTCTTCATACCTTTTGACATGTATGGCTTCTCAGTCGCTTTTTTTCTTCCCACCCCCATAAATGATTAATACAAGTTTCAACATTATTGCGGTTATAGGAGGCAACACTTGGCGTCTGGGGCCAGATTCATGAAGCGGCGGAAACGGGAAGATAAGCGAGATCTTCCCGCTATCGCTGCATTCCCTTCCCGGCCTCTCGTCACGCGGTTGGTTTTCATGTTAATATTCGTTTCATGGATGGCTATTTCCATCTCCTGACGAGGTCGCGGCTAGGAACGCTTCCGGGAACATGTTGTTACAGGATGTTTTGTTGCGATCAAAGCTCTTGCGCCAAGCGGGACTCGAACGCATCTTCCGCGGATGTTACGTGCGGTCAAACAGCGCCGATGGTGTAAGGCGAACATCGCTGCCCAGAGCAGAAGATGCGGGTTCGAGTCCTGCCTTGCGCAAGAGTTTTGATCGCAACAAAACATCCTGTGTCAACATGTAGCCTCTCTATCAGCCGCTCAGGCTTAAGTAAATGTGTTAGAACATTGTTACTAGTAAGGTCTTCAGCTTAACCGGCTCCATGCTATCACGTATCACGGGTGGGTGCTGACAGGCCTCGAGGATATCGCTTCCGGGAACGTTTAAGAATATGGCCACTTTGGCGTATGCTCGTGTTCTCCCGTTGGGGGAAAATCAATCAATATCAACATATCATATCACGCCACAATCTCCCATGGGGAGGAGACTCGGGTTAGACGAGCATACGGCCCCTGGTCACTAGAGTGAAATTATAAAAAAATCTGTTTAGCCATATAAGGGGTGACAAGTTCCGACTGCGTTTTCGCAACATAAGCTAATGATAAGCAAATCCTTAACGTGGTTCACAACCCACTCTATGTTAGCCCACGGAAGTGGTCCTCTCATTTCGATAAGCATGTACAGCAAACTCCAAAGGTCATCTGGTCTTCCTTGTTCGCACCGCTGCTGGGCATTTATTGAGCAATAGCGGAGTGTCCCTCTAAATATTGTGGATATATATCCAGACTTAAAGTGCTCACTAGAGAATGTACATATTTAGCGTCGATTATGTTTATTGACACACGCGGATACTCTCCACCAATCGTCGGTGATGGTGCGTTCATGGTTGGCGCTGGCTGTAACGTGCACCCGACTCCAGGCTCTTGCTTCGGATTTCCCACCCGGGTCAAACAAGCCTTCCATCCCTCCAGGATCGGCGAATTGGTACCAGACTTGTTTGAGCAAGAGAAAACACTGATTTGTCCATCGGCTGGTCACTGCAATTTATTGAATAAGCCGGGCACGCATTCAAATCGCCTCCATCATCCCGTGGAAGTAGAATGCATGAGACATACCAAAAAAAAGGATAAAGTAACGCCGGTATAACTATAACTAGTTAGACCTGCAACGGCCTACCGACCGCCAAACTTCTGTTGGAGGGCTTCGCCCCAAACCTCTGAGATATCTTTTGACCGCAAACCCTCACGTGACGGCGTTGACGTCAGGTCTTCTAGACTCGCACGCTTCCAGAGCAACGTCTACGACACGTCTTCTGAACCCGTACGCTTGTGCCTTGCAGAAGCCCCGGACAGATAGACAGACAGACGGTTTCGAGACGCCTACCGGCCTTCAAGCGTCAAATTGAGGGGGCATTTGAAATAGTACTTTCATATTGACCATATTGTGCTTCATTTATTATAAGCAAAGGCCACACTATACGGCGAAAAGAGCCTGACCTCGGAGAAAGATTATCTTTATTAGGCATAAAGAAATGCATAAACTGATGACGATAGATGTGATGACCGATGTTGATGCTTATTGATCCCTCCCCTTACTCGTCCATCCCACTGGTCCCTCTTGTTGGTATCCACCCTTTATTAGTCTCCCATTACTGGTGCGTCCTTCCTGTTCTCATTTCATGATTCCTTTTGCTCCCTCCCCTATTGGATCCCCATTCGTAGTCTCTCCTTACTGGCCATTTCTTACTGGTCCTCCCACACTCATGTTATTACGTCGGTGACACGTTTTCTGTGTCTGGACGCAGTTGCTCTATTTCGGTTACATGCCTTCTGAACCCGAACGTCTTTACACGACATTGCCTAGACGTATTCTAAACTCGAAAACCTGCTTCATGACGTAGGCGAGACGTCTTTTAATACGGAATGTTGCGCCTTGGTAATGCTTCGTACAGAAATACAGCTGCTAACTCTTTCATAAATAAAAAAGATTACTTTTATTGATTTTAGTTGTCCGACAAATACATTTATAACAGTAGACCGGGAACTAGGCAATTGTTCCCTGTGGTGGCACCACGATGGCCCGTCATGTATTTTGAAAAGCAGCCAAACCCGATTTGAACCCGATACTGGAAAGCTCCAAATGACTCTGGCAACAACTTGCTCGCTGCCGCTCAAATAGTTGTGAACATGAAAACTTGAGAGAATCTGTTAATACTTGAATTTGACTTGTGTGCGTGTCTATGATGTCACGTCGTCAGCACATAGAGAGTATTTTTACACATGCTTTGATAGAGGACGAAAACTGAGTAACAAATTTTCGTCTTTAGATAGATAGCTTCTGGAAGGATGACCAAATGTAGTAGGACTCGGACAATACTAACGCAGATCTTCACATTGGGAATTACCAAGCTGATGTATGCACGCGTTAATCATGAGTGCTGCTAATTTAACTAGGAACATATAGATTCTGAAGCCATCATGCAACTATATATGTTGTATTAGTCGCTCCTGTCACTGCTGCCGCCGGTTCATACCTCCCGCCTTCTGCCTCTCGTCGCTCTTGTTGCAGCCGTCGTGAAGTATGGACAGAACCTAGGGGGTCGAAGGTGGAGCAAGGGTGATGAGAGGAAGATTCATGCCCCCCCCCCCGGCGAGGTGCGCGGTCTATTTCGTACATACATCCTGACCGTCTCTCCAACAGCTCCTTGTTGCTATAAAAGAACCCAAGGCTTTAAAGATAAGCACCCACAAGTCGTTCCTGAAACTCGGGAGTTAATATCACTTCAAATCACCACGAGTTCAAACTTCTTACTATAAGAGATCAGTGATAGATATAGGAATATCGCAAACTAAGCGAAAGGCGCCAGCATCGCGTACCGAAATCGTGCTTTCGGTCGCGGTCTACGCAGTTTCGGTCGTCCATTCTTCACGAATATCACGAACTGCCTTGCCAATCCAAAATCGAATATATGTAGGATACGGTCACTGGTTCCTAACGCCATATTTGCCGGCTTTATGTCGCGGTGAATGAAGCCCATCTGTGTAATAAAAAATGTTATTTGATTTCTTTACATGCATATATGGCTGCTGCGGAAGTAAAATTAGCCCATAGAACTACCTAGGTTGTAGTGTCATTTATGCTTCGATTTCGACACCTAAATGACAACTTCTACAACAGTAACTAATACTGCAAGCTCCTTACAGGGAAATCGGGAGATCGTCAAAGTTGTTTACATGACCGGGCACAGCAACGCTGGCTCCCGATCATTCAAATAATCAAAATTCAATTTCAGCCCTATAATAAAGGGATGAGATGTGTAACAAATATCCCCGCGCTTTTTTGATTTGCGACATGAAAGAATATCCATTTTCGGAAATTGGCAAGCTTGCTTGATAAAAATTCTCGTCTAGTGTGAAATGGCCATCGAGAAACAAGAGGGAACATGAAAGCTCAATTAGACCACATTGGAGCTCGTTGTATACCTTGGGCGGTCACATCGACTCTCAGGCAGCTTTTGCTTCGTGATACAAACAACGATAGGCAAAAGGGATGAAAGGTTTGCCCTATAAGTGTGTCGAATATTATTGCCCCGGAGCAGCCAGCCGGCCCATCGTTCAGTGATGAACAATCATCGTTTAAAGATTTCGCGATAGAACTCCAGACTAGGAGATCTATTGTGCAACAAAAACGAATAAGCAGAACGACATGCAATCGTTCAGTTGTCGTAACTAGGTAACTGGTACTGTCATCGATGAACATACATATAAAAACAAGCTGAGGAGTATCAGAAACATGTGGCAGATTAATAGTTAAAGAGAAAATCCATGTAACAGCGCGAAATGGTACGATGACATGAATACAGTAACAACTTACATCATGGATTGCTTTTATTCCATAAAGAGCATTTATTCCAACCCTTACGAGAGTCGAGATAGACGACTGGTCTTTGCTGAAATGCGGGAAGGATGCAGTTTCAATAAAATCGGAGCAGCATTTTATGAATGAGTCACTATATCCACTAATTTAAATGGATACCACTCTGGACACATACTGATGCATTAGGTAAAGTTTGACTATCAGGTCAGATCCTCCTTAGCGAACGAGCCCGACTAACGCGTATGTAGGCGATATGTGTTTCTTTGACAGCCCTTGACACTTACAACTGCTAAACCTTAACCGACCTGGGTTACGGTTTAGCAGCTATACGGTTACGGTTTTGTGTATGTGCGCCATGAGGCATCGTGAGAACTCGTCCGTGGCGCAGCCCCCATCGCAGTGAGGCTTAAGTCCTAAGCACAATAGAAGCGAAGTGGAGGAGATCGCGGTGTAATGCCACAAGATTCTGCTTCTGGTCTTACGTATTTATTGATTGACACATAGCATCGCGGCCATGCCCTCGTAGATAGACTGGTTGCTCAGAATTTCGAGCCGCGCTATTCATGCTAAAGTATAGCTTACGCACGGCTAGACGCAAGAGGTAAACACACGACATGAGAAGCGGCAGGCTGACTTCATCTCGCACATATGAGGGTCCATACACGAAGTGCCTGTGGTAATCGCAGGGAGTAGGCATAGCCATAGGCGAGTTCCTGCAAGGCAGGACTCAAACGTGCGTATTGCGGCGTGAGTGGGGCACCGATGTACTACGCAGTCGCCAGTCGCATGGCGATACCATGCGTTCACAACCGAAATCTCGTGTTACGTTTTCGATACTTAATCTAAAGAGCAACAGGGATGTGGTACCATCATACCGAGCCCCATGTTTACGTTGACGACGTTTGGTAATATTTTTGTCGTAAATCTGCAGCAGCTCTCGACGTGCTTAGTAGAAGCACCAGTCTGACCAGTACTTTAAAGATAACGACAATTCCGAATAAGATGGCTTTTCGTACCATAACGCTTGGGATGGCTTGCCTTCTTGCTGTGTTTGAAGGAGCTTCCTTGAGGTGTGCATGTAACTGACCGTGCTGAATGCTTACCCAAGCTCTGTCCCTGTCCCTCGTCTAGCCTACTGCTTCATCTATTCATTGTAATACAGAGCGTGGTTTAATTATGGGTCTCGGCGAAAATTTGCGGATTTGAACGGCGAGCGAGATTTTTGTCTGGAAATTCAAGTGCTAATATTTTGTGTGATGTTTATATTATGTTACACAAAAAGTTTTATCTACGTTCTTCGCATCCTAGACTATGGTTAAAGCTCATCCGGTGCGCGCCGCCATCATCGGTCTGCACCACAAAGGCCATGAGTACCAAAGAAAATTGCTCATCTTTCATCTCTTCTCCAGCGATTGGTCCGAAAGGCGATTGAACTGTTCGACGAGTTTAAAAGCACATCGGACAAAAAGGATGTGGTAGAAAAGATTTTGCTGCAACGTCACATACCATAAAAAGGATTCGTGAGACAATTCCACACCACTCAGTGAGGAAGATCTCAGAAGAGGAAGGCATCAGCTCTACCTCTGTGAGAAACGTTCTCAGAGGGAAGCTGGAACTTCGCACCTGCTGATGACAGGCGGCATATTTTACTCTCGGCGCAAATGAAGAAGGCCAGGCTGAAGAGATGTAGGAGATTTTTGGGGCGCCTCGAAAATGGCACGCACCGGAACATCGTTTGAACTGATGAGAAAATTTTCACAGTAGAACATATTGTGAATCCATAAAACAATCATATCCTCACAACAGGTAAGAAGCAGACCATTTCTAGGAGAAAAGTTATTGAGAAAACTGCACATTCGAGCTCTGTTATTGCCTCAAATGGGAAGCGTCACTGGTGTTCGTCAATGCTGGAGTGAAGATCAATAAAGAAATATATTTGAAATCAGCCCTGAAGAACGTTTTGAAGCCGAGGTCCATTTCTCACTTCGGTGACAATCAGTTTTAGAGCGCATTATCTCAGCCACAAGATAATACAACTCTGGTTCGCTCAAAACTGCACCTACGAAAGCGTGGAACGATCTCGATGAGGTCTACCAGCGTGTCACCTGATGCGTCTTCGTGACTCGTCCGAGAACCTGCATACGCCCATGAGAAGGGCACTTCAAATGAAGATTGTAATTTTTAAGGACCTTGGCAAAGACAGCGAAGTGTTTTTCTCCTTTTTGAATTGTTTGCTTTACTATGGTACTTCGATTTTTCGAGGCCCATAATTAATGCGCACCCTGTACAGGGCACCCACTTCAAATAGGATTCAAATGGTACCTGGATTAATTGAAAACGTTACATACCCGAATTCCCCTCGGTGCGTCCAGGGTGGCACAATATCTCTGAGAGCTTGCTGTTCTCTTACCGTCATTGGTAGAACACCTCGGCATACAAGACCTTAGAACCGTGTTTTAACACATTTGCTTAAGCATTGAGCGGCTGGTAGAGAGGCTATATGCTGTTACAGGATGTTTTGTTTCTACCAAAACTCTTGTTCCAGGCGGGACTCGAACCCGCATCTTCTGCTTTCCGGGCAGCGATGTTCGCCTTACACCACCGGCGCTGTTTGACCGCACATAATATCCACGATATCCTCGAGGTCTGTCAGCATGCAATCGTGATACGGGGACCCAGGCTTAAGCAAATGTGTTAAAACATTGTTACTAGTAAGGTCTTCAGCTTAACCGGTTCCATGATGATATCAACGGCCGGCCCATCCCCGTATCACGTGTGGGTGCTGACTAGAGTTCAGCTTTTCGACATTTTTTTTTCGAAAGTCGAATAATCGAATAACTCGATTTTACGCCGTCTTCGAAGATCAAGAATCGTGTAACTCGATTTCGAAAGCACGTTCCATAGAGAACCGAAGGAGGACAGAATAAAACCACAAGTGTATATGAAAAGAGTTGAATTTAGAAAGACAATTGAATAATCGTTTACAATCCAATTAAAAGACCGGAATGACAAGATACTTGTTCATTTCTTTCGAAAGTAGTGGACATTGTCCATGGTTGAAGAGCCACCAGAAGGAGGGATTTTCCTCGCTTCTATGCGCAATTTGCTGTTTATAAAGTAGCTTTTATCCTATTATGTTCAATAGTCAGCCCTTTGCTCCTGTTCAGCTTTTTCCAGCTCGGATAAGAAACGGATTCGGACAAAGGACGGCATTAGTCAATGAATTGGTGGAGGGCCACCTTATAGTCTGTGGTTTTCCGTCTTCGTTAGAAGGCCCCCGAATGTCATTTACATCAAAAATGGAACAACACAATTCAATGAAACAACAAGGGGTAGGATACAATAGTATTGAATAACAGTTCCATTTTCGCGCAACACAAAATACGTTATGGGGGTGCCTTACATGGTGACCCCCTCCTCCTTCGAGCCGATTTGCACAAAGTTATCAAAAAAGCGTGCTTCTACGCAGGGTCACTGCATGCGGTTTGAAATTCGCGCGTGAGTTAGTTTTGAAAAGAATGACGATTTTGACTTTATAGAGCGCGTTTTCCGAGGCGATAATTCGTCTGCAGTTTTAATGCACGTTTCATGAGGAATTGGTCTGACCTGTACATGATAAATCAGAACGTTTTCTAATGCACTAGGACTGCGAGGGACGCGACGCTTGGCAGCGATCTCGACGAGCTTCCGTATGTTCAGAGGCGCACCCGCCTACCCACACGCAGACTCTAGCATACGAGTACAATACGCAATAACTACCGCAACCGACGTAGCAAAAGGATTGCTAGAATACGCAGCCACATAGACTTGTTGCAGTTGGGACGCCGTATTCCCATCGGAGCACGCAATAAGAAAGGGCTCTCAACGATGCCAAAACTGCTTGAAATGGCCCTCAGAAATAGTTTAAGTTAGCATTTCACTGATACATGAATGCATGTGTAATTTGTAATACATAACCACCTTTACAAAAAAAATTTATTTTATCACTTGAAGGCGTTTGTCATGCTCTTGTTTGTCAAAATCATTGTTTATTATCACTTATTATTATCAATTGAAACAACCAACTATACGCACAACTATAGTTGTGCTCTCACAAAATTTTCGAAGATTGGAACGGTTTCAAATGCCCGCAATTTTCGAGTATTCGTATTGAAACATAATCGAAAAGTGGTTTTGTGGATATTAGGATTCGAATACATGCGAGGAACGCGATTTTTCAAATTTCGAATTCAATATCCAAATTCAAATGAAAATCACTGGAATACTTGTTCGAGTAGATCATCCGAAGAAAACTAAACACAACACTAGGCATAAAGATGAGACAGCACCCAAAACCATAATATCGCCAACAGAATCGACTAAACAGCAGTTTCGTGACACTGCTTAATGCTCATGAGATCCTCGAAAATTTTCAGGGATTGTAATAACTTAGAGAAATTGGGCCTTCACATGCTAGGTATGTTCAACTGCAACGAACAAAATATCGCATTACCTCTAGTTAACTGCCACCTCTATTTGAACTAAGGAGTCATTTAGTGTGCACGCGACACGATGCATGTGTAGTGGCCAAATTGACCGAGCGACGCGATTGATCAATTCGCCCACTACACATGGCATCGCGCCACAACGCATTCATACTCCGCCGCCTCAAAACACATTTGACGGAATTTCGGCTTACGGTATTCGGCGAGTGGCACCGCTGGAGGGAAGGGCGCGGCGCGGCGCGACTAACTGCGGCAAACTCAATGTGGAGTGGGAGATTTCACCAACGAGATAATCATTTTGCCCAAACTTCGCCTAGGAAGTTATTTTGGGTGCTGATCACAAAACTAGCAAATGCGTTTTCAAATGCGTTTTGCGCATTACGCTAGATGTTGGGGCGAAATAAGTGACCATGACCCTAGTCACCCGTACCTACCGTAACCTAGGAAGGAAATGGAGATCTATAGACATTCCCAAAGTTTCACCTACAATGCTAAAGATATGTTTAGTGCACAGTGATCCTAAAATGACCGTATGAGAGAAAATTCGGAGTGATTCTCGACAATGAGTTTATTTAGTTCAACAGTCTTACTTTTGAACCCGCAAAGGTTGCAAAACTAAGTGTCGTTTGGTGCCGTTTGCATTTCAGCGGAATCGACTCAATACCACACTCACCAGTTCGAACCGTATGTTGAGCGGACGGCTTCGACTCCAACTTTGAGAGTGGATTTGTCGCTCCCCACAGAAACAGAAATCCTACCACGAACATTGGCATGATGCGTTCCGTTGATCAGCCAGACGAATCATTTCTGTTTTGATCCTCCATTGGCTCATGCACCGTCTTTTCCGCCATCCGTCACGGCGCGCGGACCATAGTGAGCAGAAGATCATGGCCGCGCGTCGCTGACGCTCACCATTTCTAATTGCAATCGTGCAGCAGTGCGTCAAATTCGCCCTTAATTGACGCGCCGCGCCACGGCCGGAGTACAAAAGGCGCCTAAACGACCCCTAATTCACTATGACGAATCCTCGCTATCAAGCATAAGCATTTTGATCGCGAACTACGTTCGAACAAAACTTGCGATTTTCAAATTCTAACCCTCCAAATGAAATCGCGTATTGATCGCGAAAAGGTATTGTTCGAATATTGTTCGAAATCGAACAATGTTCGAACAATGTCAGGAGTTGACCGCCGGAACTTCGAAAGGAAATTGCAAATCGTTCCCGCCAATTACTGTGGGCGCAGAAGTGGAGCGAGCTTGAACGTGGGTTTTTTTGGGGAACGGAGACGACCCATACTCAGGCGACCTACCTTGATATTGTTCGAACATTATCCGATTTCGAGCAATATCCGAGCAATACCTTTTCGCAATATTCGACTAACATTGTTCGAAATATTCGAACAATGCTTTTTCTTCATCTTCGATTTCGAGCAATGTTCGAATAATAATTTTCCGCGAAAGTCGATCTCAAACAATGTTCAAATAATGCTTTATGCGAAATACGATTTCGAGCAATGTTCGAATAATGGTTTGTCGCAAAATACATTTTCGAATATCACCTGTCGTCCCGTTGATCATCGACTTGCTCGAACGGGCGCCCCAGCAGCGTCTCCATTCGTCCCCGTCGCGTGCCAGAGCGCTCGGGCTCGTGAGCGAGGGGTCGGGGGTTTGGATCCCGCAGACTGCGTTTGTTTTGCACTTTTGCAAAATCCATGTTTATCAAGTAGGTAATTCAACTAGGGATATTACAGTGTGTTACAGAGCATGGTTACATATAAAATACCACTCATATCGTTAACAAGGTTGGTCCGGGCAGGGTCACCGATTTCGCTGAAACTTTGTCTAGGGGTAATTTGGGGTGCTGATCACGAATCTGACATCCGTTTTTCACGATTCGGTCGGAGGCCACCCATACTGTTAACAAGGGTGGTCCAGGCAGGGTCACAGATTTCGCTGAAACTTCGTCTAGGGGGTTATTTGGGGTGCTGATCACGAATCTGACACCCGTTTTTCACGATTCGGTCGGAGGCCACACATCACCTGTATCACCTGTCGTCCCGTTGATCATCAAATTGCTCGAGCGGGTGCCAGCAGCGTCTCCATTCGTCCCTGTCGCGTACTAGAGTGGTCCAATGGATCCTCCTCGCTCGAGGGACACGAAGAGCGTCATATCGGTCGTTCAGGGCTTTAACGAAGAAGTCCGACCAACGCGTTGGTGGGCGTCCTGGGGCCAGATTCATCAAAGTTACTGCAGTAACTTTAACGGAGAATTGTGAGCAAAAGCTCAGATAACGGTACTTATTAAACGATATGGTGAGCGATAAGCCGCGTTATCTGAGCTTTTCGCTTACAATTCTCCGTTAAAGTTATTGCAGTAACTTTGATGAATCCGGCCCCTGGTGTTCTTTTGACATCCCGCGCAATCCAGTCGGTGATGGCTCTCGTCCAACGGGTGTCTGCGAAGCGCATTACGTGGCCGGCCCACCTAATTTTCGACAACTTGGCCCACGCGACGACGTCTCTGATCTTCGAACGTCGGCGAAGCTCGGAACTCCGGAGGCTTTCTCTCACTTGCGTGAGTCGTGTCACTCCGAGCATCGTCCTCTCGATTCCACGCTGCGCGACGCGGATCGCGTGTTCATCCTGCTTTCGTATAGCCCAGGTCTCTGAGGCGTATGTTAGGGCAGGAAGAACAGTGGAGTCGAATAGGTGGGCACGGAGTCGGACGTTCTTCGTCTTCTTCGCGACTTCTTCGACGCTCTTGAAAGCTCCCCAAGCTGCTCGTTTCCTCCTGCTAAGCTTCGGCGCTAGGTCGTTGGCCACATTGACTTCGCGACCCAGATACACGTAGCTGGAGCATTCGGAGATGTTCGTTCCGTTGAGCGAGAATGGGGCATTAGAAACTTGTCCGTTCTTCATGAACATCGTCTTCGTAAGATTCAGCTGCAGTCCAATATTCCCACATACACGATCGAAGTTGGCCAGCATTCGCTCCGCCTGACTGATGCTCGGTGTTATGAGCACGATGTCGTCAGCGAAGCGCAGATGGTGCAGCTGCTGGCCGTCGACCTTCACTCCCATGTCTTCCCATTCTAGTTCGCGCATGACGTTTTCGAGAGTGGCGCTGAAGGAGCTTCGGGGATATGGTATCCCCTTGTTGAACCCCTCTCTTCACGTCAATGACGACGTCGTTGTAGAATGGTGAGATCTTGGTCGTGAATCCACTGTACAGCTCTCGAAGGACCTGATGTACAGAGTAGGAACGCCCTGGGTGAGCAGGGCTTCCATGACCGCTTCAGTCTCGACGGAGTCGAATGCCTTCTTCAGGTCGATGAACGTAAGGCACAGCGGCAGCTTGTACTCTCGCGACACTTCAATGAGCTTCGTAATGGTGTGTATGTGGTCGATTGTGCTGAATCCTCTCCGAAATCCTGCTTGTTCGCATGGCTGTCCTTCGTCCAGCGTTCTGCTAATCCTATTCAGGATGACTCGAGTGAACAGCTTGTCGGACAGCAGGCAGATCGGGCGATAGTTGGCAATGTCGTGCAGGGCTCCTTTCCTGTACAGTAAGACGGTCTTGCTAGTCTTCCACTGAGATGGATCCTTGCTCTCCAACAGGTGGCGTGTAAAGAGCCGCGCCAAGGTGTTGATGGGCGCTGGCGGGAGGTTCTTCAGATGTTCGGGTTTGATCCTGTCAGGACCGGGTGCTGTACGTTTTTTCACCAACGAGATGACGTGATCTTGGAAGGGACGACGTATCCATCCTGCGGAAGATGGCATTGGGGCAGGTGGACGTGGCTATCCAAGAGATCGGAGTAGAAGTCGTGGATTACCTTCTCCATGGCCTTCTGGAAGAGGTGACGGTTCCGTCAGGAGGTCGGAGAGCGGCCATCTTGGTCTTGAAGTTGGCGAAGTTCCGTCGGGCATTGTGGATGCTCAACCCTGCCTCTGCTGCTTCATCCAACACTTCCCCCCTCTCTCCTGAAGATCTCCCTTTATTGCATAGCTCCGTAAGCTCGATCGCTCGTGCTGCTCTACGCTGGCGTATAAGCTTGAGAGTTTCCGAAGACAGGCGTCTCTTGGTAGTCTTTAAGCTCTCGGCTCCCTTAGCACTATCGTGGAGATGGTGCACGAAGCGGTCGTATTCCTCACCGACGTTGTCCATGAGGCATCTTCCCAAAGGCCGACAAGAGAGGTGTGGAGGTCAGTTGATGGTCGTTCTGGGATTCCTCCTCTTGAATTTCGCGGCTTTTTCTCCTTGACGCGAAAAGCGAAACCTCGCGCGAAGGAGGCAGTGGTCCGATTCCGTGTAGAACTTGGGGACAACGGAGACGTCGGTCAGGCAATACTTGCGATAGAAGGTGATGCTTTCGATCTCGTTGTGGAACTGGCCACCGGGGATTCCCAGGTCCATCGTAGGGAGGGAGGCTTCTAGTACTGTCAGTTTCCATGGATGGTCTTGGTCGACATGATAATCTCAGACAGCCTCGGGTTCCGATGTGAATTTCTTCCGGCAACCTTCGTGGCCCGATTTTAGCGTTGAAGACGCCAACGATATGCTTGTAGAAGGTGTGATCTTCCTTCTAAAACTTCTCCAGCTCCACGTAGAAGGCTTCGATCTCATCGTCGTCGTAGTCGGATGTTGGGGCAACACAGTCAAAGCTGGCACCTAGCCACATCGCTTCAGTCGCAGACGTCCGGTTCGGCTTGTCAGAGACTCGTACGAATCGATGTTCATGGCCAAGTGCGTTTTGGCGAGGACACTAACGCCGCTCACTCACCTGCTGACGCATGTTCCGAGGAACAGTTCTACACCGGAGTCGTAGGCAGCGTGTAGGGGTGGTGTCTTCTCGCCTTCTCAATTTGCGCAGCCTGGTTAGGCCTTGAGATTTTAGCAGCCTCTCCGTACTCCTCCTTCCCATCGCTGCAGAAATGGGAGCTCTTTCGGGGTCAGAGGAATGAGGCCTTTCAGTGCTGCTGTGCTTGACTGCAATACAACACGGGTAGCTAGTCAGGCTCTGTCGTGCGGGTGAAGAACTCCGGCCGGGGCGAGAAATTGAGGCGGCCTCGAATCGCCTTACGATGTACTCCCAGTCTACCGAGTGCAAGCTTTTGGCCGGGCCGACACCGTTGCAATCCGCCCAGGCGCGAACACATCCACGCATACTATACATGATCATGCGGCTCCCACGCACAAGGAACGCGTCGACCTGACACAGCAGGATCAAGGAGTCCATCCATTGCATCCCACCTGCGTCTCTGGGCAGTACACGTCGCATTTGGTTCGCGTTTGCGTTACCCTATCCACGACCCGGAGAAGCTCCACTGGACCTGCGACAAGCGGCCCGAGATCCATCTTAACAAGAGAGCCCGAAGACTCTCTATCGAGGGAGACTCGTGGCGATTTCGAACAATGTTCAAACAACAATGATTTACGATTTTCGAGTAATCAAAATCGCTCGAACAATTATTTGGCCCGATTAATCGAGCTCAAGTCTAGTGCTCACAGACCTCGAGGATATAGCGGATGTTACGTGCGGTCAAACAGCGCCGGTGGTGTAAGGCTAACAACTCTGCTCGGAAAGCAGAAGATGCTTGTTCGATTCCCGCCTGGCGCAAGAGTTTTGATCGCAGCAAAACATCCTGTAACAACATACAGACATTAGAACTATTTTTGATTACTGCGAATACTCCAAAAATGATTATAGAGGATATATTCCTGCTCGTCACCGATGGGAATTCTCTGTTGATCTCTTTAGATTTCGATCTCGGCGTGTTCACGTCGAATAGTACCTGTGTCTGGCTGTCAGTCCACTCTGTGTTGAGCGGCGGACTGGCCTGTCTTCCGCCTCAGAAATTTTTTCCATTCGAAGGCGTGATTAAACCTTCCACGATGGTGTCCGACGACGTCGTCGGACACCATCACTGAAATAGTTCACAAAAAGTTATCAAACCATTAATAGTGCACTATTAATCGCTTGCTCCATTAATATTTACGGTCAATGTGATCCATGGAAAACTTTATTGTTTACTGTTTCATTCACATCTATCAGATAATGCAAATAAAACAACACAAATAATCGGATTGCGAAAAAATACGCGCTGCCCCACGAGGCAGTTGCGTAAAATTCGGGCGTGTCGTGAAGGGTTAATAAGCAATCAATGGCGCAAAGCAATGAATTGAGGACGATTCGTGTAGGTCCTTCAGGGTTCTGTTCTTCGACGAAATCCAAGATCCAGAACGTTGTCGCATAGGGCAATTTGTAGAACATTAGCTGGGTTGGTCACACAGTGTGTTTCACTGGTATCTGCTGTTTGAGATCGGTAACCGCACAAATTCCGCCAAATTAACACCATGAGATCTGACATCGCATCGGCAGGACTTCGTAATAAAATCTTGAAGGTAAGGTATGCGACACCTTTCGCGTTTGTTGTAAATGGACGCACTAGACTACCCTTTAACGCAACAGGCAAAACGAAGGCTTTGGTTGGAACACGCTCAAGTCAGAGTCAGAGTTAACCGATGGCCTCTGCATATTTGCCAGACTGTGCTATGTTAATAGAAATCAAGATTTGCATGCAGGGAACCCGCGACCCACTTGCTCAGTGCTATGCATTACCTTTTGTCTGAAACGGCCAGAAATCCTTGAAAAATCAATCCTGTTGAGTTTCATCGTGGCTTGATAAATAGCCGGGGTTTTTAGATTTTTTGTAGATTCCAACAAGAGATCACTATTGCATCGTTCTCACCTTTGTAATAATTACCTATCAGGAAATTTCGTCATAACTGGTAGACTTTGAAATATTGCTCGATTCATACCTGAGCAGACTTTCGAGGCTAGCTCCAAGCAGTGTCATTACAACGTAGGAATACTTGCTCTTCTTTCCTGATTGAAGCACATTTGCGAAGATGCCATTGTGCTTTTTCAAGCTCTTCAAAATCTAAATCCTATAGGTATTAAGCAACAATCTGATAAATTAAGAAGATCTAAAGCGAACTATAGTCTTACATGGACTTCAAGCTTTAGACCGTTGCCACGCTTACAATTTCCTTCCACCTTCAGAGCTGCCTGTTAGTGACAGTGATAAGAAAAACTACATAACCAAGAGTAACGCTAACAGCAATATTGATGAATGAATTTGGTATGGACGAAATTTCAAAATAGGGCGAATCCAGAATTGTTTATGATTAGGGGCGCTTGATTGCATTCTAAATACGGTGTGCCAGAGTTTGTTGCGTCCAATAACAAACTACAAGTGCAGTAGTCCATCCAATTTTACTACCATATCTTACGTTGGGGGAATAATTTCCTGCCACTTCTACAAATTTTTTCAAATTCAGTTATCCTCTTCAATACAATGAACAATCAACAAGTATATGATCTCTCATCATTAACAATATACTGTCATTTATCATGCAATCCTTGGATACCGCTTCTATAGAGATCCTGGATTATAGTGAAAAAGATTGAGTAGTTCAATATGGTCAAGCTACCTGTTTTGAAATGGTTAGAAAGCGAACGAAATATTTATTTATTTATTTATAACTGCACAAAGGTGCGCACATTAAAACAGGACCATGGAAAACAAGTCGATCAGCTAACAATTAATTTACGTAGAAGAAAGGAACAACATGGTGTCATTATGCATCGCAATTTGGCCAATTTCAGCCATTCAGAAGCACAGATACAAGGAGACCACCCAGCGCATGATTATACTTAAGATGATAATGGGGAATGCAGCGATAAGTTGGATTAGTTTGCTTATAGTTTAGCTGCAAATTTGTAATAAAACTCCTCAGACGCTCACTCTGTAAGCTGTTCCCCCTCGATTGATAGGTTCGACGATATATGCGTCGCGCACGGCGCGCTCCAAAGGCTCGATGGACTGTCTTAAAGCAATTCCTGAGTGGGGCGGCTGCAAATTTGTGATAAAACTCCTCAAACGATCACTCTTGAAGCTGTTGCTCGATCGCTCTACAGGCCGATTGACAACATTCGATAGCGCTTTTCACGCTGAACAGAGCAGTACCGTTGCGGGTGTCGAAAACTCAAATCTGGGCGTGCAAGAACTCAAGAAACTCTGACCGCTATCTTCCGCCACTCTAAATTGGCAGATGGGGCTAAGGACCTTCAGGAGGCTAGGGAGTTTTGAGCATGTCATCGTAAAGCACATTAATTGCCCTGCTCGCCTACGCGATCGTAGGCCGTTAGGTCTCCGCGTATTCCTGCAGAGGTCGACAGAATTCCGAAAAAAGCGTGTCACACAAGGCTAATCTGCATATTCGCGCCCCTGTAACTTTACCTAATCATAACCTATACCGTTCCACTTTAACGTACTACTACAACGTCTCACTGCCTACAAGAATCACGAGTTACAGCCGAAACGATTCGGACTTGACAGATTTACTGCGCTCCTAACACGGCCGTGCGTGCAATTTGCAAGACTCGATCGATAGGTTCGATAATATATGCATTGTGCACGGCGCACTCCAAAGGCTCGCTGGACAGTCTTAAAGCAATTCCTGAGTGGGGCGGCTGCAAATTTGTGATAAAACTCCTCAAACGCTCACTCTTGAAGCTGTCGCTCGATCGCTTTACAGGTTGTCGCGCCTACTCGATTGATCCTGTCGAGACTATATGCATTGCACAGCTTTACTGATATCTATAGGTCGTAGGATAGAGCTTAAACTGCTGAGCTCAAATATATGTTTCTTTTTAGAAGTACTTGATTTTAAAAAAGTTATTTAAAGAGGCCGCTTTGGACCGTTCCAAAGCGGTCCAAAGCGGCCTCTTTAATTACTTTTTTTAAAAATCAAGTACTTTGGCCTTTCCGGGATTTTCGGCGAATAAACGGAGAAACATGTCCGGTAGTGTACTAAGCATTGACTTCGAATATGGAGTCCCACTTTTGGCGTTGGTATCCTAGATTCATCACTTTTGGGTTCCTGGCGTCCCCGTTTGTGATCTATTAAGGAATCCAATTTTCGTCACTAGTAACAAAGTTGTTGAGCCGAGCAAGAAAATTCCGTTGGAAAGACGAAAGGTTTGTGGAACTTCCATAACCTTTTTGCAGCTGATGATCGCTCAAATCATGAAGTACCATGCGCCACACTTCCATGCTTACACAAGGCAATGCAGGTGATCGTCTATTGTATCAGGATGGCACCGGAGCTGCTTTGCCACCTCACAGGAGTCACGCCACAGATTATATTCAATCAGCTCCAGGAGGCGCAAATCACTACAACCGGTTAACCTGATTCGCCGTTCAAGTAAAAGCCGCCGTTTTTGAACCTACGGAACCAAACTTTTGCCGTGTCATTGGAGAAAAATCAACGGCCCGTAGCGTCACATGTATTTCTTACAGAATGGCATACGCTGCTGTTCTTTCTGAATTCGCAAAGCAGAAGCAGTCGGACTAGAACGGAGCCACCCTCGCAGCGGAATACCAGGAAAACTTCAATATATGTAGTCACTCGTAACGAGCGTTGAAGGTCTTCCTTCTACAGAACGGTTGGAGGCTCCTGAAGGCATGATAGCCAAAAGGCTAAGGTCTTTTGAGTATTGCTGATGTGGTAGCCATGCAATACCCAGCCTGCGCAGCCCCTGTATGTCGCATGGTGGGTTCTCGTATTGTTCATGGTAATGTAGAGTTTTCAACGCCGTAACACAACATGAGTGATCGCCGCAACCACCTCTCGCACTTGTCTACAAAACACCTCGGAGGTCGCAGTCTCGCTCAGGAGAATGTCATAGCACATACATAAAGGTAGCCATATTAGGAAAAAGGAGCCGTTCCTTTTTTAGTGCCCTCACCCTTTTGAACCTACGACGTTTCGCAACGGTAAAGGGGGATTATTCCTGCACGCTTAGCTCGATGTCCGGCTCAGGAGGGGTCACTCGAACAGCTAAAAAGGAGTAGTTGTTGTCTTCCTCATTTTCCTTAAGATCGATTATTATACACACAGGCCAGCACAGCAGTGGTTTTAAAGTTTGTGAAGTTCCACGGTGAGAGGATTCCTCCAGGGAGATGTTGCCTTCATCGAGTCGCTTGCGCCGCGCCATCAATTTGGCGCGTTGGCGCACTACTTTCGTCGAAAGAAAGGCAATCAAACCCTTTCAAAGCTTTCTGCACACCTTAATATAATATAAGTGCTTGCGAAGCTGAACACCGCTAATGAAAACCTGTTGCTGAATAAGCACAAGTAGAGGACACATAAAGTCACAGCAGTATATAAAATTGTTGTTAGAATATATTTTGTGCCTCTCGAGGTTTTTATGATGGACCTTCTTTGTTTCCAGATGGCGTTACGTTTCGACGCGTTCGTCCTCTTCATAGGCCTTTGATCCACCTTGAGAGTGCTTTTGCAACACTTTGTGTTAGTACGACCGCTCCAATGCGACGCTAGCCGCCCGGGACGACGACGACCGTCCGTGGCGCACTTCCAGTCCGCAGACGTGTCGCGGACACTCCCGCGGGAGTATCCCATAGGCCCTGTTCATACTTCGCGACAGCAGCGACAAGAGCGACGATAGTGCAGCGCGCAGCTTGCGCGGCGCTGAAGTATGAACAGGCCAGAGAGACGACTGGAACGACTAGAGCGAGAAGAGCAACTGGCGCGAAGTATGAACAGGCCTTAAGGCCGATCAAGTGCCTCTGAAGAAGATGAACGCATCAATACGTAAGGCCATCTGGAAGTAAAGAAGGTCCGCAACAAAAACCTCGAGAGGCGCAAAATACATATTAGCAACAGTTAATACAATGCCTAGGTCCGATGAAAGAGAAACTGGAGGTTTAGTATATATATACATAATGTTGATATTAGCGAACATCGTAAGCAGAGGCAATCGAGCAGTTCGGTCTGACGTGAAGATGCATTGAAAGTTGCATATACAGTAGACATTATGGAATTGTCCAACTATCATCGAAAACGATGGCTTCACTGTTATAAGAGCCTAGTGTCCAATAAATATCTCTATACACCCCAACCTGGTGGCTAACCCTAGACATGCTGTTAATCGCATGGGCTCACGTGTTATGGAAACCTCAGAAACTTAAAGATCCGATTTCGTCAGAAGCTCATTTTTAAGGTTTATAGGTTGTTTTCTTATTAAAGTTATTATTAATTATTCTATGACATTGTATATAATGACGTATATAATGACATAATACAGGTGTATGACTTTACACTACTTCCTCACCGGCAGGCTCTTTTTCAAAGCCTGCCGTTATCTAAAGCTCTCGGAGATGTCCGACCGAAAAAAAGAAGGGTTAAATTCAGCTAATAACATACTACTTCGGAAGAAACAATATTTTTAACTTTGTATACAGCTCCAAAGGCTCCCACTCCAAGCGGCTCCAAAATTTTCCACTTCTTGCCGACAACTTTTCCATTTGGTAGACAAGCCGCAAGAAGGTGCTCTAAAGATGTGAAATTTCGTTTACAATAAAACTAGATAATTAATTTAATTGCAATTATAATATAATTTACATAATAAGGCATATTTGAGCATTCGCACGCCTATCAATAACGTTTGTCAAAATATCCAGAAACTCTTTGTAATCTTCGTCATCATAACCAGAGTGAGGGGCGTGCACATGCATGATTCGTGAAGCATTTCTACTTAAGGGTTTCAGTATCAGCTCAATAATGCGATCCGAGAGAAAAATACATTTGCAGAAGTTCAAAGACGATCTCAAGTAGAAACCAACTCCACTTTTTCCTCTTCCCGAATTTACACTGTTATATATTGAAAAGCCGCTTTTTTGCAGATCTATTGAGTTAGAGCCTGATGTCCTCGTCTCAGATAGTCCCACAACATCAAACATCAGCGCTTCCATTGCAGATTCAAAATCAGTTAAACGCACCTCACTTGAGATCGACCTTACGTTGAGAGTGCAGATGCGGAGAAAATCTGCTGATGTTTGACGAACAGCGGTTATTTCTAGCAAACTCTTTTTTCAAAAAGAAAGCTGAGCTCAGATGGACATGGAGGAGCAGCGCGCTCGGACTTGAAAAAGAAATAGACTATGTTCTGGTTAGTAGCATGCAGGGTGTGAAAGATGTCGCTGCCCTGAGCTCCATAAATGCTGAAAGTGACCACCGACTGGTGCGTTGTACACTACGTCTCAGACAAACAAGGAGAATCACAAGACCGTACAGAGGAACCCGAATCGTTGGCAACGAGTTGCTTAGAAATTGTGCACAGAACCTCCTTGAAACAATGCCCCCGTCCGGAGATGCAGTTGAAGATTACGCAAAATTGAACAAAATTGAAACACATCATAAATACTGCCACTGATCAAGCGACCCACTTTGAACCACTTCCTCCCCGTATTTCGCAACACACGCGACAACTATTCTCAAATAAACAATTGATTTAAATATTAATATTCCACTATAGTTATTCCTTCTATTGAAAAATGCTCTTCTATTAAAGCTCAGCCTCTCAGCTGGTTTCAAGTCTGTGCTGGGGGAGTAAAACATCTGCTATGAAATCTGCTTTCTTATTGTTTTGTTGGTCACGAAGGATTCTGTCATTTCGCTCTTTCGTCTATCTAGCCGATTTAATGGGTCCTATCTAATTGTGCTCTCTTCCTTTTCTGTCATTTTTGTTTGTTTCATTTCTCATACTGAAACCTTTTATTCATCACTATTGGGTTTTTGCGTTCGATACCTTGGAGTACTTCCTTTATGGCTGACTGTCTGGTGGTGCACGCCGTCTTGCGGCGTATTAAATAAATAAAATTTTTACAGTTCTGTCGTAACCTCAAGTTCGGGAGAAATACTACTCTGCAGAATATCGAGTACGCTGAAACGTGTAAGCTTGTTCGAAAATCACTCACAGAGGATCTTCAGCAACGTCATCTTGCGATTCTCAAGCTTTGCAGACGAACAAACTCAGAATTGGACGCCAACACCTCAAATACTCCCGCAAAACTTTTCCCATTCTCCGACACAGGCCACTCCCCCTTACCCAGCTCACTTCCCCAAGCCTTCGTCGAACTCTGACCACTTCCTCCTTGAATCTTGCAGACCCAATAGAAGAGACAGTCATGGCTGTGGAATCATTCTATGATGAGCTCTATCGCTCGTCATATGGACCTCAGCTCCCGCCTGCAGACCCAATCGACTTACGACTGACCGTCGCCGAAGTTGAGGAAGCAATGAAAACGAGAAAATCAAGATCTGCTCCTGGTTCTGATAAGATTCAATCCTTCGCCCTCCGACCACTTGCAAGGACTATTTCTTCACCGGTCTGTCAGTTGCTCAACGCTATGATAGCAACAAAAATTATTCCAGAAGAACTTACATTTGCTGACACGATCCTGTTGTATAAAAATAGAGATCCGACGGATGTTGCCAACTACCGACCTATTTCCCTTCTGTCAACTATATATAAGATGCTCACGAAAATGCTTAGTAACCGCTTGGAAAAACTCGGTGAAGCTCGTGCTACACTTCCATCAGAGCAAGCAGGTTTTCGAAAAAAGTTTTCCACAGTTGATCACATTCCACACTGAACGAATTCATTGAAATCATCACACGTGAATTCAACGTCTCAGCTTGTGTTAGGTTCATCGACTTCAAAAAAAGCTCTCGACAGCATAGAGTTTCCGGCAATATGGTGTGCTCTTCAATCCTTCGGTATTGATAATAATATCATCAAGGTAATTCAACTGCTTTATGCCAATGGAAGTGCGATGATAAAAGTTGGAGATCGTCTGGCGAAGTTGGATACACAACGCAGGGTTCGTCAATGTGACACGCTTTCCCCACTCCTATTCCTACTTACTTTCCAATATGCACTGAATAATGTCAACTTTTCCAACAGAGGCATTCAAGTAAATGGCAAGATTCTATCCAACATGGCTTATGCCGACGATATAGTCCTAATACCGCGCTCCATGAGGATCTACAAACGATGGGTGTTGACTTGATGATGAAATCACAAAAAGTGGGACTGAGTATAAATTTTAAAAAGACCAAATGGATGCAAATTTGGAGCTGCAGCCACTCTGCGGTCAACAGTGAAGAACGAGTGGAATTGAATGGCGACACAATACAGCGCGTCAATTAATATGTGTATCTCGGCCAACTGATTACAACACCAAGAAATCAACTGAGAGAAGTTCGGAGACGCATACAAGCTGGCCGCGCAACATTCTACAAACATAGAAAGTTCCGATGCTCAAGCACTCTGGCGATTTTCCTTAGAGGAAAACTGATCAACACCGGCATCCTTCCAGTGGTAATATACGGCTGCGAGTCATGGGCCTGGGCTAAAGAAATAGCTATCAGTTTGCAGTCAGCTCAGCGACGCCTAGAGCGCGCTATATTCGGTATTCGCCTGGTGAGAAAATAAAAGCGAAAGTGATAGGAAGAAGATCTGGCTTGAAGGACAGGATAATATCAGCACTGAGGCATAAATGGAAAATAAATAGATACGTAAATGGATACGCCCATAAATTGTCACTGATCAGGTGCACCTCCTGAGCTCGAGAAGCGATAAAGTGGCTGCCGTCTGCAAAAAGAAGCACGGAGAGATCGAGGACACGATGGCTCGATGATATTGCACGATATCGAAGACGAAAGGCAAAAGATATGATCGACTGGGAATGGATGGTGAATGATGCAACAAAGAAATCTGCCGACCTCTTCGCAAAAAAGACTCGCGTATCTTTGTGTTGTTGCGAGGTAAAAGTATAAATAAA
This sequence comes from Heligmosomoides polygyrus polygyrus, assembly GCA_947396885.1. Taxonomy (NCBI): domain Eukaryota; kingdom Metazoa; phylum Nematoda; class Chromadorea; order Rhabditida; family Heligmosomidae; genus Heligmosomoides; species Heligmosomoides polygyrus. The sequence goes on along the minus strand of OX377204.1, from coordinate 65,197,487 downwards.
TGAATAAATAAATAAATAAAGCATATTTCACCTTGTTCAATACAAAGCAATCGACCTGCAAGTCCAGCAGCACATTCCACAAAAAACAATTAAAAGGAGAAAGGCGTTAATCAATCCCTTTTTAGATGCATTAGGCAGCCAACTTTTACAAAATGTCGCGGAGGCAATTTGAATGCGTACTCCACATATATTTACAATGACATGCCTAATATCAGAAAATAGACTGGAAGAATGCTTATGTTGTATTTTTTAGATGCTGCGTAATGGAATATAATATGTGCTTGTGTTTGTTTTTTCACTTTCATCACTTTTCGTGCAATGTGATTAGTAGGGTTATCATTGTGTATGGTTGTGTGTCGTCTAGTGTGTCGGATGACATTTGACAAGCTAAGAACGTGCCCACATTCCAAAGGCCTGAGTAGAGTAGAAAACATGACCTGGTAAGCATATTGCAATCACCAGAAATGTTTCCAAAAAGCTGAGCGAGAATAGTGAACTACAGCGCCCCTGATTTGAGAAGTGTGCAGAGCTTTCACAATATGATATCTTGTTTACAACCGTATGTATTACTATTCGTTTCACGATGTTACCACCTTCGAGCAGTATTTCAAAACCATGGAAAGTCGAAAATTCGTGTCGCTTTCGAATATGAGTTCTGTCGTGAAAGATGTCGCAGGCGGTCCAGAACATTAATGTGGCTTTGCGCGGGGATGTAGCTAGCGAACGCAAAGTACGCCGATAATTTGAGAAATTTCGATCTGGCGATTTTAACCTTGAACATGAACCACGTGGGGGACCTGTGTCAAAGTTGGATAACGATGAATTGAAAGCTGTAGTGGAAGCCGATACATCTAAAACTAAATCTGAATTAGCAGCAGGGTTCAAGGACTCGAACTCTACAATATTGACCATTTGAAGCAAATTGGCAAAGTAAAGAAGCTGCATCAATGGGTGCCGCACAAACTGAGCGGGTAGCAGAGGTGGTGTCTTTTTGACACTTGTCTTTCTTTGTTCATACGGAAAAAATCCGAATCACATTTACATCGAATTGTTAACTGAGATGAAAAATGAGCTCTCTGCGACAACTGTAAGGCCGGGGGCATACTTCCATCGCCGCGATGCCATCGCGGCGCTCAGTTCATGGCCATTCCGCCGCACGCGGCCGAATAGTCAAAGAAAACCTCGCCGCGGCCGCCGCAACAGTGGCGGTCGGCATGCGCGATGGCTTCCCGCGCCCATCGCGGGCATGGCATACTTTTTCGCGCCGCGCGCGGTGTTCAGCGTTGATCCTGGACGGATCGCCGTCGCGCTCCCTTGCAGAGCGATGGGCGATGCGACGAGCACAGAGAAATTCAAATTCTTTCGCGTCGCTCTGCAAAACTCATCGCCGCGATTCAATCGCGGCGACGGGAAGTATGCACGAGGCCTAAGTGTGTGGATAAAGATGAAGTTCGAAAACACCAAGCGGTCCAAAACCTTACATCCACCAAAGAAAAAGTTGATGGTGTCCGTTTGATGATCTACATATGTACGATACGATATACGATGGCACCCACGACAAGCGGATGGTGGCGTTGTTCCATTGTTCAATGCAAAGGAGCTGGGGGTTCGATTCTCCTGCGCTGCGGCATTTCTGCACCACATCCTGGAGTCCACCCCTAGCCTGTTTCTGCGCTCGAAGAGCGCAGAACCCAGCTGCGGACTCTCCCTGAGCGTCGGAAATAGTTTCACGCGAGCTCTCTTGCGCGCTCCATGACAAAAACGAGCTCCGATGACAACGGCTTGGATGATTTGCAGGTTTGGGGATAATGTAGCATGGCAGTAAGCGTTTCGTTTGAATGGCTATCCTTCTAAGACTACGCACGACCACACGTCGCATGTGGATCTAGGAAACAGCAAAAAACGCTTAGTATAATGAAGAATGGGGAGCTCCCGTACTTGAGTACATACGGGAATTATACAACACTGAACACCGCACCGCTACACAGAAAGTCCCCAGAGAGACTAGAGCCTTGCAGACCAATCGGCCTATTTTCTACAATCCCACGACAACGTGTGGTGCGCCTTCATTTTTAGAAATTTACCAAATTGCGCTCACGAACTCATTGATTTCTTTGTCTTTCCATACTGGTCCAGTAGTAAAAAAAAACTACGACTCCTTCTTCGTATTGGTTCCTTAAAAATAGGATCTTTCCGAAGTGAAAGGAAATTTTTAAAAAAATGCTAACCAGCGAAGTCTCGCAGGCGCTTGAACTGCGAAAACGAATACCACTGTGAGATTCTCTACCATTCAAATAGTAGTAAGGGATGTTCCATTTATGAAAAGTCCTAGAACCCAAGGAGCTAGGGACCCTCAAAGTTTACTTTGGGATCGTATGCACTTGCACGTAGGTTTGAACGGCAAAAACGAATACTGTTGTGAGAATCTCCACCCTTCAAATAGTAGGAAGGAATGTTTCATTTCTGCAAAGTCCTTGAACCCAATGAGCAATTGGCCCTCAAAGTTTACTATGGGACCACGTTCACACGTGCATAACTACCGTAATCGGCCGAAATTTCAAAAAATGAATTTTATATACGTGATCAGCGCTGCAGATAACCCCCTTAAGCAAAGTTTGGTTTAAATTTTTTTACCACTTCTCGACCTCGACCAAGGGTTAAGGGTCGCGAAACTTTAATAGTGCCGCTTCAGAATTACCCTTGACAATCGCATACTTAAGGGAGCGTACACTCATGTCATGTCGAACCATCGTGATCAACTTTTTATATCTCTGCACCCCTATCTTCATTTAAAAATCTCTCTACATGCAACATTTTTTAATTGGTCGACTCACCAGAGGAGTTCCAAGACCAATGTGCCGCCGTCTAGCGGTACGTTAGAATATGACGGTGACCTATGCCCGCTGACCTGCCGGGATTGCAGTAGCTACCAACCCTTCATCATTAGTGTGTCTACTTTATTAGTACACCTTCGGCTGCCCTTCTTTGATCATGTGGGACACATGGTAGATGACATGAGATTGACTGGAAAGCTATTCTCTGCTTGTGGACTGGTGCTGTGATATGTTCTTCTAATTGCTTATGTCTAGTTGGGAAAGTTCATTATCCCATGTAGCATAAGGGTCCTATCAAAAATCAGCAGAAAATACAAAGTGTCGCATATAAAGGGAGCAGCTCATGAAAATCTCTCACTGAACTCTACTTCTTAGCCTATAATGGAATATATGCATAGGAAAAGTTGGGAAGGTGATTGATACGAAACAAAGAATGAACACTAAAAATGCAAAATTACATCGAGGTCTAGGAATCGAACATCCCACCCTTTGCCTATGAAAGGCCGTCACCCCCCCCCCCCCCTGAGCCACCGAGCTCCTTGCCTCGACGACTTTCACCATTTCCCTTATCTTCGCGTGCAATACGCCACATACGTGTTAGATGCTCACAGTGCAGAACAGTACTAGTACTGGGCGTTCAGGGGCCCATGCTCCTCGGGTTCAAGGGCTTTGCAATCATGGAACATCCCTTCCTACTGTTTGAAGGGTGGAGAATCTCAAAGTGGTATTCGTTTTCGCAGTTCAGACATGCGCCTGAGAGACTTCCCTAGTAAGAAAGAATCTCTATTTGTGCCTCAGAGCACAAAGGTACCTGTGGACCAGGTAAGGCTGAGCTTAGCTGTTGAGTCCTACTGCACCCGAGGCCAAACGTGTTGTCTGCCCTATACGTCAAGAGTGCTTTCACTCGGACCAACTTCTTGCCGCTGAACAGTAAGAACCAGGGTCAAGCTTGAGGTTCGGGAATCGAAGGGGGGGGGGTCGTACTGCGGCCTCGTCTGGAGGGGGGGTCGTACCCTCTCGGTTTTGGCAGAGGACTCTCTCCAAATTCAGGTTTTTAGATGATGTTTGCATCTATTAATAAGTTGTTTTTTCCAGGTATGACTACGACAATGCGGAGATATACAAGCACTTGCGTTTCCTGGAATTAAAAAATAGGATTGAATATCAAAAAAAAAATTTTAATGCCGATTACTGTGCAGTGAAAAATAAAGATTTCCTGTCTGCTGATTTATGGTCAATGAGAGATTTTCATTTTTTCAGATTTTCGCAGGACGTCATGGACATGGTAGTTTTCTGCCTGATGAGCGACATCTACTTCCAGAATTGCACTCTATAAAATTTCAAGTGTTAATTACTGAGGACGACCTAAGTGCTTTCCCTACAAGAATTTTGAAGCGCTCTTCGAGTCGATGACGGAATGGCAACCGAAGGACGGACTTGCTTGAAAAGTAATTTCTCCGCACGGGAGTATGTTTCACTCCCGCGACGCGGAGGTATAACACCCCTTTGCGACGCATCGCGGGAGCGATGGCGCGTCAACTGACAACTGCGCCCCACTGCGCCGTCCAAAAAAAATTAAGCTGAACACCTTCCAAATCAAAATGAGATCCTTCCACGTTAAACTGGAGACTACAAAAAGGTTAGAATAATTTTTGTTCAAGGAAAATTTCAGAATAATTTCTTTAATATTCAACTTACCTACTTAATAAGTGAAGACGTTGTATGAGATTCTATAAAATTCGATTTGTTTAGGAAAAATAACGGTTTTTAAGCATGTTCTAAATAGCAGAATGGGCGCTATTTTTGTGCCATAAAAAAGGATTACGCCATGTCCTTGTCTAAAAATTGATAGCAAATTGATAGCTTGTTTGATTGATAGCAAAATTTGGATCCATCCTAGTCCGGGGGCCACATAACTAAAGAGTATTATATGTAGCAAATCCACTTGAAACCTGCCAAGCAGCTCCTACAGAACAACATAGAACCTTAAACAAGAAAAAGTCACAAAGAAAAAAAGAACAAAAATTACATTTGTTGCGGTTGTAAGCCGGCAATGTTGTGTGCCCTCCTCACCATGCTGGATCCTGGTTATAATGTCAGGCGGCGGTCAGCACGTGGCATGCGGCATCATGCGCCCTATTCACCATGTTAGATCCTGTTACAACATGTCAGCCGGCGGTCAGCACGCGGCATGCCTCCATTCCGTTGCTCTTTGCCCGAGATGGTTGTGAACCGCTGCGCTTTTTAATTTTTTTTTGCTTATTCGTTCGGTTTTGGTTTCTTTTAGGTTCCAGCTCGTTCTCTAGGAGGCGCCCGATAAGCCTCAATTCCTTTTGTTACCTACTTTTTAGTTATGTGACTCCCCCCCCCCCGGACTAGGATGATAGGATTCCCAAAATTTCTGCTTTCATGCAATTTCACACCTGTAATACACAACAAAAAATCATTGTAAAGAACACACATATCTTCCCCTTGAACTTTCATGGAAATGTCACTCATACTATTAATCAAATGAAAAACGCGACAAGCTAATCGGATGCACTGCGCGATCCTTTTTCAATGTACCAAATGATTGCTGCCTTTTTGCGCTTTAAAACAAAACTAAATTCATAATTTAGTTTTTTCTCAAAATATAAAATTTCTTAAAAAATTATTACGCTCATTGGGCATGTCAACTAAAAAATTCCAAAGAAAATTATACCGAAATTTCCTTGAACAAATATCATTCTGCTTTCCTTAGAGATCCTCTAGTTGGACCGAAAAACGGCCGCTTTGATTTCGAAGATGTTCACTTTGATTTCAAGAGTATCACGCTTGTTTAGAACAATTCTCAACTCGACGTGAGACGTGTCAAATTTGACGTGAAAATGGTACCAATAAAGGCGCTATGTGACAACGGAGGGTTAGCAAAATTCAACGAATCACCTAGGATGCGACTCAGCACATACTAGGTGATTCGTTGAAAGGAAATAATTCCCGGAAACAACGAGGAAAATAAAAAATACTCATCTACGTCACTTTACCGGAAACTTCGGCGGGCAATTTAAAGGGCGTGCTCCTACTATCGGACGTGGGTCCTGCAGCGAAGATGATACTGCACGAGGAGAGAGAACGGAGGCGTGGAGTGCACGAGACGGCGCGAAAAACCATTCCAAGCGGAGGTTGCACGGCCGCGGTGTTTTTATGGTTTTTTTGTTTAGAGGTTTTTTTTACTTGTGTATGATGTGGGAGGGAGGGAGGAGGGGAGGCGCGCCGAAGGGGATGGAAGCGAGGGGGATTCAGATTTGGGCAAGGGAAGGGACTCCGAGGTGTAGGCAATGTAAACATGGGTGCGTAACTCGGCCACACCCGGAGTCCCTTCCCTTGCCCAAATCTGTGCTCTCCTCCGCTGACGCTGAGGAAAGCATAGAACAGATACTCGGACGACCCCTCCCCCCAAGCAACATGGAGGACCATTCCGGTTAAATGGTAAGTGGTTTTGTATTGGTTACATAAATGTCTACCTAGGCATATATATTATTTTGAATTTTGCTAACCCCTCCGTTGTCACATAGCGCCCCAATAAAGTCCTACTAATGGTCTTGGACTATCGGATAAACTATTATCACTAATTTCCTATGAATAGTAAGGGCCTTATGACAATAGCAGTACAATATAGTCAGCTGTTAGTGTTAGTTAATTTGCTTCTTTAGTTTACTAAGTAACAGCAAAAATTCGCAGTAGCCAGTTTCCTTTAGCAAGTTCATGCTATATTAGACAGCAAGAAGCCCACTAATGGAACTTGTGTGAGTAAATCTCGTGCGCACCGCTGGCGAACGACTGGCAACGTCGTGCACGTGGTGTGCGCGCGCGGCGGCCGACGCGGCCAAATATGAGCAAAGTTCAGTGCGCTCCGTGCTCTAATTCTATGTTCGCGCTCCAAAGATCTGTTTGGTCCTCGTTTAGTTTTTTAGGCATTTGCGAGGGTATAAAGTGGAAGAAAACTTTTGCTTCCCCCTAAACTAGGACTATATCCGCATGTTCACTATGACCCACCTGCAATAGCCATCCGACTTGTGGAGGCGTGCTTCGCAAATGATCCTACTTCTCGTTAGAATTTCCAAAAAGGTCTGATAATATCACACTTTTGAGATGATAAATACACCAGGACAACCATTGCTTTTAAAACTAAATGAACTACACATGGATTAACCACGCTTTAGGTATGTGTTATACCATCGCGCGAAGCCTAATGATAAGCTCCCATTCGATTCATCGCGTCGCACGATTGGAGCTATTGGAGCTTATCGTTAGGCTTCGTCCGGGTGAGCGATGGTGTAACATAGGCCTCATAGTCTAGTCGAGAAACTTCGCGGAATGTACGCTAATCGAAGCCTATGGTATACACCCGCGGGAATGTCCGCGGCACTTCCGCGGACGGGGATTGCGCCGCGGACAGTCGCCGTCGACCCGGGCTAGCCTCGCATTGCAGCGCGTTTTTGGCGTCGGACTCCACTGGGCGACAACCTTCCGTGGTGCACTGCACCGCGGACGGCTGCCGTCCCGCGCGCGGTAGTAGTAAGTATAAAGCCTCATGCACACTCGGCAGCGGCAGGCGGCAGCCGTGACTAAGGCCTCTGTTATACTCCCGCGGGAGCATCCGCGGAACCTCCGCGGACCAATGGTGCACGTCGGAGGCGGGCGTGGCGAGGCGCGGCGATTGGTCAGGTGAGGAGTCTCGGCGCGATTCCCGCCCTTCCGCGGATGCTTCCGCGGGAGTATAACTCAGGCCTAAGCATAGCACAGCATAGCATAGCATCGATTTGGCGGGAATCGATGCCCCTATGCTTAATCACGGCTGCCGCTGCCGCTGCTGCCGAGTATGCATGCGACTGAACAACCTCGTCTATCGGCTGCGATCTGCGGTGTGGAGGGGCGCGGCCATGAAAGCTAAGAACTATGTTATGCTTCAGCGAAGCGTCGCCGACGCTACGACCCGTAACCGTCAGCCCGTCACCGACGTCGCCGACGCCAACAGATTCTGTGGCGGCGTCGTGGCAGAAGGGCATCTGAGCGTGCATGGGAACGTAGTGTACTAATACAGGGTGCGCCAAAATTATGGCGACAGCACATGCGCAGACAATTTGACCTTTTATTCGGAGCGTCTGCTTTTTTCGTGCTTTATTGTTTTTATTGAGTCAATTAGTTTATGCTTACCTCAGTCGAACATAACAACAAGTCGTTTTTCAAGATATTGAAGCGTTCGTGCCACCGTTCTTAAATCATTGAGCTTTACTGTCAAGGCTTCTCGGCACGCTACAGGAAGCCGGCGCGCTCGGTCCGCCGGTTTTCGGGAAAATGGACATCATGGAGACGTCGTTGAGAAGAATCTTCCGTAAACTGGGACTTAAGGCCTAAAGGAGATCCACGTGCACCCTCCTGGACCTTCAAACAGGAAGGAGTTCCAGCTCACAGAGCAAGAATGCTGCAAGACTGGTGCAAAGGCAACTTTCTGCCATTCATCAGCTTCCACGAGTGGCCAGCCAACTCTCCGGATTTGAATCCGGTGGATTATACGGTCTGGCTAGCTCTGGAAGCCAAAGCCCGCGGGAAACCTCACCGCCCCGTGGATCCTTTGAAGAAAGGCGTGAGATGAGCTCAACGCGCCTTACTTGCGTGCCGCCGTCGATGCCTTCCCGAAGCGTCTCAAAGTCTATATCGATGCCGATGGAGATATCTTCGAATCTCGATGTTGCTTATAGTTTACAATAGACTGATAAACATTATCTCATCGTTGGTTTCTCGAAAGTACCGCACTTTCTCTCTTGGCGAATTGAAAACCTTGTCGCCATAATTTTGGCGCACCCTGTAGAAGTACGGGGCGGGTTGAGCATTTAATGACTATTCGATTTGACGAATTTACCAGCATTTTCGTTAAATTTCTTTATTGGAGTTTTGCAAAGGTCTTTTTCGTTAAATCGCATTGAAATTAAATTTACGCGAAATTTTCGAAATTCGCAGGAAGATTTAACTCTATTTAGTGTAAATTCTACTTCAAAAAGGTTTGCAGCATCATTTCAGAAAGCGAGGAAACACTACTTATTTGAATAAGTTTTTCTACCGCCGTTTCGTATTTTTCTATTTCAAGGTCGTCTTCCACATTTTGGCTGCTACGTATCAGTTTTTCTCTTCACTGTTCTCTTCACGTTTTCAGTTTTTTCACAGTTTTATTTTGTGTTACTTGCTCTGCAAGAAAGCGAGAACACCTAGAAAACGCGAGCAAAACGGGTGAGAGGGACAGAAAAGCGAAGAAAGGTGACAAAGTGAAGCACTCAGTGTTCCACCAAGCTGAACGGATTTTCGCACAGCGTTACGCAGTCGTTGTGAGAAACCATAAAAGAACGCTGAGAGTAAAATGGCATTATTGGTGTCCGCAAGACGGGCGTTTATGCACTTTTCGATTTCGTAATTCGAGTTCCGGTGGGATGATGTCAGTGCCGGGAACGAAGAATCAACCCACAATCAAAATACTCCATCGGAGCGCATTTTCTCCCACCCTTGGATGACGCGACGGAAATATAAGGCGACGGAAGTATAAGGGCCTCTACAGAGTCTCGCGGCAGCATTCGGAAAACTTGTCTATATCACTCCCGTCGCAGAGGGGTCCCATGCTGCCACTGTGGTGGAAGCCGCGGCGCGGATGAGTTGTCGCGGAGTCGCTGATCGCAAAGGTCCCCGATGGCTGCCGTAGTCCACGTCGGTTTTCACCCGCAGAGAGCTGTGAGTGAAAACCGACGTCGTGGACTACGGCAGCCATCGCCAGGAGCTGCGAATGACGAATGACGAATGAGAATGAGCCGGTGGGGAGAGGGGTGGGGGGAAGGGGGGGGGCTGATAGATGGGTGTCGATTATGGTTCATCTATTTGGAAAATTTTTCTAACGAATCTGCATGCTAGGAATATGAATAATTTCTGTCCATAAAAGAGCTTAACAACCAGCAATAGAGTGTCGTTGTGTCACCAGTGTCACCGTTAGTGTCGACAAATGGAGCCGTATGGAATCCTGCATTCAAAACGCAGCGCGAAAAACCTTAGCACCATATTAGGTGACCTCAATTGCACTGCAAATTTTCGTCGCCTTCCAGAAACAAGTTAGCAGTGTGAAGATTAGGGAAAACCCTTGAAATGGAAGCAGAAATGCAGCAACAAAGCAGACCGTTCTTTTTAGCGTGAGCTATAGCTGCATCGGACAGACCTCCCGCATTCAACAACGCGTCGGAGGGAATGCTGTCCTTACGAGGGCTACCACATTATCTTCGAGCTACTTGTCAACCGAGGAACTTTAGTGGAGGTAGATGACAAAAGTGAGAGCAAGACCAAAATCGTACAGAACTGTTGAGTTACAAGTACATTCAGGATTAGAGGCTATTCGGGGCTTACATGAAAGAACTCCTAACTTGGCTTTGAAGACGCTTCTTCACAAAACAAAAAACGCTTTGCGCCAGAAAACGCTCCGATGGAGTATTTTATTGTGGGTTGGTTCTTCGTTCCAGGCACTTCCCACCGGACTTCGAATTACGAAATCGAGAAGTGCAAAAACGCTCTTCTTGCGGACACCAATCACAGGTATCACCTGTCGTCCCGTTGATCATCGACTTGCTCGAGCGGGCGCCAGCAGCGTCTCCATTCGTCCCTGTCGTGTGCCAGAGTGGTCCAATGGATCCTCCGCGCTCGAGGGACACGAAGAGCGTCATATCGGTCGTTCAGGGCTTTCACGAAGAAGTCCGACCAACGCGTTGGTGGGCGTCCCGGTGTTCCCTTGACATCCCGCGGAATCCAGTCGGTGATGGCTCTCGTCCAGCGGGTGTCTGCGAAGCGCATTACGTGGCCGGCCCACCTAATTTTCGACAACTTGGCCCACGCGACGACGTCTCTGATCTTCGAACGTCGGCGAAGCTCGGAACTCCGGAGGCCTTCTCTCACTTGCGTGAGTCGTGTCACTCCGAGCATCGTCCTCTCGATTCCACGCTGCGCGACGCTGATCGCGTGTTCATCCTGCTTTCGTATAGCCCAGGTCTCTGAGGCATATGTTAGGGCTGGAAGAACGGTAGAGTCGAATAGGTGGGCACGGAGTCGGACTTTCTTCGTCTTCTTCGCGACTTCTTCGACGCTCTTGAAAGCTCCCCAAGCCGCTCGTTTCCTCCTGCTCAGATCCGGCGCTAGGTCGTTGGCCATATTGACTTCGCGACCCAGATACACGTAGCTGGAGCATTCGGAGATGTTCGTTCCGTTGAGCGAGAATGGAGCATTAGAAACTTGTCCGTTCCTCATGAACATCGTCTTCGTAAGATTCAGCTGCAGTCCAACATTCCCACATACACGATCGAAGTCTGCCAGCATTCGCTACGCCTGGCTGATGCTCGGTGTTATGAGCACGATGTCGTCAGCGAAACGAAGATGGTGCGGCTGCTGGCCGTCGACCTTCACTCCCATGTCTTCCCATTCTAGTTCGCGCATGACGTTTTCGAGGGTGGCGCTGAAGAGCTTCGGGGATATGGTATCCCCTTGCCGAACCCCTCTCCTTACGTCGATGACGACGTCGTTGTAGAATGGAGAGATCTTGGTCGTGAATCCACTGTACAAGGACCCTGATGTACTGAGTAGGAACGCCCTGGGTGAGCAGGGCTTCCATGACCGCTTCAGTCTCGACGGAGTCGAATGCCTTCTTCAGGTCGATGAACGTAAGGCACAGCGGCAGCTTGTACTCTCGCGACACTTCGATGAGCTTCGTAATGGTGTGTATGTGGTCGATTGTGCTTAATCCTCTCCGAAATCCTGCTTGTTCGCATGGCTGTCCTTCGTCCAGCGTTCTGCTAATCCTATTCAGGATGACTCGAGTGAACAGCTTGTCGGACAGCAGGCAGATCGGGCGATAGTTGGCAATGTCGTGCAGGGCTCCTTTCCTGTACAGTAAGACGGTCTTGCTAGTCTTCCACTGAGATGGATCCTTGCTCTCCAACAGGTAGCGTGTAAAGAGCCGCGCCAAGGTGTTGATGGGCGCTGGCGGGAGGTTCTTCAGATGTTCGGGTTTGATCCTGTCAGGACCGGGTGCTGTACGTTTTTTCACCAACGAGATGACGTGATCTTGGAAGGGACGACGTATCCATCCTGCGGAAGATGGCATTGGGACAGGTGGACGTGGCTATCCAAGAGATCGGAGTAGAAGTCGTGGATTACCTTCTCCATGGCCTTCTGGAAGAGGTGACGGTTCCGTCAGGAGGTCGGAAAGCGGCCATCTTGGTCTTGAAGTTGGCGAAATTCCGTCGGGCATTGTGGATGCCCAACCCTGCCTCTGCTGCTTCATCCAACACTTCCCCCCTCTCTCCTGAAGATCTCCCTTTATTGCATAGCTCCGCAAGCTCGATCGCTCGTGCTGCTCTACGCTGGCGTATAAGCTTGAGAGTTTCCGAAGACAGGCGTCTCTTGGTGGTCTTTAAGCTCTCGGCTCCCTTAGCACTATCGTGGAGATGGTGCACGAAGCGGTCGTATTCCTCATCGACGTTGTCCATGACGGCATCTTCCCAAAGGCCGACAAGAGAGGTGTAGAGGTCCCAGTTGATGGTCGTTCTGGGATTCCTCTTCTTGAACTTCGCGGCCTTCTCTGCTTGACGCGAAAAGCGAAACCTCGCGCGAAGGAGGCGGTGGTCCGATTCCGTGTAGAACTTGGGGACAACGGAGACGTCGTCAGGCAATACTTGCGATTAAAGAAGATGTGGTCGATCTCGTCGTGGAAATGGCCACCGGGGGATTCCCAGGTCCATCGTAGAGAGGGAGGCTTCTGGAACTGTGAGTTTCCATGGATGGTCTTGGTCGACATGATAAACTCAGACAGCCTTTCACCTTGCTCGTTCCATTCCAAACCGTGGGTTCCGATGTGATGTTCTTCCGGCGACCTTCGCGGTCCGATCTTGGCGTTGAAGTCGCCGACGATCACCTTGTAGAAGGTGTGATCTTCCTTATAGAACTTCCCAAGCTCCACGTAGAAGGCTTCGACCTCTTCGTCGTCGTAGTCGGATGTTGGTGCATACGCGACGAATAAAGTCAAAGCTGGCACGGAACCACATCGCTTCAGTCGCAGACGTCCGATTCGGGTTGTCAGAGACTCGTACGAATCGATGTTCATGGCCAAGTGCGTGTTGACGAGGACACCAACGCCGCCTACTCCCCTGCTGTCGCATGTTCCGAGGAACAGTTCTTCTCCGGAGTCGTAGGCGGCGTGTAGGGGGTGGTGTCTTCTCGTCTCGGTCAGTCCGATGACGTCGTACTTGATCTTCCTGGCTTGCATCATCAGGTCCTCGACGGATGCTTCCGATGCAAGTGTGTGGGCGTTGTAAGTACAGATCGTCATCCTAGTCCTTCTCAATTTGCGCAGCCTGGTTAGGCCCTGAGATTTTAGCAGCCTCTCCGCACTCGTCCTTCTCATCGCTGCAGAAATGGGGGCTCTTTCGGGGTCAGGGGAATGAGGCCCTTTGGTGCTGCTGTGTTTGACTTCCATACAACACGGATAGCTAGTTAGGCTCTGTCGTGCGGGGAATAACTCCGGGCAGCCAGCCAGACTGCCCGAAGGGACGGGGCGAGACTTTTGAGGCGGCCTCGAATCGCCTTACGATGTACTCCCAGTCTACCGAGTGCAAGCTTTTGGCCGCGCCGACACAGTTACAATCCGCACAGTCACGGACACATCCGCGCACACTGTGCACGAACATGCCGCTCCCACGCACAAGGAACGCGTCGACTCGACACAGCAGGAGCAAGGAGTCCTTTCCCTGCATCCCACCTGCGTCTCTGGGCAGTACACGGTCGCATTTGGTTCGCGTTTAATTCCCCTATCCACCACCCGGGGAAGCGCCACGTGGCCCTGCGACAAGCGGCCCGAGATCCCTCTTAACAAGAGAGCCCGAAGGTTCTCTATCGAGGGAGATCCGTGGGAATTTTACTCTCAACGTTCTTTTATGGTTCATTTCACATTTTTTGCGAAAATCCGTTCAGCTTGCTGGGACACTGAGTGTTTAGAGAGGGAGTGGGGCCTAATCAGGATACTATCTCAACGGTAGGTCGGAACGGCGCAAGTGTTGTATATGGGCAGAACCGCCTCTCCCTGGGAAGTAACAAACTGCAGGTATCTCGACCCCAATACAAGTCTGCGCAGAGTTAGGAAGTCGCGTGTTGACGCTCTGTTGATTCACGTGCTCCACAGCTGATGGGCGCGCGCGGGATGAGGGCTCGTATCGTGGCTCAACGCAGTGCACAGATGCCAAGTAGGGAAGCGCTTGGGCTCGTGAGCGAGGGGTCGGGGGTTTGGACCCCGCAGACTGCGTTTGTTATGCACTTTTGCAAAATCCATGTTTATCATATATGTAATCCACATAGGGGTATTATAGTGCGTTATTATAGAGCATGTTTACATATAACATACTACCCACCGTCTTCGACCGAATCGTGAAAAACGGATGTTAAATTCGTGATCAGCACTTTCAGCGAAAAAAATTTTTGACCGAAGTCTTGTCGGTGGAGTCGGAACATTTAACTAGTGCCAAAAAATATCTATCGTTATATAACTACATCTTCACACAAAATATTTTAAAATAGGTGACACACAGAAGTGAACATTTTAGCTAATCTGTAGTTTGAAACATATGTTATATGTAAACATGCTCTATAACACACTATAATACCCCTAGGTGGATTACCTATATGACAAACATGGATTTTGCAAAAGTGCAAAACAAGCGCAACCTGCGGGATCCAAACCCCGACCCTTCGCTCACGGGCCCAAGCTCTTCCCCACTACGCCACCTGTGCACTGCGCTCTGTGGGACGGAACTTTTGCTCACTTTTGGCCGCGCCGGCCGCCGCGCGCGCACGCAGCATGCGCGACGTCGCCAGCCGTTCACTGGCGGTGCTCACGAGATTTACTCATACGAGTTCCATCAGTGGGCTTCTTGCTGCATGAACTTGCGGACGAGAACTGGCTGCTGCGAATTTTCGCTGTTGGCTAACAGCAATCTAACTAAAACTAAGGCCTATGGTATAGTCCCGCGGAAGTATCCGCGGAACGGGAATAATCTAGCCAGGACCCAACGCGCGCCCAATAGTCGCAGTTCGCAAGGCCCATTTTCCGCGGATCGTCGGCGGCGGTCGTTGGGCGGGCTGGTATATTTCCCGTCCGCCGACCGCTGCCGACGACCCACGGAAAATGTGTGTTGCGGACTGCAGCTATTGGGCGCGCGTTGGGTCCCGACTAGATTATTCCCGTTCCGCGGATACTTCGCGGGACTATACCATAGGCCTAACAGCTGACTATTGTTGGGACTACTGTTCTGATAAGGTCTTCACTATTAGAAGGAGGTTAGTGATAACAGTACATCTGGTAGCCTAAGACCATTAGTAGAAACCTTATTTATACCATTTTACCACGTCAAATTTGACGCTTCCCACGTCGAATTGGGAATTATTCTAAACAAGCGTGATGCTTTTCGAATCAAAGTGAACGTCTTTCAGTCAAACTAGTGGATCTCTAAGGAGAGCAGGATAATTGTTTGCTTAAGGAAGTTTTGGTATAATTTTCTTTCGAATTGTTTAGTTGATATGACTGAATGAGTGTAATAATTTTGTTAGGCATTTTTATATTTTGAACAAAAATAATAAAGTTAATTTGTTTTAAAGCACAATAAGGCGCAATCATTTAGTATATTAAAAAGAGATCGCGCCGTGCATCCGATTAGCTCGTAGCGTTTTTATTTGATTCCAGTTTAATGTTGAAGAAGCTCGTTTTGATCTCCAAAGTGTTAGACCTGTATAGAAGAGTGTCCAATTTGGCGCGATACTTGTATGTATATACTGCAAACGTAGACAATCAGCGAGGGCAAGACGACTATTGTTAATTTGCCAGCCGTCGATAATCGGTGCAGGACCCACGCGCACGAAGCTAACAAGCCGTACGCGTTTTCGCGGCCTTGCGGC
The DNA here is from genome assembly GCA_947396885.1 of Heligmosomoides polygyrus polygyrus. Classification (NCBI taxonomy): domain Eukaryota; kingdom Metazoa; phylum Nematoda; class Chromadorea; order Rhabditida; family Heligmosomidae; genus Heligmosomoides; species Heligmosomoides polygyrus. Next base: position 65,181,651 of record OX377204.1, on the reverse strand, counting down.
GCCCGAGGCGCGCGTCCGACAATGAGTAAAAGTCCCCGCACCCCTGTGCGCTGAGTCACGATACGAGCCCTCGTCCCTCGCGCGCCCGTCAGGTGTGGAGCACGTGAATCAACAGAGCGTCAACACGCGACTTCCGTCGCCCCTAACTCTGCGCAGATTTGTATTGGGGTCGAGATACCTGCAGTTTGTTACTTCCCAGGGAGAGGCGGTTCTGCCCATATACAACACTTGAGCCGTTCCGACCTACCGTTGAGATAGTATCCTGGTAAGGCCTTAGCTAAACTCCAATAAAGAAATTTGACGAAAATGCGGGTAAATTCATTAAATCGGTAAATCAATAGTCGTCAAATCCTCAACACTGCCCCGTATTTCTATTTGTACATTGCGTTCCGATGCCAAAAATGCGCTCCGATGCACAGAACAGTCGGCGACGTCGCCGACTTCGGTAATGGGTTGTAGGTGACGGGTCGCAGCGTCGGCGACGCGTCGCCGAAGTATAACATAGGCCTAAGGGATTCCCGCCCGTCCGCAGAAGGTGCCATACGTCGGCATCCACACCAAGGATGTGAGAGTTCCAGCGGGTTATAGCCAACGAACGCGGGACATCTGCCTTGAAGGGAACCGCATGTAGTAACCGTTGCATACATTTGCCGTTGGTAGTGGCGGAAAGAACGTAAAAAACCGTGAAAAGAACATCACGCGTATTGGTACCTGGAACATACGCACGCTTCACCAAACGTCTCGCCCAACTTCTCCAGGAATTCGATATTAACGGCCTGGACATCATCGGAATCAGTGAGGTCCGATGGACCGGAAGTGGACGCTTGATTAATGATGGCAAAACTATCCTGTTCTCTGGTCCAGGAAGGAGGCAGGAAAGAGGAGTAGGAATCGTCCTTAGCAAACGAGCTTCAAATTCTCTCGTTAGTTGGGAGCCAGTAAACGACAGAATCATCACTGCGTGCTTTCGAACGAGGCATACCAGAGTCGCGATGAGGACCTCAAGCTTGTTCTAGACGACTTCAACGCGCAGGTGGGAGGTGATCGAAAAGGCATGGAAAAATCTGTAGGACCACTCGCATCGTCGGACCGCCTAAGCAACAACGGAGAAAAGCTCGTGTCATTCTGCGATTTCAACGATCTCGTCTCACCATCTCGTCAGAGCTACGTTGCATCGCGAATACATTCTTCTTTCACCGAGGCACCCAAAAGAAAACTTGGAGATCGCCAAACGGCACGGCGGCAAACGAAATTGACAACATCTGCATCAGCCGCAAATGGAGGACGTCAATTAACGATGCACGTGTGTACAGAGGTGCGGATGTAGGCACAGACCACCATCTCGTCAGAGCTACGTTGAAGCTGAAGCTAACGCTGCAAAAAAGGCCGGTTGTCAGACGACCATATGACGTCGAAAAGTTCAAGAACTATACAACCGCGAGGAACTACCGCGTTGAATTACGAAACCGTCTCAGTGTGCTTGACAAATGCGAAAGCATTAACGAACACAGGGAAGCCATCATGACCGCGCTATGTGAAAGTGCTGAAGCGACCATCGGGCGCAGACGAGGCAAGCGAAAGGAGCAATGGATTCGAGAAGAAGCCTGGAAGTGATAGATGAGAGGAAGCGAGTCATGCAAAGAAAAGAGTGCGCCAAGACACCTGACTAATCAAGGGAAGCGGGCGAAATTTATTCGGAACTCGATCGACAGGTAAAAGCGCCATGTCGCCGCGATAAGAAAGCTTGGATCGCTCAGAAGGAACGGAGGCACAAACAGCGGCTAGTCGCGGTGATTCCAGAGCACTATATCAAATTGTAACGAAGCGGGAACATGGCCTAACACACGTGTCCCTATACAAAAGTAGCAGACTACTGGTAAGCGAAGCTGAACAAAACGAAAGATGGGTTGAACACTTCCGTGAAGTGTACAACCAGCCCGTCATCCGCAACGCCTACGTTCGATGACGAAAACGCCCTGGGAGAGCTAAACGTCAATACTGGCTAACGATAGAGTAAACAAAGACAGCAATACAAGGTCTCAAAAACGGAAAAGCCTTTGGCTTCGACGAAATTGCAGCGAAGATGTTAAAAGCTAGAGCTGCACCGGCAGCTGAATAAAAAAAATTGACACTCTTCAATAGCTGGCATAACATGAAGTGCCGAGGTTTGAAAAAAGGCCTAGTAGTCAAACTGCCGAAAAAAAGAAGCTTATCGGATTGGGAGAACTGGAGAGGTAACTCTGTTGTCACTGCCAGGCGAAGTATTTTGCACCGTATTGTTAAGAAGGCTTTGATGTGCAATTTATGATCGACTGCGGGAGGAGCAAGCAGGATTCAGAAACGGAAGATCGTGTTGCGACCAGATCTTTACACTTCGCAACATCATCAAGCAGTGCCTGGAGTATCACTACCCGCTCTACATAAACTTCAACTGATTTCAAGAAAGCGTTTGACAGTGTCCACCGTTAGTCACTATGGAAAATACTCAGTCTCCATGGAGTCCCTGCGACCTTCGTCAAGGTGTTTAGAATTCTATACCACAACTCCTAATGCTGCGTGAAGACAACTCTCGGGAATACAAGATTCTTTGAAGTCACCACAGGAGTCAGGCAGGGATGTGTTCTCTCGCCGTTGCTCTTCAACATCGCATTCGACTACGTACTGAGAAGAACGACAGCCGAAGTAGAAGGGGGTATCCCTTGGTCTAGCGGTCGCCTTATGGATCTGGACTTTGAAGACGACATTGCCATATTCGCTGAGGACAACGATACTCTTCAAAGAATCACGGAATGCCTTAGCCAGGAAGCAAGCAAAATCGGCCTCCGAGTTAGTCCCGAAAAGTCAAAGGTCATGCACGCAGGAAATACGACCTCGGGAGACGACATCTACGTAGGACCGGATCGCTTGGAAGTAGTGGATAACTTCACCTACTTAGGAAGCATGATCACAAGTGACGGAGATGCTGAAGCTGACGTTCGATGCAGGATTGCGAAGGCAACGGCAGTGTTCCGGAGGCTTAAGCCACTGTGGACGTCGTCTTCAATTTCAAATAACGTCAAGCTGCGTTTGTATTCTTCGATAGTCGTCCACACTGCAGTGTACGCTAGCGAAACATGGAAGATGTCAGCTAGCATCATCAGACGGATCAACGCGTTCCACTGCAAATGTCTACGACAAATAATGAGGATACGCTATACGGACCGCTTGACGAACGAAGAAGTACTACAACGCTGCCGCTCGAGCAACCTCTACGAAACCGTTGCGCAACGGAGACTCCGCCTGGTCGGACACATTCTTCGAATGCCGGCGCAGCGCCTGCCAAGATCAGCCATGCAATGAACACCGCCAGGAAAGCGAACCCAAAAAAAACACGTGGCGTCGCACGTTTATGAGTGACTTGGAAGTTATGAATATTTCTAGGCAGGAGTCCCAAGAAATAGCCCAAGACAGGCAGCGATGAAAAGAGTTCGTCGCCCTATGCGCTCAACAGCATGGGAGGAACTAAGTACTAAGTAAGTAAATGGCGGAAATTGTATCAAAACCTGATTCTACTATATCATGAACGAATTGCTAAAATTTTTACTCTTTTTATGCCGCTCTTAACGTCGACCTTCTCTCCTCCTTAGTTTTGAAATGCAAATTGGAAGCGTAGTAGCACTGCTGATCTTCAGCCTCATCCTCAACGTGTTCCTCACCCTAGTGTTCGGCAACCAGCTGGTCGGAGTGAAAGCACTCTTGAGATATTGGGCGCCATAACATGCTAGGCCTCGAATGCAATCGAATTGCAGCCAGGTTATTATTATTGTTTATTACACGAGCATGCTCATGTGGGCTACAACAACAATATCCATAGAACAATTTGCCGAAAGCTAATTAGAAATACTGAATTGTGTGAGAGAAATTGTTAGTAATAGAAAATGATAAATGATAATGATAATGGTTCAGCTTTATATGGCCTAAAATGCATTTGTGCTCTGAGGTACCAAAATAGATTCTTCACCACTATTTTTTGAATTTCATTTCAATTCGGAGGCGACCCAATTCGCAGGAGTACCTACCAAAAAACGAGTCATAGTTTTAGTTACTACTGGACCTGTATGGGAAGGTCAAGAAATATTTAAATTCGTGAGCGCAAATGATTAAACTTATGGACGCACCACTCGTCGTTATAGGGTTGCGAAAAATGTTAATAATCTTCAAGGTTCTAGTTCTCTCTAGGTTCCTTCTGTGTAGCATTCAAGACTGTCTAAATACTGCATGTGTTCAAATAAGAGAGCTCTTTCCTCTTCGTTTCTGAGCATTTTTTTTTGTTTCGTAAATCAGGGTGATCACGATTCTTCTCTATTTTCAACTATTTAATCCGGGTAGCCATAGCGTAGAGTGAAGACAGAGTAAACCATGAGTGAAGGGGCCGACAGGACTGTTTACAGGCGCTTAAAGGTTATGCAACTTTTCTTCGAAAGAGAAAGCAGCTGGAAGAACGCTTTCTCACAACGATTTTGAAGAAATTTTGTTGTATATCGGTAGGAGAGAAGGCGAACGCCATGAGTCATCGTTCCGCCCTGTCCACGCATCGTTGGCATTGACTGTGACTCAGAGCGTCCGTCTGATTGTGAATCAATCCCGCGGGAGTATACCAGAGGCCTTAGAGGTTAGAGCTGCTGAAGCCAAGGAACTGGACATCTACGACTGACAATTTCAAAAGATTGAACATCATGATCAACTAGTTAGCCTACTAACTAGTAGGATCGAGAGAAAGTCCTTGATAATGTATTTGCCATTAAATCGGCGCTACTTTAAACCAGAAATTTACTTGTAGTCTAAGTAGGGCCAAGTTACTACGCTCTGGCAAGGGTAATTCTGACATCGCTAGCAAATGGCGAAAAGTTCGCACACACCTAACCTGCTCTCCTCTGTTAGTTAAGAGACCTTAACCGTTGAGGAGACATTTGGTGGGATAACTTCTTATTGATTTGGTCCCTTTCAGGCTCTGAAGAAGGCGATGTCGCCGAAACGTTGGCCAGTAAATAAATCCGTCTACCAACCTCGTGTAGAGCTCAACACGCACAGCAGCAATTCACAATGCCGAGGTTCATTGAGAGTCGATCATGGCGAAATGGGAGCCGTTCAACTTAAACACAGCAAAGGATGAATCGTGGGTAAAAAAATCATTTCCTTAGGAGTACCAGAATAATAGCGCTTCCGATCAAACAGATTGGACGACAGAGCTTCATGAAGGGTATCAGTTCGTAGTCGGACAAGAAAAAGACAAACAGCAGTCCAGAACACATTAAATATTTATTTTGAACTTAATTAATGGTTGGCACTAACACAGCTCTTCATGTTCATACTTGGTATTTAAGGTTGATGATAATTTCGGATTATTCAAAAATAACATTCATTAAAAGCCGAGTGGGTTAGTTGCGAAGAATTCCGCCGAAAAAGGACTGGAATCTCCATTTAGACCCTGAAATTGAGTATGGTAATTAGAACTAATAGGGTCAAGACGCGTAGGTGAGCAGCTGATGCGAGAGGTGCGGTGACAGCAGAGCACCGACCGTTCTCACGCACCGTTCCATAACCGCCCCAGTCAATCATGCCCCCACGACCACACCCTTTCCGTGGCACTTAGTTCAGCATGTGCTCAGCCGCACAGGCAGGGCACATGTAGATCAACGTGAAAAGTCAGCTGTTAGGTTGGGGAGGGTCGGCACGCTAAAACCTTCACCGTGCGGTCCATCTAAGCTGCATTTGTGGAAATTGGCCACAACTCAGAGATCCTTCCCCAGAGCGGCTGCATTTGCCTTGGAAGGCCAACTAAATCTGTTGAACTTTGACCCCCTATCTTTGGGATTCATCGATATTTCAGATGGCGTGCCTGAGCGCCTGATCACTACCATCTTCCAAAGCAGTGCAATGCAGAGGAGGCTGGTTCGATCGAGATTAGCTGTCGCGATTACGGTAGATGCAACGACACGTTCGCCATACCCCGCTGCAGTTATCGCACCCTCCGCTGCTCACCTCCGCGGCATCTGCTGACAATAGATAAGGTAACAGATAAAATGGATAGCTTTAGCATCATCTTATGATAATCTATGGTCTATTGATATTTATCAGGAAACTCCCGTTCGCCTTGAAGACACGGATTTACACGCCGAGGCGACGCTCATCGCGAATTGCCTTGGATGCAGACGAAGGCAGATCTAGCTATAGTTTAAGCAGCATCGCCATAATTATTCGTGTTTTTAGTGTCCTTTCCACAGTGACGATGTCCGTTTCTCCACGTGGTGCTTCTGCAAACTGCTCGCTCTATGAGCTAAGCTCACGGACACACCCAGGCCATTGTGATAGGCCGGCCTACAAAGACCCATGTAACATTACATGGTTGATGACGTTTAATAGATCTCACGATAGTGCTATGGCGTCCGTGGGAGCCGACGCGCACTCGCAAAGCCGGGTGAGTGTGGATTGTATGCGATGGTCCCTAATGCGTAGACGGCATCGCGAGACATCTGAGCTAGTCCGAAAGTCCCGCAACGTAGGCAGGACCCGCGTAGCAACGTTGAATGTCGGTACGTTGACGGAACGATCGTTCGAGTTGGTAGAAGCACTAGAGCGAAGAAAGCTGGACTTCTGAGCGGTGCAGGAGACGAGGTGGTGCTGCTGCAAGTCAAGGACAGGCTCGAGCTTGATGTTCGGGAATCGAAGGGGGAAGGAGGAGAATCGTACTGTGGCTTTGATTGGAGGGCGGGGTCGTGTTCTTCCGGTTTTAGCAGAGGATTCTCTTATATTTTTCAGGCTTCTAGGCGAGGTTTTAATTCTTAATAAAGTTGTTTCTTCCAGGAATGTCTACCCTAGAGCGAAGACGTAGAGCCTCTCCTTCGTTCCCCGAAGTTGTGAAAATTAATATTTAAACAGTTTTAAATGGTGATTGTATTACTTGTTAAAAAATAGAAGATTTTTTGCCTGCAGAATTGGAATCAATGAGAGGTTCCCAAACTTTTTTTGGATTATTTTTCTAGGGAATTCATGGACAAGACAGTTTTCTGCTTGAACGAGCGACTTCCACGTCCAAAGTTGCACTCCATAAAATTTGAAGTGTCAATTGCTAAGGAAACTTAAACGCTTTCCAAACAAGATTTTTTGAAGCGCCCTTCGAATCGATGACGGACAACCGGAGGATGGACTTGTCCTGGAATTAAAATTTTCTCTCTTCAGCGGGAAACAGCATCAGGAAGTAAAGTTGTACTCTATGAACTTTTAAGCTGCAGTTTTACACACGGTAATAAGGCCTGCTTTTCTTCTGTATGAACAGACGTCCCGATTTGTATCATTTACCGAAAAACATCGACACCACTAATCACACGGAAGCTGCTATTTTTACAACTTGCTTTCTAGAACGTAGAATCTACATTTCTTATAGTTTTTAAAGATCTATGAATTTTTCAGAGATTACAAAAGATCTCCGAAATATCGTAGGTTACGTGCTGCTATTGCGTTCTCTGATATCATCGATCACAACTGAAGGACGGTCTTCCCGCGAAAAATTTCTAACATATGAAGGAAAGTACAGGAGTGTGAAATGGCTTTATAGAATTTTAAGTTATGATTATTATACAGTAAAAAACCAAGCTTCTTCGCAGCGATCTCCGAGATGATTGGGGCGGATCGCATTCAAATTCTTATTTTTAATGAAAAACTAATTTTCTACCTTGAAGGGGATCACCTGCACAGTTAAAAATCTATCACAAAAAAATTATTTCCTAATCTATGTAAAAATCATGGTTTACTGAAACGAATAGATTGGATCAAAACCTAGTCGGTATGGAAAAATTAAAAATGGGAGTTCACAAAAATTGTTATAACTCAGTAAGTTTGTGGAAATTTGAAAAAGTTAATGACTTTTTAAAAAATAAAGAAAAGAACTTTTATCCAGTACAAAAATCTGTTTTGAAAAAGGATTTTTCATACGGGGTGGAGGCCTTCCATTTTGAACGGAAAAAATGGAAGTGGTTTTGTAAAAAGATTCATATCTCGGTAAGTTTTTTGAACTTTGGAAAAGCAAATAGCATTTTGAAAATTAGAAAGAAGCGCTTTCGAACTATATTAGAATTAGTTTTCAAAAAAGAGGTCTTCATACGAGGCAAAGGGACTTCGATTTCCGGTCCGTTGTTGCAGAAGTACGCCAAAAATCGAATCCCGTCCGCCCCGTATGAAGACCACCTTTTTAAAAACTGGTTTCTATGTGATTAGAAAGCATTTTTCTATATTTCAAAAAGGAAATTTGTCCTTTATATTTTCGAATGTCTGGATTTCTAAAAATGTACCGTGTTATGGTCAATATTGAGAACTTCTCGTAGACTTTGCACTGACGACATTGGAGTGATTTCGCAAAAATGATCATAATTCGGTTCGATTTTCGAAATTCAATAATTTCATTAGCTTTTCAAAAATAGAAGAACTATGCTAACTTACCATATAAAAATCGTTTTTCAAGAAGGAGGTCCTTCTTCATACGGGGCAAGGGGGGTCGATTGCTGGTCGACTTTTGCCAAAAATCGACTAGAAATCGAACCCTCTGTCCCTTATGAATCCTTCTCTATTAAAAATTGGTCTTGTAATTTTGGAATTTTAAAAATTGAACCGAGTTAAAAAATTTTGTGAAGTCACTCCAACGACGACGGTGAAGGTCGACCCAAGGTCCAGTTCTCTTCTTCCCAAAATTGATCATAATTCGGTTCATTTTTTGAAATTCAGAAATCCCAATAGCTTTTTGAAAATTAAAAAACGCATAATAATATAATCATCATATAAAGCACAGTTTTCGAAAAAGGGATCTCCATACGGGGTGGGGGCTGGTTCGATTTTTGGCACGTATTTCTGCAACAATGGACCAGAAATCAAACACCCCTTGCCCCGTATGAAGACCTCCCTATTGAAATATAATTCTTATATGGTTCAAAAGCGCTCTTTCCAATTTTCAAAATGCTACTGGCTTTTCCAAATTTCGAAAAACTTACCAAGATATAAATATTTTTACAAAATCACTTCAATTTTTTTCGCTCAAAAATTGAAGGCCTCCTCTCCATAAGAAGACCTTTTTTCAGAACAAATTTTTATACTGGATAAAAGTTCCTTTCTTTATTTTTTAAAAAAGTTATTGGCTTTTTCAAATTTCCAAAAACGTACCGAGGTATAATCATCTTGTGAATGTCCAATTTTGTCGCTCCAATGACGTCGGTGCCATGTCGACTAGGGGTCGATCTAATCTGTTCGTTAAAACCACGATTTTACACTACGCATGGGCGAAGAGTAGAAATTTTTCGTGGCAGAATTTTAACTGTGTAGATTGTCTTCTTCAGGTAAAAAATTAATTTCTCATGAAAAACGAGAGTCTGGAATACGATCCTCCTTAACCACATTGAAGATCTGCGAAGAATCGTTTCTTATTGTACTATATTAACCACATCTTAAATCTTAAAATGGCAATGGCACAGTTTTCGTTTTCTGATGCCTATCCTTCAAACGGTAGAAAATATTTGCTGCGACTAGTCCATTCCTCAGCTGCGTCTCCGTCATCGATTCGAAGACTGTCTCAAAGATTTTTAGGGAGAGCACTTAAATCAGCCATAGCGATCAACACTCGGCATTTTAGAGTACAATTTCAAATTCAGATGTTGCTCCTTCAGGTAGGAAATGTGTCATGTCCATGAGATCCTCGGAAAATCAAAAGCTCTTTATTTTCAACCGTAAGCAATCAAAATGTTACTGCCAAAATAGTACACTCTCAAAACCTTAATCAGCGCTTCTCTAGCAAATCATTTTATCAAACATTTACTCAATATTTATATTAGTCTGACAATGTCGATGCTACACCTGGAATAAAGAACCTCTTAAAGTGTACAAAAATTGCCCAAAATTTAAAAAACTTCAATACAGATAAGAAACAAAACGGTGATCTACACAAAGGAGGGGCCATACCAGATCCGCTCTGGGAGCGGGTGTAAATTTTCGGTAAAAATCGAACCCCACGCTTGACCCTGGTCAACGGACATAGAACGACGCTTTAAGGCCGTTCTATGTGGAAGTCTCAGGACCAATGTCACCGACGACCATGCCAACACCACTGGTCTTCGTGACGATAGCAACGTAGAACGTTTCGATGACCGTTTGATTAAGATTAATGTCACTGTAGAAGAGCGACGACGTCATTTCTTTTCCGCGTATGCTTCGCAGACAGGTTGCTTCGAGCAAGCAGGGACGAGTTCTGGTCCCTGCTTGATGAGAAGAAGGCAGAAGTGCTGTCACAAGAGACGGTTGTCGTGGCAGGTGACCTTAATGATCACGTCGAGCAGCGAAAAACGGTTACAGTTGTTTTGGCTGTTGGTAACGAAAGGCCGATGGTGAGCGCACTTGAATATACAGACTCTCACGACCTAAGCATCGTGAGCATCAAATTTCGAAAACGTGACTCCCACCTTTATATCGGGAACACTAAAAATCGAATTTTTCTTTGTGAGGAATCGAGACGAAGGCCCACAGACGCGAATACCGTGCCGCATGGGATGGTTGCCACACAACACCGTCCGCTGATCTGCACACTTAAGTTTGGCCCTCCGAGGCTGTGGCAGCTCGAGCGTTGCGGTCCAGCAAGGATTAATTGGTGGCGATTGAATAAAAAAGATGCATATCTTATTAATCGCATTCGGTTGCCGACGGTAACGACTGTCACCGAAACTTGGAAAGAGGCTACCGAAGCGATAATTCGGGTTGCACGCTCGAACTCGGCACAACGAAAGCTGGAAGGCGCTGCGTCGAAAAGCAATCATGACTGTTGACTGACGATTTCAAGGAAAAGGTTCAAGGAAAGAAACGGCTCTATCATGTGTCTATTGCTGATAAAACAGTCCATAATTGGCGGAATTTTCGAGAAGCGAAGAAAGCGGCGAAGAATTCAGTGGCCGTTGCTAATCCGCACACTACGCTGATGTAAGCGAAAACTGGAAACGCGCGATGGTGTGCGTTATCTTTACCGACTCGCTAAAGCTCGAGCCCACATCGAATTCTTTGGTATTAACGACGAGAACGGTCATCTTCTGATGGACCGCAAGAGGGCAGTGAAGTAGTGGTGCAACTACTTCGACGAAGTCTCGAATGTAGAATTTGGACATCCTGCTGTGCCTTTTACATCTCCTGTATACAATCTCGTTCAGAAGATCACAGTGAGCGAACCCGAAGCAGCCCTGAGGAAGAAGAAGTTGGGCAAAGCCACTGGGCCCTATAACCTGCCGGTCGACCTGTGGAATTCGAAGGGTTGGTGCCGTGCTGACTGGCTAACAGAGTTGTTAAATCAGGTTGTTGCTGAGAAGAAAGTGTCAGGCAGCAAAATACGACCATCCCGATTTGGAAGAAGAAGGGCAGCCCTGCGGACTGCGCGTCCGATTCGCCTACTTTCGTACACCATGAAAATCTTTGAGCGAATTGTCGAAGAACGTATCTGTGAAGTCTTCCAGCTTTCCGCGAATCAGTGTGGCTTCGTCTCTGGCTGTGACACCGTTGATGTTCACGCCGTTCGTCTTCTGCTAGAGAAGCACCGGTGCATTTTGCTTTCCTCGACTTGGAGAAGGCCTTTGACTGCGTTCCGCGAGATGTTATATGGCGATTGATGTCGTGTATGTTATATGTTATATGGTTGATGGATGCAATTTTACGAGATCTTCAAATGGCGGCACTTTGAGTGCTGTTGTATGCTGATGATGTCATGTGAAGATAAAAGCGATCTCGAGTGACAGGCGCAGGCGTGTGCGCTTGAAATTGTTCGATCTCAAGCTAAACGTCAAAAAGACGGAGTACTTGACGACGGATGTGAACGAGCACGGATCTATTAAGATCAGCGGTACTGAGCTCTCACGAGTTACATCTTTCAAGTATCTCGGATCAGCAATCACGTCCGATAGCAACCTAATGTTGGAGTTGAATGTGCGTGTGAGTGCAGCCTGGTCGAAATGACGCTTGCTGGTTGGGTGCTCTGCGACAGGACATTACCTGAGCATCTCAAATCAAAGGTGTATAGAACAGTCGTTTGCCCAGTAAAGACGTACGGTGCTGAATGCTGGACCGTGACGAAGGAAGTTTATAGCCGCCTCAATGTAATGGAAACGAAAATGATAGGTAGACTCCTGAAGTTACGCGTTTGTACCGCGTTCGCAACGCCACCATACGACAGAGGTTCGGTATCGCCCTGAAATCCGACAGGCTGCGCGAAGCTCGCCTACGATGATACGGTCACGTCCTTCGCGCTAACGACGATGCCGTTTTGAACCTTGAGGTCCCTGGAAAGCGGCCCAGAGGACGCCCAAAGCAACGTTGGCTAGATACTTCGCACCTGGACTTAAAGATAACTGATGTATATCCTGATCAAGCATTTGATAGGGAGAATTGGCGTCACCACACCAGAAGAACGGACCCTGCTGCCAAACGTTGTTAAAAGAGTAGTTGTTCCAAAACTCAACTTTCCGTTCTAGCCACTTTGCTGGAATTGAGAAGTGAAGTGTTCATGAATAAAAATAAAATTCAAGGTCCATGAAGGAAAACAAAACCGATCATTCAATAACGACAGAAGATTAGAGAGTCTGTTCGGGTACCAGAGTGGGAGTAGAGAACATTACGCTTCCTCAAAAAGTTGAAGATATCGACGCTCGGACTTTGAGGAATGCACGTCATCTACATCATCGACTGCCGGTAGACGGCGACATCTGCGACTCGGAAAGTATGTTTCGCATCTGACTATCGGAGGTATAATAGCCTGTACCGACAGGTCGCTGGAGCCAGAAGGCGATAACTGTTACCACGTATCGCCCCGACGCTCGTTATCTACCACTGTCGCGAAAACGAGGTCCCTCTGGGAAAGTGGCGAGCTCCCAAAACAATTTGTGCTAGGCGCCTTCTATACTTGCGCCGCCGACCCGTGCGGTGTGTTGGTTGACATAACTATCGATTTTTCGCACCGCATCGCTTTCATACGCCGCCTCAATACACCACATTTGACGGAATCCTGGGTTACGATATTCGGCGAATCGTGCCGCTGAAGAGAAGGGCGCGGTGCGGTACAATCACCCGCGGCAGACTCGGTGTGGAGTGGCAGATTTCTCACCGGGATGAATCATTTAGCTATGCCCTTTTTATCTTTGTCCCCCAACCAACAGAACAAAAAAGGGTGTAGCAAAATAATGGCACTATTGTACTTTCAGATGTCGAGAAGAGGTCGAAAGGCAATTTTACGACCAAACCTCGCCCAGGGGGAGAGTATTTAAGATTTGTGGTACTGCTTACGAATCCGACATCCGTTTTTAAAATTTCGGCTGATTATGGTAGGCTGCATTCGGGTGGCTGAGGTTGTCGAAATCATAATCACCGATTTCGCCCAAACTTCGCCTAGGTGGGGGGGGGGGGGGTATTTGGGGTGCTGATCAGAATCTAAAATACATTTTTCGTATTACGCTGGAGTTTGGGTGAAATCGGTGACATTCACCTTTCGCCCGAACCTACCGCAACCCAGGCGGGGATGGAGATCTGTAGACATTCCCGAAGTTTCGCCTACTAAAGACGCGTTTAGTGCACAATGACCCCAGGTCGTATAAGACGCATATGAGAGAGAATTCTGAGTGATTCTCGACGATGAGTACCTTCCAGCAATTTTACTTTTGGACCCGCCATGGTGAAAAATAAGAGGTCGTTTAGTGCCATTTACATTGTAGGGTATTCGACTCAATACCACACTCACCAGTTTAAACCGTAGGTTGAGCAGAGAACTTTAACCCCAGCCTTAAGAGAGGATTCGTCGCTACCTTCGGGATCCCACCACTTACTTTTTGAAGATGCATTCCGCTGATCAGCCAGAAGAACCGTTTCTGGCTTGGTGCTTCAGTGACTCATGGACCGTCTCCTCAGTCATCCGCACAGACCGTAGCACGCAGCTCGTGGCCGCGCATTGCTGACGCTCTCCTTTTTGCTGCAATTGCGCAACGGCGCGTCAAATTGCACTGACGCGCCGGGAGCATAAAAGGAGGATGGAAGTAGTTTTGCCGCTTGTCGCCATGCCGTGATGAACCTGGCGGCTTTAGATGCGGCGAGGGGATTACTGTGCGCAATACTACGTAGGTTTTGGTGATAGGTACGAAGAACTGCACAACGTCTTGTAGTCGTTTTCCATCGTGAAGTTTTCTTTTCTCTTTGTTATCATGTTATTCGTCTTCTCACTTCCGGGTGGGGGGGGGGGGGTAGCTCTTAGTTCAAACAGTGATGCGAGTCTAATGAGGTTCCATCCTGATTTTTCTCCACAAAGTCAACGAAATTCGTTCCAGAGCCTACCATGCTTCAGTTTTAACAGCTCTATACAACGGGGTGTGCTGTAATAAATTAATTCTCTAAGCAACATCGGTGTGTTCCACCATCCGATGAAGCTAGGCCGTTTCTGCTGCAATCGAGTACGCAGGTGTCGGCGCAAATAGACTCGGAGGAAATCACCTCGTACCACTAGTGGATATTCGCCTTGGTAGGAAGGCACGTGTATGTCCAATAACATCGGAAATGGCCAAGCTATGCTCCAAAGGCTCGCTGGACAGCCTTGGAGCAACTCCTGACTAGGGCGGCAAGAAATTTCTGATAAAACTCCCGAACGCTCAGTCTACAAGCTGCCCCCCCTTCGATTGAAAGGTTCAATTCTGTATGCATTGTTCACGGCGCACACCAAAGCTTCGCTGGGACAGATTGGAGCTAATCCTGAGTGGGGTGGCGGGGAATTTCTGATAACATTCTCCAAACTCGAAATAGTCTTGAAAACGTCGCGTTTCCCAGTAAGGCAAGGTAGAAGAGCAATGGACATGCGTTCGCTCACTCGACTGATAGGATCGATTCTGTATGCATTGTGCACGGCGCACTCCCGGGGCATTCCTGGCATTACAGAACACTGGCAATGTACGCAATGCTTGAGATACTCCGAAAGCACGCATGTCCTAGGAAATAAGCTGCGCTAATCGCAAAAGCCCGCTCCAGTCAATTTTGGACCACCCACGGCGAAAACATGGGTGTTCCGCTAAAATTGTCTACATGTTTGTGTAGATCTCGAAAAGACAAATCGAATGGTACCAACCAGTGATGAGCGGATTAACCGTTATCCGTTATACGGCGGGTTTTGACCTATCCGTTTTGTTGTTCGTTATCCGGTGGTTTTTGGCCGGATAATGAACAACAAAATCTGGCATCCTTATGATTACTTTGTTGAATATAAGCTTTGCAGTGCTAGGTCAGTGTCTCTTAGTTTTGGCATAATGGCATAATTAGGCCAAACTATCAACCTGCTCATAGCGCGTTCTGAAATGCAGAACACTGCCTTGCTCATTTCTATTTGTGTGTTTTCACCAGAATTCCTTCTAGCATAATATAGTGTCTGGAAAAAACGTGCCGGTTGGAGGAGAAAGGAATAAGCCTTCATACGAATCACTTCGTTTTAAGGATGTGCCGAATATTCGTCTTCTATGTACACGATCTTTTACCGCATTGAAACTGTGTTTGGATGTGCATAGCTTCCGAGTGGTGAAAAGCCAGTACTTTAATATCCTATCCTACTATATATAAAAGCGTTAGCCCGTCTGTCCGTGTGTGTATGTATGTCACAAACCTGTGTGAACCAGTAAATCACGTCAAACGTGTAAAAGTGACCCGCACGTACATGTGAAGCCTGTTAAGGCTATCCTCATGTGCAGTGGATGGAAACGAACCAAAATTAGCGGGAAATGACCAGGTTGGACGAATGAGTGGAAGGATTCGAACGGACAATCACTTTTGATCCATGGCATCGATTTTCGATAGGAGTTGTCGTTCTACCCCCGATTTGACTAATCGGGATATGATTATGATTATGCAGGATGAGGAGACCAGTATTAATCGATGGTATCGATTTTTCGACAGCAGTTATCGGTTTTCGCCCAAATTTGACCATTTAGAGTGGGAGTCACACGACAGTTTCTTCGAGAGAATTACTCTAGCTTGCAGGAAATACCCCAAAGAGATTCAAACAGTTTTTAGAACAAGATAACAGTATCGATTGTCCTAATAACCGATCGACTATCAATTTTTCTGCAGATTAGATCCTTCGGGATGGGAATACCAGTCATGCGGTGGGCAGCGGACAAGGCTTACGTCAATCGTTTTGTGGATCTTCCCTTACTCTATTCTGTATTATTCTAATAAGCAAGATTAGTTTCTCTCCTCTAATGGGACCGAAGCGTCAATAAACCGTCGTGTCCAAGGCGTTTTGTTTCGGAGTTTGGGCCGAAGTCCCAACCAGACATCTTGTGGACAATAGGTTTACGGGTAGTTGCTGAGTAGTAGAAGCAGCTGTTGACGAGTGCGGGTTCAATACTGGTATACGTCCTTCACTAATGACTTGTGGTGACCAGCCGATGGGCAAGTCAGTGCATTTACATACCCGTGCAATCCTGATACCTACTGGAAATCCGAACCAAGAACATTGAGTCGGAGTGTATGCGAAAGTCGGCGCCTTCTCAGAGTGCGCTACTTCGCGCCTCGAAGAAAAACACCGATAAGGAGGTTAAAGGTTGCTCATTCGACACGTGACGAGGACAATATTACAAATCCCGACCTATTAATAGAGAAAGAATGGTTTGAAATTAGTTTTAATTTTTGTTGTTTGTTCGTTATCCGTTTTTCCGTTATCCGGCCACTTTTAGGAAAAATTATCCGTTATCCGTTATCCGTGTTTCAAAATTTTATTATCCGCTCATCCCTGGTACCAACCTTTATTCAAAAAACCTAAAACTGAAGGAGTTATGAGCGTGCGATGCCTCGCGACGCTATTTTTGCGCTTTTTTGCCCACTTTTGACCGTGCGGTGCAAGCGGTATTGTAGTATGAATGACTACTGCAAGCAAAACGCTCATTATGGTAAGTTGCTGTCTGAATGAAACACCATGGCAAGTACCTTGTCTCTCTAATGATTCAAGACATCGGAATTGATACACTCGAAATTTGTGTTTAAGAACTTCCATGTTGAGAAAACCTTTTTCCTATGCGAAGTGTATGCGGAAATCAGTCGCTTTTTTTCTATTGAAAAAATATATTATATATAGAGGTTACCAAAGAAAGCTCGTATATTCTGGATCCCGCTGCATTCGAAGTAGAATGTTCCGATGAAAGTCCGTTGCTTCTGCTAAATTTGAGAGATGTTTGTAACACGAACACATTTAAATATATGCATATGAATATATGTATATACACCATTTTCGTGTCGAACACTTTTCAAATCAAACTGTACACTTTTCACGTCAAATTGGGCTCTCTTCTAAGCTAGCCTATAACTTCTGAAATAACCGCGAACTCTTCGAAATCGAAACGACCTGCATACAGGTTAAACTACAGGCTCACTAAGATGGTAAAAATCATTTTTGATAGAAAATAGCTGTCGCTTTCCTTGTTATTTTTTACTATACTATACCTGTCCCAGTAAGTGTAATGTTTCATAGAATTTTTATTTTTCGAGGAAAAAAATAGTTTAAAGTTTGCAAATTTAGTCCAGATTTTATTAGCAGCGATTTTTATTCGATTGATAGTGTAAATGCTGCTTAGATGAAAAAGCAAAGTAGGGATATGTGTGCACTTCACAAATGTACTCGTTATATTGTCTATGTACAGGTGTGCAAACTTACGCAAACGGTATTTTTCGCTTGTATTGCATGTTTAAGCTGGACAAAAACTAGATGAGGCTAATCAAATAGAGCTGGCTATGACACCATATAGAGTATTGTAACAACGACAGTCATTAGAAAATAAATTCCTAGCTTACACCTCGAAATTTTTGTCTGTTAACCAACAAATTACTGCTGTAAGCGCGTGCAAGTGCAATTACATACTCACGAGCTATTAATACAATGTGAGCAAAGGCATCAAAGATTAAACGGTTCTCCCGCGACTGCAGTGGGCATGCTCATCATCATGTGGACCACGTAGTTTGCACAATCCTCCTGTGTCACCGTTTTAAATTCTTTCCTGAATGAGAGAGCTCAGCATCTGGTCCACTCTTGTACCACATTAAACGATAGCTGCTTTTCCGTGTTTCAAAACAAAATTTGAACAAACATTTTTCTTCGATAAATAAAAATTTTATAAAATTATTACACTTACTGGGGCAGGTGGACTAAATGTTCCATCAGCGAAGTTATTCTAACCATCTTGGGTCTGTAGTTCAAGATATATGCGGGTCATATCAATTTGGAGGAGCTCGCTTTGATTTCAAAAGTCTTAGGCTAGTTTAGAAGAGTGTCGATTTTGTCATGAAAATTATCCAATTGGATTTGAAAACTGTCCAATTCGACGTGAAAATGGTACACATACGTTTTTAAAGATGTTTTGTTGTGATCAAAAGCCTTGCGCCAGGCGGAATCACACCTTCTGCTTTCTAGGCAGTGATGGCACACGTTACAACACCGGCACTGTTTGGCGCCAAGCGCAGGTTCAAGTCCCTCCTGGTTCAAGACTATGATTGCAACAAAACATCCTGTAACAATATATAACCTCTCTGCTAGCCAGTTCAGGCCTAACAAGACGTTTTATAGCATTATATATACATTATTTATTTATTTATTTATTTATTTATACGTGTATGAAAGCTTGCGACAAAAGAGACACAGCTAACAATAAAACACAGTAGAAGTAAACGCAAGCATGGAAGAAGCGGCAAACTATCGAGTCATCAGATAACTATTAATGAGAATTTTATATTGTTCAACGAGGATACCATATCATGTTCTTTGGAAAACATCAACAATTCAGAACCGGCCCTTTGACTAAAAAAGAAGCACGAACACAACTTTAGGAAGGTGAATTTTAGCTGCAATAGAAGAATGGTTGACAGTGTGGAGCTTACTAATTGTATGTGAAGGTGCAGCCCTTCCAGTCATCACCTTGAAAATCATAATTTGATCGTTTCGCTTCCTACGAATTGCCGCGATCCCAACATGAGAATTTTAATACTATCAGACGCTGATGGAGTGATAGTGCAGTCATAGCCACTTGAGCGTAACCATAGATTTCCAGTGTAGCCTTCTGCACGGATTCAAGCCTCCGCACACAACATTTAAAGTGAGGACTAAACCCGGTAGTGCCGTACTTCAATATTAGGGTATATTTGTATTAGGATATATTTGTATTTATTTACTTGTTTTGTTTTATTTATATTTATACTTATTTATATTCAAGACGGGGACGGTAGTTCCAAAATGTTTCCTTTCGTGAAATTCAACCACGCGTTCTAAAGAGCTGGCATGGTGTTCAAGAAAATGTTCCAGGATCATTGTGATCGCAGAAACATAGAAAGCTCCCAGCGTTTGTTCAATGTTCAAAGGAAAATTGTGCTATTCAGATATACAAAAAACCGTATAATGTCCAAATACATGACATTTAAATGTAGAAGAGTGTCGAAGAATCATCTTACGCCACAAACGAGGCGCCACATCCTAGGGTCTCCTTGTTAGAAATCATTCCACAATCAGTCAAGAGCTATTGCTAAATATGAGAACGAATCGGTTACCATGTTCGAAGACGCACGAATGCATGGCAAGGACTTGCACCTGACGTACAGCTGCTCGTAGGTTCGATGCGTCCGCTGACGCGGAGGAGAGCACAGAACAGATACTCGGACGACCCCCCCCCCCAAACAACATGGAGGACCATTCCGGTTAAATGGTAAGTGGTTTTGTATTGCTTACATAAATGTCTACCTAGGCATATATATTTTTTTGAATTTTGCTAACCCCTCCGTTGTCACATAGCGCCTCCAAAAGTCCGCAGGTGTATGTACTTCTATGAAGCGGCACTTCTACCCACCGCACCATCGAGGGATATCTCGTGAGGTGACACAGGGGTTGATGAGTGTTTCCCACACGTTTTTACACCTCTTTTACCAGTTTTTAAGAAAGCGATCAGAGAAAATTAACTGTAATACTGGACTCCGCGTACACGACCCTAGTCAAAATAGCATAGCAAAAGCCCACCTTCAGTTGAGAACCTTTCATTCTAGAGTCAGGCAAACGTTTGCACTCAGTAGACTGCGAGTTGGCGAAAGGCATTTGAGGGTTCCTTGATAGATTTTTTTGTGTCTTCGGATAGACCGGATGCCTCCTCGGCACATTCTGTGGAGCTTCGATTTGTACAATCGCCCAATGTGTCGGTTATGATGGGCCTCATTACAATGCTACCAATGCTCTTTTGAAGAAGTGCACCTTTTGACCGATATTCGATACTAAGAGGGAGGGGCTGTGAGATGTTAGATGAATCTGAGTACACAACATTTTCACCATTATAGGACTACAATAGCTTTTGCCTTCAGGTTTTTCTGTGCTGCAGTTTTTGGCGATTGCCTACCAAGGCTTACCAAGTGCTTTTTTTGGTGAAGGGAACTCTGGACCGCTGGTCATACTAGCGTGTGGAAAAATTTTTCTGATGATTTTTTACGTTTACTCGAACGCACCTATATTCACTGGATACATATGCGACGCCCGTGCAGAAATTATGAACAGCCACAACGAAGCATGAACAGGGAATCCATTCTCTTATTCACAGATGAGCATTTGGTTCCCGACTCATCTCTCTTCCACTCAGGGACGCGTCACGTGGTATTGTTCGACATCTACACAAAAGTCTGGGGACTTAGAAAGGAGGAGGACTCTTGCGTCATTGAATCACAGCACGATCAAGATCGAATAAGATCGATGTAGAATAGAATAGAATAGAATAAAAGAACGAAAACTTCATCTTACCCAAAAGTTGAGTAGGGGTGGCTGACAATCTTTAATATTGCTCCTTTTTCCCAGTCGTATGGATCGGAAAACCTTAACGAGCGAAGGCCAATGAAAGCTGACAACTGCTGAACTCCTCGCATTAAAGGCGTCGTTGAATATGTCAACTGAGTAAGCGTGATAAAGGATAAGGACAAGGATAAGGATAAAGGACGGCGTTATTCAATCCCTTCTGGGATGCGCCAGCGCATTCTACTTCTACGGGATGTCGTGGAGGCGGAAGGAAGTGTGGGGATGGGGGGGGGGGGGGGAGGGGTTGTAGTTGTGCAACGTGCCTGACCACTCAGTAGACGTTCCGACCACGTTGCCCAACGTGCACGGCGATTCAGTAGACGTGCCGAACACCTCGCCAAGCGCGCGTGGAGATGCGGCGCTGGAAGAGTGTGTTAAAGAAAGCCTGGGACGAAGGGGGAGGGGTGCCATAGTTGTGCAACTGTATGTCGACTGAGTGGACGTGCCAAACACGTTGTCCAACGTGAGAACGCCTATGATAAAGTTACGGTAGTGAAGAACGAATTCATGCAAAAATACGCAGCAGGATTTAAGTTTCACAAAAATTGGTTTGGCACTCACAGCACGTCCCGTCGTCTGCGTGACGCGGCAGTATATCAAATGCCTTTCCGTACGCTAGTGATACAAGGTCGCGCGAAGGGCGCAAGTAGGCGTATCCGAACACTCGCGTAAGCAAAGATGCTTTTCTTCTTCTTCTTCTTCTTCTTCTTCTTCAGCGTTTGTCCCGCTCCATAGCGGGGTACGCTTTCCTAGTGCCAAGTCGCCATCTTTCCCGATCGAGTGCTAGATCAGGGTGGACACCAGCTACTTTAAAGTCCATATGTAACGTGCTAACCCAGCGCTGCTTCGGGCGCCCTCTAGGCCGTTTTCCAGACACTTCGAAGTTGAGGCCTATCTCAGAGACCCTACAGAGTCTCGCTGCACCACAATGAGAACTCGTCAAACTCGTCCATATCACTCCCGCCGCAGTGGAACCCACGCTAACACTGTGGTGGAAGCGACTGCCGACGAGTTGTCGCGGAACCCTGGTCGCAAAGGTCCCCGAGGACTGCCGTAGTTCACGGCGGCTCTCACCCGCAGTGCCAGGAGCTGCGGATGAGACCCGCCGGTGGGGAGGGGGGGGGGCGGGGGCGTGACAGATGGGTGTCGATTATGGTTCATGTATTGGGAAACATTTTTTAACGAATCCACATTCTAGTGACCGTTTATTTTTTATTTTGACGGTCCTTTTGTCGGCTGGAGGTCTTCTCAGCGAGGACCACAACTCTTCCAGACCGCTCGATCTCTGGCTGCTTGCATCCAGTGAGGCAGACTCCGCTCTCTGAAAGATCTTGAGAATGAGTCTGCCCATCGCGTTGGCGGTCGTCTCAGTGGTCTCTTATGGTCTCTCGGGAGCCATTCTGTGACACGGAGATTCCATCTATCGTCCTTTCGTCGAAGCAGGTGTCCGGCCCAGCGATATTTGGACTTCTTCATGTACTGCAGCGGGTCTGCTAACTGCGACTTCTCCCGTAGCTCCGAGCTTCGTAGACCTTCTTGCCATTGCTGACGAAGGCTTGTCCTCAGAAGACATCTCCCAGTGCACGGCGTAGTTTGCATCGCTCTGGCGATTGTCTTGTTGTCGGGCCAGGTTTCCGTCGCGTAACACATCGCAGACAGTACAGAGGCGTTGAATATCGAGGCCCTGAGGCCGAGATCCTTGATTGCGGTCGATTTCAGGAGCGAGGTCGTTATCCATGTTCAGCTCTCTTCCCAGACAGGTGTAGGAGTCGACCTGTTGTAGAGCGACTCCATTTAACTTTACGAGTCCCGTGTCACACCACTGGTTGACCATAAATTGTGTTTTGGACATGTTCATGTCCAATCCAATCTTCATACTTGCCACATTGAGCTCGTTCAGCATTTCCTCGACTTCTGCCGTGCTGGTAGAAATGAGAACAACATCGTCGGCGAAGCGAAGGTTGCTGATTCGTTTACCGTCGACAAGGTAGCCTTTATCGTCCCAGTTCAAGTCTTTTATGGCATCCTAGAGTGCCGCTGTGAATAGCTTGGGAGAAATCGTGTCTCCCTGCCGTACTCCTTTCCCGATAGGAATTTTAAGCTTTCGATCGAACAGCTGGATGGTAGTCGATGTTTTCGAGAAGCATTCTTCGAGAAGTCGGATGTAGGGCGGTGGTATACCAGCATGCACAAGTGCGTTCAAAACGGCGTGGATTTCCACAGAGTCGAACGCTTTCCGGTAATCCACGAAGACAAGGACAAGTGGGAGGTGGTATTCGCGGCTCCTCTCGATGAGCTATGAAACAGTCTGAATATGGTCCATGCAGGAGAAATCCTTGCGAAACCCTGCTCGCTCCACTGGCTGATATTCATCCAAGCAACGCTCCATGCGGTTAAGCAGTATCTTGGTGAAGATCTTGTACACAACCGAGAGAAGACTGATGGGTCGATAGTTGCTGATATCCTCCTGTTGACCTTTTTTGAAGATTAAAACTGTTTTCGATTCTTTCCATGAGTCCGGAATCCTGCTAAGTCGAAGGTAGTGGTTGAAGTGCTTGGCAAGAAATGAGCAGAGGGCACTGCCACCCGCACGAAGGAGATCAGCAGAAATGCCGTCCGGTCCGGGAGGTGTGCCCGGCTTCATCCTTCAGATGGCATGAGCAACTTCTGATTCCAGAATGGGAGGTACTTCCTCAGCTGGTGGCATCAAGCATTTCGGGACAGTGATGGAAGAACGGAACAGATCTGTGTAGAATTCTTAAACGATGGCCTAAATCACTCTTAAATCCAACTCCGCCAATATTCTTTCTGTCCACCTTTGCTCCGATAATGAGAAGCTCATTGTGGTCGGTCCTTCTTATGGTTTCCGTTCTGCCTTCCGTTTCCTGCACGGCGATAACGTCGTCTGTGATGTTGCGGCTTCTGTAAAGCAGTGTCCGAAGATCCTGCTCAGATGCGATCGAACGACAGTTATAAGTGCAGACGAATAGGCAGTTTCCGTGTCGTGGTGGGAGGGAGTTTTCGGTAGTCCGATTCCAATGACGTCCTGATAGTTTAACTCCGAGATTAGATGGCCCCTCGCCGGAGGTGGATGCAACCGACGTCGTAGAAGTCCACCTCCGTCGCGCGGATGACTGGGGCGCGGGTTTAGTTGTTTGAGCCATAGCGGTGTTCTGGTTACTCACATGTTCCTGGCCAGGGATACAGGAGAGCCGCCCATATACGACAAAGCGTCGCGTACTGCGTGACCGTTTGTGCCGTTAGCAATCACAAAGTGATGTTCACCCCTTCACCGCGATGAGGTGGCACATGAAGGGGAGTGACCGTTAGTGTCGACAAATGGAGGCGTATGGAATACTCCACTCAAAAAGTAACGCAAAAAAAAAACTTAGCAGGACACTAGATAGCCTTAATTGCACTGCAGATTTTCGTGGCCTTTCAGAAACAACTTAGCCGTGTGAAGTTTAGGGAAATCCTTTGAAATGGAAACAGAAATGCAACAACAAAGCAGACCGTTTTTTTAAGCGTGAGCTATAACTGAATCGGACAGACCTCCCGGTTTCAACAACGCATCGGAGGGAATGCTGTCATCACAAGGGCTACCACATTATCTTCGAGCTACTTGTCAACCGATGAACTTTTAGTGAAGGTAGAACGACAAAAGTGAGAGAAAACGCAACGTGGTACAGAACTGTTGAGTTATAAAGAATGTTCCGCTAGATTTCGGCAAAAACTGCTAATTTGGCTTAAAACGCTTCTTCACAGAACAAAAAGCGTTTTGCTTATTACATTTCTGATTCTTAGAGGTCACATCTGCCGGCAAAAGTACGCAGCATTGCATACAGTAACCCTCGCGACGCCGCACTACCTGCCATTGTCATGGCGGGTCTGCGGGACCCGCTAGACTCTGCTGCCGGCCTTACGGACGCTGTCTTTGTTACCAGGCAGAACGTGGCCGTACCATCGCAGACGTGCCTCGCGCATCTTCTTAGCTATCGGCGCGACACCGTACTTCTGCCGAATAGCTTCGTTTCGGATGCGGGCCAGGCGCGTGACTCCAGCCATCCAGCGCAGCATCTTCGTTTCCATTAGGCCCCCTGGTATACTCCCATCCGCTGCAGCTACACAGGAGTGCAGCGACGCGACGTCTCACGATGCGCGTCGCGGCCCGTCGCTATCGCTGAGGCTGACATAGCTCACGCAGACCTGCGGACGGAGACTTTTGCAGAATTTTAGCGATTCACCTGATCCAGTGCGTTTTTTGGATTCCTTGCTTTCTTGACCGTTTCGTTCGTGATTTCGCGTTTTTTCGTTTTGTCGCCCTCTGATCCGTATGCCGTTGTAGGATTGTTATTTTCAAAGGTATTTCATCGATGTCGTGTTTTGCTAGAGGGGTTTCCGCCACGCCTGTGCTCACTCATGCATTTATTTCGTTTCTGATTCCATCCACAGGTGCGAAAGCCGACGTTTCTGTGCTCGACGTGACACGAGAGGGTTGTCGTGACATGTCCAGCACGGAACCGTCCCAGTTGAGGCCCAGTTTTTGCGAGGTGATGTTTTGCTTAGGGGGTTTCCGCCATGCCTGTGCTCAATCATGCATTTATTTCGTTTCTGAATCCATCCACAGGCACGGTAACTGACGTCAAAGGAACCCCCCCCCTATGACTTGTTTGGCACAGAAGTGTAGATTTCCGCCCCGGCGAGTTAGTTCACAGGAGAAAAAAGATCGAGATGAGCCTAGCCACGACGGAAACCCTACGGGGAACAACAGACACATCACATTACCACCAGAACATCACCATACGTGTGTTGAAATCACTGTAGTACGATCACGAACCAAGGAAGTGTATAAATAGGTGAGCGAAAGTGTGCAGAATAGGGCACGGCAAGCACGCCCCCTCCGCGACCATCGCTACTCGTCAGCCGACGGTTCTATACATCTTTGATTTCAACCGCTCTGGCATCTTATCCCAGAGTACTCCAGACTCACACAACGAGCGCCACTTGGACCAAGCTGCACTCACGTTCACTTCAACCATCAGACTGCCATCAAACGGTATTGCTGATCCCAAGTATTTAAACTCGAAGTGTGTGCAAGCTCAGTGCCATTAATCTTGATGGAGCCGGACTCGTTTATGTCAGTCGTTAGATACTCGGTCTTCTTGACGTTCAACCTGAGCCCAAACATCTCCAAGCGGTCGCGCCAAGCTTGCACCTTCCGCTCTAGTTCGCCTTTATTTTCGCAGGAGGGCATTACGTCATCAATGGCATCGATGTTGCCACAACCAGCCACGAAGCCGCACTGATTGTCTGAAAGCTGGATGATTTCACGCATTCCTCTATCGAGGATTCGCTCGAAGATCTTCATGCGAAAGCAAGCGAATCGGGCGGTAATTCGAGCAGTCTGCAGAGCCGCCCTTCTTCTTCCAAATCGGGATCGTCGTACTTTCTTGCCAACCATCAGCCACCTTCCTCTCCGCTACAAACTGGTTGAAACACTTGGCCAACCACTCAGCAGAGTACCAGAACTTCGACTTCCTTGCATCAGCTGGCAAGTCATCTGGACCAGTCGCTTTGCCCGGCCTCATCTTCTTCAGAGCCCCATCGGTTTCCTCCACAGTGATCTTGCGGATGGAACCATGGACAGGAGCCAGATGGAGACCCCGATGAGGAAACTCTTCGATCGAAACGCCCTTGAAATAACTGCACCATCGCTTCAAGGCCTTTTTGCGCTCTGTCAGAAGATGACCGTTCTCATCGTTGATGCCAAAGAACTCTATATCCTAGGGTTGGCTAAGGCGATTTTTCGCAAGTCGGTACTGCTCACCATTGCGCGACTCGAGCTTTTTATAGACATCATTGTAATGGGTGGCTTTTGCAACAGCCACAGCCTTCTTGGCAGCTTTTTTCGCTTCGTGGTACTTTTGCCAGTTATCGGTTGTCTTGTCGCCGAGAAACACATGATAAAACGCTTTCTTCTGTCGAACCTTTTCTTTCACATCGTCCGTTCACAGCCGTGCCTGCTTTTTGACCTTTCGTCGTCCAGGCTTCGTAATGCAAAGTCCTAACCTCACAGCTTGAAGTATCGCTTCGGTAGCCCTTCTTCAAGTTTCATCAACAGTTGTGACGTCGGAAACCGTACGCGAGAAATCGCAGCTGCTTCCTTCTCATTCATTCTAACCTTTTCTTTCTCATCGTCCGTTCGCTTTTTGCTTGCTTAGTTCCATATGAAGTCGAAAACAAGAAATGAATTGTCACTAGCATTGGCCACGGGATGTCACAATTTTGATGACTATTCAACACTCACATAGCCTATGGAATTCTGGAGGCATTGATAAGGAGAATGAGTTGAGCTTGTGTTGAAGTTGGGTTCAACTAATTTTCTACGTAAGCTACAAACTCTACCTTCTTCAGTTTCAGATTCTTAGAGAAAGTGTTGGAACCGTTCGATTCATCTTTTCCCGGTCTACACAATGTTTTATACAATTTTACCTGATCACTCCATTTTTGCCTTGGGTGGCCCAACAAATGACTGGAGCACGGAACTGTAATCAACCCTACGATACCTCACGAGGTGTGCCTCGGCGGCGCAGTTGGTAGGAGGAACTGCTCACAGGAGCACACTGGAGCACACACAGGAGTCCGAGTGCTGCCGAGGCTTATGCACATATTAGTTTGTGGTTATTACGCTCTCTTATGACTCACAAGAGTCAAATTTAGACCATCAATGCTTAGAGCAAACCAAGGCTGTCGATGTATTTGCGTCTTCATAAGTGCTAGTTTTTCAACAATGCCCATCAGCACCACCACTATATCATACCATATCACCAATACCGTAACTGCACACAATTACGCATTCCTTACGTTTAAGTATTTTAGAACTCAGGCCATATCGCTAAAAATGTCGTTCTCACCTGAACGTGTTGTCGGCCCACCAGTTTCCACCTTCACACCGGATTTCACTTCTGTGACAACATAGAGGTTGCGGCTGCCGATGCCATAAAAGGACTCCTCCTGGAGGCCATATATGGAGATATCTACTGTCAGGAAGAAGAGGCTATTCAAGTTAGAGGTAGTCTGCCATACGCGTGGTTGGCTGCTGGATACGTCGATGTTCACGCAGGACTTTCGTTACACGCACGGATTCCGCGTTCAAGGAAGAAGAAGTGGTCGTTCCTTGCCATATCATATCACCAATAATACCGTGGGATAACACCAGGGAAAAGATTGTTCCTCACTGACTTTTGTAAGATGCTGTAGGTCGAAATGCTGTTGGTTGAGTCCACGTACTGCCGAAATCGAAAATTTCGGCAATACGTGGACTCGAACTTGGATCTCCTCCGGTGTGCTCCTCCCCCCTCCTACCAAGTGAGCCGCCGAGGCACACTTCGTGGAGTGTCGTAGGGGTTGATGATAGTTGCGTTCACGCTTTCAGACCTCCTCTTCAGGTATTTAAAGATTCGTTCAGCAAAAAATAACTGCGGTTCTGAACGCCCCTCACAGGTCCTTACATCCTCTCGTGAACAATGCTCCCGGGATGAGCCTATCAATCGAGTGGGCCGAGGCATGTCCACAACGGTTCTATCTTTTCTTTCATTTTACACTTGAGTGAATGTGTTTCGCTTGAATACTTGTCACAATTTCTCAATAAAGTGGATTGATTGTTTTTTAAAGTCTGAAAATGAAAAACACACCTCAGCTTCCGGTAGGAGAAGCCCATGCTTAATTCAATTTTGCGGCAAACTGATTAAGCCGTTGTTTCGCTACATAAACTCTATAGAGACACAGTTAGGAATAGAATAAGTCAAACTGTGCAATCAAAAAGCTAACATGTCACGTGTATTTCATTTGGACCTATAGTGCACTGTCAAATTCTAAAGCGCAGCACATCAAAACTTAAGGTGGTCAATCAAGGAAGATTTTAGCAAGCATTCAGCCCATGCACAATCAATCCTATCTGAAATGTAAGGTTTCAGACGAGTGCACGGCTCAATCTCCACCATTTGGACAACCGAATTTCTGTCTTTTCGTTTCGCAGTCTTTTCGAGAGGCAAGCGTCTTCAAAAGCACCACTAGCAGCACTTTATAACCGCCTAAACTGTAACTGAATTCTTTAGGATGCCTTGCATTTTGCTGTTGTGTATTTTTAAATTTCAAACTTTAGAAGAAGCACAAATTAATCAAATGGTCAATTTATGGGCTATTTTTTTATTTTTTTATTTTTATTTATTAAATTATGACAAGTATGCAAGCAAGACGCAACCAATCGAGGGTAAAATGCATGAATTCAGGCGAAAAT
Source organism: Heligmosomoides polygyrus polygyrus (assembly GCA_947396885.1). NCBI lineage: Eukaryota > Metazoa > Nematoda > Chromadorea > Rhabditida > Heligmosomidae > Heligmosomoides > Heligmosomoides polygyrus. The sequence goes on along the minus strand of OX377204.1, from coordinate 65,152,468 downwards.
TGTGACATCACGTGGCCAATGCTAGTGACAATTTATTTCTTGTTTTCGCCTTCATATAGAACTAAGAAAGCACAAAAGCGAACGGACGATGAGAAAGAAAAGGTTCGAATGAATGAGAAGGAAGCAGCTGTGATTTCTCGCGTACGGTTACCGACAGTCAATCCCGTTCTTACGCCAGAAAATCTCAATTTTCTTTCACTTCATTTGCTCTTAACTTTTCCAGTATTTTTACTTGCTGCAACATTATCACCTCCCAAACAGTGCCGTGGACGGCTACCACTTTTATGGCCAGTAGCAAACGTAACTGAGCCAGGAACAATTAATCCTCGCTGCAGCAACTTCCTTAGTCTTCCTCAATTGCATCCTCAGTCGAGGAGGGAACAGCATGGAGAACGAGCTCCTACCGGCTGACCTGGCATATTATCATTTAAAAAATCAAAATTGAAAGACGAACCTTATCGCTCCAGCGTCCATAACTTGCTCAAGAAGGTGGAACAGAAATGAATAATCTGGACGTATGTAGTAGTTCAAACCTCTGAGACAAATTTTGGATTGTATACATAAAGACGAGTAGGGCGAGGACTACCTGAGGTGCCGCGCAAACGATAGAAGTTCTACAGGACAATTGTGCAGCAAACTTTCCAATTCCACATTTCTTTTCATCCTCAACACTTTATCTCTATCCCTAAAACATGCAAGATTTTATTTGTGAAACTTCAGTCGTTGGGTAGGTATTCATTTTAAACTAAATTGCAATTTCTAATCTAGTTCATCCGCAAAGAAGCAGTAAACTCAAGCAGTTATTGCGGTTTTTGCTGAGTTCAAGTTGGTAGTCAACGCTCACAGGGATTTCTAGTCTATGCGTCAAATAAAATAATCCGTTACTTTTTTGTGGTTTGAAAACTGGTCACGCTTGTCCGTAAAACAGATATTGAGTTTGTATTAAGAGCGTTTATGAAGGTAAATTCATTTACGGCAAGTGATGTTCATTTTGGAATGTGCCAGATTCAGTTTAATAATTCATTAAATCTAGTGGCAATAAACGGCGAGTGTAGCGCAGTCGGAAGAGGTGCCGGCTGTCTCGTGCACCCGATACCAGAATACAGGTTCGGATTTCCCGCCCGGGCCAACCAAGCCTTTTATCCCTCCAGGGTCGGTGAATTGGTACCAGAGTTGCCCGGGAAGAGTACTGACATGTTCATTGGCTGGCCATCGCAAGTCACTGTGTGGCCAATTACGTATTCAAATCTCCTCCCCGATATAACGTAGAAGTAGAATGCGTGGTGCATCCTAGAAGGGATTGAATAGCGCCGTCCTTTATCCTTTTTTTATTTTTGTGGCGATGAAGAGGTAGGGAGACCCTTAAGCTCGTGTTTTTGTGATATTCTATGACATCGTGGCTGCAACGCAAGTGAATTTTGATGAGAGATAGCTTCTCTCTTTCTCTCTTCTCTTAATTCCAGTCAAATGTGCTACTGCTTTTTTCTGCGGAAAAAACCATGCTGTAAAGCTATTGTACCACCAAATTTGCTCACAAATGGATGAGTTAAAATCTTAAAAAATATACCGAACACGAGACCACGGCAAGGCTCCTCGGAGCTCAACCAGGATGTAGAGCAAGCACCATAAGTCATCCGGACGTCCTTGTTCTCCTCTTTCTTGAGCGTTAGCCGAACAGTACCTCACTGTCCCTCTAGAACATATAGCATTACCCAGTCTACACTGCTCTTTGGGCAACATGAGACCATTGCTTTATGTGAGTTTGTCTTGGACTCAGTTCGCGCAAAGCTTTGTGAACCTGATGTGGAATGCCAACCAATCCTCAACAGGTGCAAGGCTTCTTGTGATATAGATGAGAGTGGGTCTTGCAGTCGTTCGGCTGCGTGAGTGCGTTACCAAGGGCTCTCAACTTGGCTTCGACCACAACAGTTAGTTGGCTTCAACAATAATGACAGTTTTTGGTAGAGTTTATGCTCGGAATTGCATACGTGTGTCGCCAACTGTTAAAGAGAGATAGGTGTGATATGTACTTGGCATCTTAAAGCGGAACAGAGTATATATAATAGAACGGCCATGGCCCTAAGCAGCTCGTGAGGAGGATCACCGTAACCATGAAAGGCAACCCTATACGACGTTTTGTGGTGCACGAAATTAAAATTTTTACACAGCTCTGGTGGATAGCCACACAATACAAGGTGACTCCCCTCCCTCGAGCCTTGCGCCCAGTAAATCTTCAACTGATAATGAAAATAAGTCTAATGCGGAGTAACAGTGTGTATGAGCTCCAAGGGCAACATACCTAAAATGGGCTCTTTCCCTTGGTCGTCGCATTTTTGTTTTCCCATCAACATCAACGATTATGTACTCCCTTGCCAGTCCAAAGTCGAGTATATGTATAAAGCGACGCTCTGCTGTGCCAACTAGCCCAAGCGCCATGTTTCCTGGCTTGACGTCTCGATGCACGAAACCGACCTGAGATGCGCAATGCGTGTATTTGGTGGCACCTTTCTTATTTTGGGGCCAACCACGGTTTTTATCAAAATAAGACCGTACATCATGAAGTTGTTTTATGCAATGGAGAACATTTATTCCTATCCGAACTTGAGTTGATATTGTGCAGATTTTGCCAGCTTTCCTGAAATAGTGCTATTCCCCATTACGTATGTGACGAGCTGTTAGGTTGACGGTTCAGACTTATTCAAGAGATGACCAGGATGTGTGTCATAGTCCAGCTCATTTCATTTTGTTGATCGTACTCACTAATTTTAGATGTGGCACAGCTCTCAAGGAATGTTGATTCAGCACTAACAGTTGAGTTAACATGGCAAGCATTAATACAACTAATGTTTAGCGGATCTGTCTCAGGGGAGAGGGCACCTCCCTTCACTCTGACAACTCCGGCCAAATTGAAAATAAACTATGACCACAAAAACGAGACACTGAACTCATTTTCGTTTTCCTATTCGTGCTCTCCTCCGACTAGGATCGCTTCGCTACTATTCAGAGTTCTGAGCAAGAGTGCGGTGCTATACACATGTCGTATGTGATGTATTAGGTTGGTGAAAAAGTCTGCACCACAGCGTAATTTTTTTAAATTATTGCTTCTTTTGTGAGCGACTTCAATCTTCGAGTTAATTACCATTTACATCCTTCTCCTTCTTACATACAACCTTCTGCTATCTGCTGGGGAGATCACGAAATCCTTCCTTCCAGAAAGAAGTCAGCTGTGACTCGAAGAAGTGCTCCACCTCGGATTCCAGTTCGGTTCGGTCGTTGAAGCATCTATCCCTCAGATTTTGCTTGAGAGCTCGAAAGAGGTAGTATGCGATGGCGCAAGTCCTGGCGAATACGGTGTGTGGGGCACCACCTCCCACCGAAGCTCCTGCAACTTCTGGCGAAACGACTTTGCAAAGTGGGGGCGAGCATTATCGTGAAGAAGGAAACCTTCCTCCGCCCTGGCGGTTTGCGAGACAAGATCTCGCTCAGCTTTTACAGCTGTTTAGGTAGATGTTTCCTGTTACTGCGGTGGCGTCGTCAAGGAGCTCATGATAGAGATTCCTCGAGAACCCCATCAACAGCACAGAATTACCTTCCTCTGGTGAATGTCCGCCTTGAGGTTGTGGTTCTCCTTGAGAGAGCCATTGGGCCTACCGACTATGGTTAACGACGAAGATCCAGGAATTATCTCCCGTGACGACATTCTCGAAAAAGTGCTTATTGCGGAAAAGAACAAGGAGCGACTGAGCGACAGTCAGTCGCGAAGCCTTGTCCGAGTCACGGAGTCAGCCACACTTCATTACAGTCGTAGTATTTATATGCCCTCAAAAGCAAATTGCCATGTATGCGAAATATTCTAGAATGCTTGTGCTACAACAACGTAGCACCAAACAGTCCTTAGAAGTTCCCGTTAAATTTTGAAAATTTTTCAAAATTTTTGGTGCAAGACTTTTTCACCAACCTAATATGTAGCAGCTTCCGATTCTTCGTGGGACGGTTTTAGCCGTTTGAAAGACCAGAACGGGACGCAAACTTAGCAAATCTACAAAAACGTATACTTGATATCATTGACGTGGAATACTGACAAGGAAAGGTTCCTAAGTCAAGGCGAGCTTTTACAATGCTATTTTGACAGGATGTAGGGTTCTGTGAGCGGAGTCCGGAACCACAGTTGACTTTCGCTGAACGCATTTTTGAAGACCTGAAAAGGAGGTCTGAAAGCGTGAGCGCAACTATCGTCAACCCCTACGACACCCAACGAGATGTGCCTTGGCGACGCAAGTTCACATTTTTAGCACACTTAGGCCTATGTTATACTCCCGCGGGAGCATCCGCGGAAGGGCGGGAATCGCGCCGAGATCCCTCACCTGGCCAATCGCCGCGCTCCGCCACGCCCTCCATCTGCGGTGCACCCATAGTCCGCGGACGTTCCGCGGATGCTCCCGCGGGAGTATAACAGAGGCCTTATGCACCGATATGGCCCGTGTTCATAATATTCGACCGTAAGGTACGCGTATTTGTGTGCATTTACGGTTTGATTACGGTGATGTTGTATGAGATGGTGGTGGTGCAGATAAGCATCGTTGATAAACTAGGACATATGAAGGTGCAGATAGTCAGCCTTGATTTGTTTTAAGCATTGATGGTCTAAAGTTAACTCCTATGATCATGAGAAGGTGAGAGCAACAAACTAATGTGCGCAAAAACATCGGCAGCACGCGGACTCGGAGTGGAAACCCTGTCGGCGCACTCGTATGAGGCGGCGCTCCTACCAACTGCGCCGCCGAGGCACACCCCGTTGGGTGTCGTAGGGGTTGATGGTAGTTGCGCGCACGCCTTCAGACCTCCTTTTCAGGTTTTTAAAAAAGCGTTCAGCATAAACTAACTGTGCTTCTGGACTCCGCTCACAGGTCCCTACATTTTGTCAAAATAGCATAGCAAAAGCTCACCTTGAGATGGGAACCTTTCCTTTTGTGATCGTGACCGCTATCGCTCTGCAAATGTTTCTGCTGCCCTTCCAACGTATTCTTTTGAATTGCTTCGTTAGTGAACATTTCAGTACATTCCTCTATCTGTAAAAGAGTAAGAGAAGCACAGAACGGTTTGGGGATTTTGAGGTTTTTTGAAGATGAAATGCCTTACTGCTTCCTGTATTTCGCAGATTTTCACATCATTGTTATTCAGCTTTTTCCATCGTTGTTACCTTTGGATACTGCGAAAACTCGATAACAATGAGCGAAGGTAGGCGGTGAATGTGGTAAAGGAACGTTATAAGACCGTTTACCGATAGTAGAAGCTTTCTAACCTACGTAATCAGGAGTGCATTTTTTGCTCAGATTCATTCGGCTTCAGGGATAAGGCTGGAAGAACAATTCAAGATACTCAAGAGGGCAAAGTCTCAGTGCGCTTGGGAGAAAACCATTACGATCGTACAGAGTGGTTTGAAATCGCGACCCAGAAACCCTGATATTTTCATGCACTTCACATGAACCACAAGAAACGTTGGGCTACCCTAGGATCATGTTAACTACGGGATCTGAGCTGCCTTCGCCCGAATAGCGATAGGCAAAGCTCGTTCACAAGGTGATCCGAAGGAGTTCGTCTTCTTCTTCCCAATGATGAATTATCGGATTTTCGACAGTTTTTATAAGATTACTTGTCTTTTATCTAATTCTTATATTACCTTACAAAACTGCTGCAACCTGTGTGGTGCTCATAGAAGGAAGAACTTATCTAAAATGCTTATATCCTCTACAGGCTTTGATATGTGGGCTTGTCCAGGAACGTCAACCAAATATATTGCTGCATAACAACCTTCGTTACAAAGCTTGGTTCTTCTTGCAATGAATCAACGACGATCGAGCGTAGAACCTAACGTCCTCCCTTTCCGTGAAGGAAAACACAGTACGCACTTACCTAGAGGCTAATTCTCATCATCACTGTGGATGTTAGGAACTCTAAATTCCAAGAGTTATGCTGGAGTGTGCATGCTTTGCGCTCGCACGTCTGTACGAGGCGCGCAGTTTAATTCGTCTCCATCCGGCTCGTCTTCGTTAAGTCTGTATTCCTTCAAAGCTTGTAAAGAGCATGCAAGCTCCATGGGAGACGGTCAGCACGTGCAAAATATGGTTACGCCTGTCGCAGGAGGCACGCGATCTTCCACTCACCCCCCCCCCCCCCAGCTCATCCACCAACCCCTCCCCCACTCCCTAGGCTTCACCGAGGTTTCGTAAGGCAGCCACTGGACTCTCGGCTTCACCGAGAGTCCAATGGCTGCCTTACGAAACCCATGAGACGCAAAACAAAATTTTCGCTGGTGCGCTAAGTTAGGAATTCGACCCCGCCCCCTCGCCACGCCCTACCCGCTGCCGGTAAACGGAGATCGGTCGGTAGGACGGTCTACCGCCGGATTTGAGGAACGCTACACGATGGTAGGATTTGCGAAAGGGTCGCCATATAATGAGACTTGGTGACAGTCTACAGTAAGGGGGATGGAGGGGACAGGACAGTCCTCTTCTCAACCTTCACAGAACTTGTGCAGAACCTTTTAGAGCGGAATCACCAACATCCTTTAACTGAGGAACGTCACCTAGGCTTAGGTCAAGCTACAAGTCATGAACAGCTTTTGGTTAAACTCTTCACCCTTTCCAGACTAACATCACGTAAAATGTAAAAAAATTTCTAATGTAAAACATTTTATGTTACCTTGGTGTGAATTAGAGTATGCTGAACCATTTCTGCTGTAAGCGGATACCCACTTTTCTTTATATGGATATGGACTATTGAAGATAAAGTAGTTTCATTTCCCCTCCTCTTTTCCAATTAATGTCAGACTGATTGTAGGAGTGTTCACTCTACTGAAGCGTACCACTGAGGATGTGAACTCATCCCGGTTTAAAAACGTGTGTTAGACTCGAGTTCTAGAAAAGGCTGTACTAATCTCATCGTAAAAGATTTTGGAAATTTTTGAGTTCTCTTAAATTTATAAACTAGAAAGTGGAGGACCACTTTTAGGAGGCCCAGCAAGCAGTCATAGTCGCCCAAATTTTACATCTGCCTAAGAGCCTGTTTATACTGCACGACGGGAGCGACGGCAGCGACATGAGCGACAGGGCAAAGCATACCTGTCGATTTTACCCAGGTGACGGCTGATCGATACGTATCCTTCGCGCCTTCGCTCCCGCATCTGCCGTCGCTCCCGTCGCGAAGTACGAACAGCTCCTAAGTTCATGGCCTCTATTCTTACGGTGTACAGTAAAGATATGTTCTCGGATTTCTTCTAGTCGGAGGGGTGTATCGCTAGAAACTGTAGCAAATTTAATCAGTGTGGTCCCTTCCGGTGTGGAAATGCTGAAGAAAGGTGTGCTTGTAGGGTAGCTCACGGTGTCTCCTTTAAAGACTAGCTTGCTATCGAATTTGCCGGTGCTGTCAAAGAGTCAGAATAGGTACCCTCGCCCAATAAGGATCGATCCTTGTTCTCTCCCTTCTTCTTTGCATCCGCTAACAGTCTCACCAACTGAAGGGCGGGTTATCGTTCACTCCTTCACGCGTTGAGGGTATCCCAGAGCACTTTTTGTAAGGTTTCCACAGTCTAGAACGTGCTCTGACAAGTAGAGCCTCCGGAGTGGCCGTGAGCTTTTGCAATGGAATTTTGACGGGATGTAGGGTCCTGTGTGGAGAGTCCAAAACCATAGTTACTTTTTTCGGAATGCTTTTCTGTGGTCGAAAAAAAAAACGTGTGGACCAGGGATGAAAGTTTGAAACACGGATAACGGATAACGGATAATTTTTCCGAAAAATGGCCGGATAACGGAAAAACGGATAACGAACAAACAACAAAAATTAAAACTAATTTCAAACCATTCTTTCTCTATTAATAGGTCGGGATTTGTAATATTGTCCTCGTCATGTGTCGAATGAGCAACCTTTAACCTCCTTATCGGTGTTTTTCTTCGAGGCGCGAAGTAGCGCACTCTGAGAAGGCGCCGACTTTCGCATGCACTCCTACTCAATGTTCTTGGTTCGGATTTTCAGTAGGTATCAGGATTGCACGGGTATGTAAATGCACTGACTTGCCCATCGGCTGGTCACCACAAGTCATTAGTGAAGGACGTATACCAGTATTGAACCCGCACTCGTCAACAGCTGCTTCTACTACTCAGCAACTACCCGTAAACCTATTGTCCACAAGCCGTCTGGTTGGGACTTCGGCCCAAACTCCGAAACAAAACACCTTGGACACGACGGTTTATTGACGCTTCGGTCCCACTAGAGGAGAGAAACTAATCTTGCTTATTAGAATAATACAGAATAGAGTAAGGGAAGATCCTCAAAACAATTGACGTAAGCCTTGTCCGCTGCCCACCGCATGACTGGTATTCCCATCCCGAAGGATCTAATCTGCAGAAAAATTGATAGTCGATCGGTTATTCGGTCAGTCGATACTGTTATCTTGTTCTAAAAACTGTCTGAATCTCTTTGGGGTATTTCCTGCAAACTAGAGTAATTCTCTCGAAGAAACTGTCGTGTGACTCCCACTCCAAATGGTCAAATTTGGGCGAAAACCGATAACTGCGGTCGAAAAATCGATACCATCCATTAATATTGGTCTCCTCATCCTGCATAATCATAATCATATCCCGATTGGTCAAATCGGGGGTAGAACAACTAGCGAAAACCGATGCCATCGATCAATAGTGATTGTCCGTTCGAATCCTTCCACTCATTCGTCCAACCTGGTCATTTCCCGCTAATTTTGGTTCATTTCCATCCATTGCACATGAGGATAGCCTTGACAGGTTCTACATTCACGTGCGGGTCAATTTTACACGTTTGACATGATTTGCTGGTTCACACAGGTTTGTGACACACATACACACACGGACAGACGGACTAACGCTCTTATATGTAGTAGGATAGGATAGGATATTAAAGTACTGGCTTTTCACCACTCGGAAGTTATGCACATACCAAACATAGTTTCAATGCGGTAGATGATCGTGTACATAGAAGACGAATATCCGGCACATCCTTAAAACGAAGTGATTCGTATGAAGGCTTATTCCTTTCTCCTCCAAACGGCACGTTTTTTCCAGACACTATATTATGCTAGAAGGAATTCTGGTGAAAACACCACAAATAGAAATGAGCAAGGCAGTGTTCTGCATTTCAGAACGCGCTATGAGCAGGTTGATAGTTTGGCCTAATTATGCCATTATGCCAAAACTAAGAGACACTGACCTAGCACTTCTTCTTCTTCTTCTTCTCCCGAGCGTTTAGTCCCGCGCAGTCGCAGGGTCCGCTGTTCTTATGATCCGTCGCCACCTCATCCTATCAAAGGCGTCGTCTTGCATGGCGCCGACTTCAGCGAGATCTTTCTTGATGACATCCTTCCACCTTTTCCTTGGGGCTCCTCTCGGACGCTTTCCGGGTGCCTCGAAATCTAGGGCCAACCTTATGGGGTGATCCTCTGGTCTTCTGAGGACGTGTCCATACCACCTCAGGCGCTGCTCCCTCATCTTCAGCTGGATCGGAGCTGTCTTCATCACTGCCCTAACATCCTCGTTTCGCACCCTGTCCCGACGGGTCCATCCACAAGCCCACCTGAGCATCCTCATTTCCGCCGCGTGCAATTGCCGCTCCTGCGCTTTACCTAGGGCCCAGCACTCACTGCCGTAGAGGAGGGCAGGCCTCACCACTGTTCTATAGAGCTTTCCTTTGAGTGTCCTGGAGCACCTACGGTCGCAGAGGATTCCTGTGGACTCCCTCCATTTGAGCCAGGCTGCGTTTATCCGTCCCCTGACCGCCTGGTCCACACTTCCTTCCTCGGGTAGGTCACTTCCGAGGTAGCGGAATTCTTCCACCTTCTCGATCGCCTCCCCTTGGCAGTCTAGGATCGGTCTAGTGCACTGCTCAGAGCTGATAAACTTGGTCTTCTTCACGTTCAGCCGCAGGCCGTTATCCGCGAGGGCTACTTGCCACAGCCTCACCTTCTCCTCCAGCTCCTCCCGGCTGTCGGCTACTAGAGCGATATCGTCCGCGTAGAGGATGGTCCTGAGAGGGCCTTCCTCCAGGAGTTTCACTATGCAGTCAAGCGTCAGCACGAAGAGGAACGGACTCAGAGCCGACCCTTGATGTACACCCACTGTGATGTCCATCTTCTTTGTCATTCCGTGTGGGGTTCGTACCGCCGCTTTCGAGCCTTCGTACATGTCCTTTACGACTATGATCAGACGTTCCGGGACACCTCTACCTCGGAGCGATTTCCAGATCACGGCCCGGGGTAGCCTGTCGTAGGCTTTCTCCAAGTCCAGAAAGGCCATGTAGCAGGGCTTTCGTTTCTCCCGATATTTCTCCATTACCTGGCGAGCGATGAAGATGGCGTCTGTGGTGGACCTCTCAGGCATGAAGCCCCACTGCTCCTGGGAGATTGTCACCATCTCCCTCAGCCTCGAGTCGACCAGACGTTCGTAGATCTTCATCGTGTGCGAGATCAGTTTGATCCCTCGGTAGTTGGAGCACTCGGACGCGTCCCCTTTCTGTTTGAAGATGGGGACTATGATGCTGTCCCTCCAGTCATCCGGCATCTTACTGTCTATCATGACTCTGTTGAAGAACTGTGTCAGCCAATTGACTACTCCACAGTCCCCAAGCACCTTCCAAGCCTCTACTGGCACCCCATCAGGTCCAGCTGCCTTCCCGAGCTTCATCTTTCCTATGGCGTTGCGAACCTCTTCCCGCGTCCAGGATGGGATGGGTCCTTCCGTTGGTTGTTCTTCTTGAACTTCGCGACGAGGCAATTCTTCATTCAGGAGCTCCTTGAAGTACTCCTCCCATCTTTTTCTGACCTCGACTGGCCTCCGTAGTACCCTGCCGTCAGCACCCCTCACTGTCTTGACCACTCGAATGTCGGCGCAAGCTCTATGCCGCGCCTTAGCCAGCCGAATAGCAAACTTCTCTCCCTGTGGCCCGTCTAGCTTCTCATATAGGGCATCCATCTCCGCTCTCTTCGCTTTCGCTACAGCTGCTTTTGCCAGGCTCTTCATCTTCCTATAGACTGTAAGATGCTCGGGTGCGCTTGTCGTTTGCCACTGCTTATAGGCCTCCTTCTTTTTCCTCACCGCAGCCTGCACCTCTTCATTCCAGAACCATGCAGCCTTATCTCCTCTGATCCCTCCCTTTGTTTCACCGAGGGTTTCCTTGGCACATCGTAGAATCGTTTGGGTCACCCTCCTCCAGGTCTCGTTCACGGGACCAGTTGGATCCGGAAGACCTGCATCGAGCACCCTCCTTCGTAGCTCGTTGCGCTCTGAACCCCGCAGTTTCCACCATCGGATTCTGGGTTCTGTTCTTACCTTGGGTTTGCTGGGTAGAGGTATGGCCAGGTCAGCTACCAATGGCCTGTGCTGTGGTGCTACATCTTCAGCCGGAAGGACCTTCACATCCCGGACAGTTTTCAAGGCAGGTCTTCGCACTAGGATGTGGTCGACTTCCGTCCTTCTTCCTCCGCTAGCATAGGTCACCTTCTGGCTCTCCCTCTTCGCGAAGAAGGTGCTACAGACCACCAGGTCGTGGGAGATAGCCAGCTCGAGAATTCTTTCTCCATCTGGGTTCATCAAGCCGACCCCTTTACCTCCATGAACCCTTTCTACTCCTCTTCTGCCACTCCCTACGTGGCCATTCATGTCCCCTGCTATGGACAGGTAATCGCCTTCTGGTACGGACCTTATGGCCTCCTCGAGCGTGAAGTAGAAATCATCTTTCTCGTGCTCGGGGCATCCGGTCTGAGGGGCGTAGACGGACATGACAGTCCAGTAACCCTCCTTCGTGTCGAGCCGCAGTGACATGATGCGGTCGTTTATCCTTTGGACAGCAGCTACCGAATCCCTGAGGGACTCTGCGACAGCTATCCCGACACCGTTCCTCTTCGTATCCTCTCCGTTGTAGAACAGCTTGACCCCTTCTCCAATCTCCTTGGCCTTCGCTCCTTTCCATCTCGTTTCCTGCAGACACAGGACTTCTATCTTTCTGCGCTTCATCAAGTCGGCCACCTCTCTGGATCTTCCGGTCAGCGTTCCCACATTCAGAGTCCCCACTCGAACTAGCTTCTTTGGCCGAGTTCGTTCTGCCCTCGGTAGCCCTCGCATACTGACCGCAGAACTCGGGCGGGGGTTCTGCGCGTCACTTCCGGGTGACGTCCTAGCCTTTATACTGATTCCATTGCGACTTTTGATCATGGTTTGTGACAGGTTTCTCCATCAGCCGGCCTGTCAACCTGGGCCTGACGCTGGAACCGTTGCCATTTTTGCAATTTCTGCAGGGCATGGCGTGCCGGACTTCACATGAGGTGACACCACAAAACCAATAACCGTTTGTGGTGTCTACCTCCCTTCTCGCCCCGGGCGGAGCTCGTATCACCCCTTTCTTGCCTTCGGGGTGCCCCTTTCGTGCCTTCGGGGCGTGCGGTGATTCAGACTTCGCTAGGCTTCCGAAGAATTGTCGAACTCCTTCTCAGCCTGGGAGACCCTGCCGGAGATTGAAAACCTCCGCTGTACATCGCAGTTCGACACCCATTGCCACCCCCACGCCACGATGAGGCGCTGAACCATGTGGGAGAGACACTGACCTAGCACTGCAAAGCTTATATTCAACAAAGTGATCATAAGGGTGCCAGATTTCGTTGTTCATTATCCGGCCAAAAACCACCGGATACGAACAATAAAACGGATAGGCCAAACCCGCCGGAAGCCGGATAACGGATAACGGTTGATCCGCTCATCTATGGTGTGGACGCGTGCGCGCGAAGTTCATGGCGCCCTGCTGCCACCCAGCTTGGTGTGGTCGGTTGGCGTTGTGGTAACAGGGTCGCCTCTCGGGTGCACCGAGCGGGTTTGATGGTTCGGTCGTCGGTGACGCCAACGTCTTTGCACATATCGGATCGCTATTATTATGGGCCTCTGTGATCACAGGAGTCAATTTGTACACAATTAATGCTTTTAGTATTTAAACCTAGCCTTTTTAGCCTTTTTAGGCTGGATATGTTGATGATCACCCGGGGCCCTTCTCTACGCCAACTGATTATGCCTTCAACGAAGAAGAAGTAGTGAGGCCTTGTCAGGGAGAGGAAGATTGTTCGTCCATAGCGTTTGTAAGATGCTGCTGGTGTGATAAGCGATTATACTTTAAATGTTTCGTAGTTCTATATCATAATTGTTGATTATCGTTGTCAGCAATAAACACAGTTACTTCATGTGAGCAAGAAAAAATTTTTACGTTAGCGATCTAATAAAATGAAACAGTGCAAACACATCGAGAGGTAACTCAAATGAAAGCCCAAAAAGGCTAGGTTTAAATACTAAAAGAATTAATTGTGTACAAATTGACACCTGTGATCACAGAGGCCCATAATAATCACGATCCGATGTGGGCAAAAAGGTTGAGGGCACCGACGACCGAACCATCAAACCCGCTCGGTGCACCCGAGAGGCGATCCCGTTACCACTGCGCCAATCGACCACATCTGGGTGGGTGGCAGCAGGATGCCATGAACTTCGCGCGCACGCGTCCACTACATCCCGTTAAAATTCCATAGCGCAAAAGCTCACGGCCACTCCGGAGGCTCTCCGACACGCTAAACGCGGGAAGCAGGCAGATACCGCGTCGTAGAGGCGAAGGAACAATGTCGATCCATTTTCCTACATTCACGAGTAGGTGTCAAACAGGAGTACCCCACCGGTACAGTACTATCCCTCTGAACAAAATTTATAAAATACTCGGATTTGACCAAATGGAATATCTGTGGAGTGTATAGCCGTCCTCCTTATTCTTCCATATGTTAATGATATTACATATCTCTGTTTCCACCCGCTGCTCAAAAGGGAAATACTCCATGTACCGTGGAGCGTGTGAAACTTCTGATAGACTTGCAGACACACACTCGTACAAAATAAGACAGGATTACTTCTTCTGTGGATTGCGGCATCCGACACCACCACTAGAACTTTTTGCCAAAAATGTGAATAAACTGACTTCAAAACCAGATCTAAGCTTTCTCCAAGCAGAGTCATTACAATGTAAGAGTAGAGAGTTTTCTTTCCTGATTGAAGTAGCTGTGCAAAATGGGGTTTCCCATTCAGTCGACGAAGCACCTAAAGAGCAGTGAGATTGTGGAGTGACTGGAGAGAATACTAGCAACATAAATGAAAGGAACCATTGCTTCCACTCTTAAAACACTGCGATGTCCCCGATTCCATTCCACCTTTAGCGCAGCCTGTAGCGATTTATTTTCAGTTCTTCTGAAGGAAACAATACTCATGACGTTTAAACACAATAACACTGATTCGGTAAGGTAATGGTGCTGAAACCGGTGTTAATACAACGTTGCTTCAAAAAGTGATGCAATACGCGTTATGGATTCCATTCTTCTGTTCCAGGGTATACACGTACTACTATATGCATGTAATAAAATGCTTTATGCATTCTTAAACCTATTATTTTGGAATGACACTTTTTAAGGGTACGTAAGTCGTTAAACTCCAAGGACATTAGATTGGAAGCGGTGAACCTTTGCTTGCCATAAGATTGAAGTCATTCCGAATGCGATACAATAAACGTTACCATGCACGGCGACTCCACGAGATAGGCAATTGATAGGCAAACATCGTCAAACATACGAAAGTTTGCCGTCTTTGCCATGTTTTATCACAGGCGATTCGTTTGTGATAAAATATAATCAAGCAAAAAAGTGTCTGAATAACTGCTTCGTGAAGCTTGCCACACTTCAGATCTGTTCAAGTTCTGTTCTACAGCTATGAAATCGAACGGTGCCAACAATTGTTCCTTTTCCACTTTATAAGGACATGAACGACCCGTGACGCAGTTTTTGGGCATCAGTTCCATATTACTGATCAGCCGAGAAGCGACGCACGCTTGAGAAGTGACAGAATTATCGGGAACTAACCAGCTCCTTCGTCTCAATATCCTCAACTTTATAAACGGCACCAAATCCGCCTTCGCCGATTCGTTTTACGATTTTCCAGTTCCTTCCAATAATTCTTCCTTTTGATAATCTTAGTATGCTCCTTTTTCCTGAATGAACTCGATCTCACCATAAATGACTAGTGTTGTCCATTGGCAGAATCGCGCTCTAATACTTTGTTACTGTATATGTCCGTTACGTTTCAAGGCCTGAGGTAGGTCTGGCAGAAACATCAACCATTTATTGGAAACCCGAAAAGTACGTTCGCGTCAAGCTTTGTACAATTGGAGAAATGCACGTCACCGCGGTCGACACCTACGTCCAGTTGGAAAACCCACGGCTAAATTCCTTTAGACACCAAGTCCACTCTGGTGAATTCTCCCTCATTAATGCTCGACGTGTCTCACACGTCATTGCATGCAATGCCATAACAACAGTTAAAGTGCACTGGTGTAATTCATAATCATCCGTGACCTTTGCCAGCTACTAGTCCACGGAAAACTATTTCCCGCTCAACTTCGACCAACAAAGATTGTTTTCTCTTCTAGCCGCTGGATTCTTCTTCTTCTTCTTCTTCTTCTTCTTCTTCTTCTTCTTCTTCTTCTTCTTCTTCTTCTTCTTCTTCAGCGTTTGTCCCGCTTCGTGGCGGGGTCCGCTATTCTGGTGTCATGACGCCACCTTTCCCGATCCAGCGCTAGATCGGGGTGGACACCAGCTACTTTCAAGTCCGTATGTAACGTATCAGCCCAGCGCTGCTTCGGGCGCCCTCTGGGCCGCTTTCCTATTACCTCGAATTTAAGGCCTATCTTGCGGACGCTGTCTTCTTCTCCACGCAGAACGTGGCCGTACCATCGTAAGCGAGCTTCGCGCATGTTGTCAGTTATCGGCGCGACACCGAACTTCTGCCGAATAGCATCGTTTCGGATGCGGTCCAGGCGCGTGACTCCAGCCGTCCAGCGCAGCATCTTCGTCTCCATGACGCTGAGGCGCGTTTCAACTTCCTTGGTCGCTGGCCAACACTCAGCGCCGTACATTGCTACCGGCCGGACGACTGCTCTGTAGATCTTCGACTTAAAGCGCTCTGGTATCTTCTTGTCGCAGAGCACGCCAGTCAACGAGCGCCACTTGGACCAAGCTGCACTCACGCGTGAATTCACTTCGACCATCAGTTTGCCGTCAGACGCGACTGCTGATCCCAGGTACTTAAAGAGCGCAGTGCGTGGAAGCTCGATGCCGTTAACCTTGATGGAGCTGGACTCTGTAACGTCCGTCGTTAAATACTCGGTCTTCTTCACGTTCAATCTGAGTCCAAACCGCTCCAAGCGATCACACCAAGCTTGCAACTCTCGCTCGAGTTCTCCTTTATCTTCGCTAGCGAGCATCACGTCATCGGCATAAAGCAACGTCCAAGGAACAGGCTTCTGAAGATCTCGTGTGATGGCATCCATGACGACAACAAAGAGGAGTGGGGAAAGCGCAGAACCCTGGTGTACTCCGACAGAGATGGGAAACTCCATCGAGGTCCCAGCTGCAGCTTGAACTCGACTCTTTGGACAAGAGTAGAGAATTCGCACCCACTCTATGAGCTGTTCAGGAACTCCATGTTGACGCAAGGCGTACCATATCACTTCACGCGGTACGCCGTCAAAGGCCTTCTCCAAGTCGAGAAAGGCGATATGCACTGGCTTCTGTTTCTCGCGATGCTTTTCTATCAGGAGGCGGACGGCATGTATGGCATCAACGGTGCCACAGCCAGCCACCAAGCCGCACTGATTGCTGGAAAGCTGGACGATGTCCCGAATTCGTCCATCGACAACTCGCTCAAAGATCTTCATGCTGTGCGAAAGCAAGCGAATCGGACGGTAATTGGAGCAGTCTGCAGGGCTGCCCTTCTTCTTCCAAATTGGAATCGTCGTACTTTGACGCCAACACTCAGGCACTTTCTTCTCCGCCACAACCTGATTAAAGAACTTCGCCAACCACTCAGCAGGGTACCAGTACTTGGACTTCCATAAATCAGCTGCCACGTCATCGGGCCCAGTCGCTTTGCCTGGCCTCATCTTCTTCAAAGCCGCTTCAATCTCCTCCACGGTGATCTTCTGAACGGGGCCGTGGGTTGGAGCCGTGGAAGGGATGGCTGGATGAGGAAATTCTACTGTAGAGATTTCCTCAAAGTAGTCGCGCCATCGCTTCAATGCCTTCTTGCGGTCCGCAAGAAGATGGCCGTTCTCATCATTGATGCCGAAAAACTTCTCAATATCCTCGGTCTGCCGATGGCGATTCTTAGCAAGCCGGTACAGATACCGCTCGCCATCGCGTGACTCGAGCTTCTCGTTGACATCTCCATAATGAGTGGCTTTTGCGACAGCCACGGCCTTCTTTGCAGCTTTCCTCGCTTCTTGGTACTTCCGCCAGTTATCGGCCGTCTTTTCGCCGAGAAACACTTGATAAGGCGACTTCTTCTCTCGCACTTTTGCTTTCACGTCATCTGTCCACAGCCATGCCTGCTTGTCGACCTTCCGTCGTCCAGGCTTCGTAATGCCGAGTTCCGACTGTGCAGCTTGACGAATCGCGTCGGTCGTTTTCTTCCAAGTTTCGTCGACAGTCGTGACTGTCGGTAACCGCACGCGAGGAATCGCAGCTGCTTCCTTCTCTCTCATTCGCCACCACTTGATTCTTGCAGCACCGCATCGCTCGACCTGCTTCAGCCTCGGAGGGACAATCTTCAGAGTGCAGATCAGCGGTCGGTGCTGTGGGGCGACCGTCTCATACGGCACGATCTTCGCGTCTGTGACAAGACTCCGGTCACGATCCTTCACAAGCACAAAGTCTATCTGAGACTTGGAGCTCCCACTATAATATGAGATGAGGTGGGAGTCGCGTTTTCGGAAGACGGTGTTTACAATGGTGAGACTATGCGATTCCGCATACTCAAGAATGCGCTCACCATCGGCGTTACGTGATCCGTATCCGAAACCACCATGACAGCTGTACCCGTCTTTCGTAGCACCTACGTGCCCATTAAGGTCACCAGCGACTATGTTGACATCTTTCGACGGTACCTCTGCTGTCTTCTCATCCAGCAGGTTCCAAAACTCATCCTTGGCTTGATCGGAGCAGCCAGTCTGCGGAGCATACGCAGAGAAGAAGTGGTAGAGTCGCTCCTTAGCGGCGACAACGATCTTCATCAATCGATCGTCAAAGCGCTCGACGCTTACAATCGAGTCACGAAATCGTTCGGAGACGATTATTCCGACACCACTGGTGGTCCTGAGACTTCCACATAGAACGGCCTTGAAGCCACGTCCTATGTCCCTTGACTTGCGGCAGGACCACCTCGTCTCCTGCACCGCACAGAAATCAACTCTTCTACGCTCCAGTGCTTCAACCAACTCGCACGAGCGGCCCGTCAACGTACCCACATTCAGCGTAGCTACGCGGGTCTTGCCTACGTTACGGGAGGTTCGTACTAGCTCAGTTGCCCCGCGATGTCGTCCTCACATCAGGGACCCTCGCATACTTCTCACACTCGCCGGGCTCTGCGAGTGCGCGTCGGCTCCCGCGGACGCCGTAGCACTATCACGAAAAACTTGCAATGTCATGAACCATGTGATGTGACATGGGTGTTCGTAGGCCGGCCTGTCACAAGGGCCTGTCGCCTGTAATCGAATGTCCGTGTTCGGCTTAGCTCGCAAAGCGGGTAGTTTCCAGTGGCACCACGTGGAGGAACGGACATCGCCACCTTCTAGCCGCTGGATTCATTAACAAATAAACCCGCAGGTATGCGGAGTATAAGGGGTAGAGATAAGATAAGGGATAGAGAGGAGCGTAATATCGTCGGTATTTCTACCCTTTATACACGCATTTTAGTCGTTGATGAATCCGGTCCTAGGGGTGAATAGACCAGGAGTGCGTAATTGTGTAGAACAACCCTATGCAACATTTTGTGTTATAAGAAACTAAAAACTTTATGCAGCATCGATGTGTTTTACCTCTATGGTAAACTTTTCTAGACCATTTCTGATGCGGGTGCAATCCCAAGGCTTGAGGGCCACTCCATAGTCACTTGCAAATGTGTAGTGTTTAAAGATAAACTCACACAACATAACATATAAACGTTTGCCACATAAAAGTGCTTCCCTGATGCCCTCCCGTGAAAACAGCAAGTCCCGTCGCCGAAATATTGAAAACGTTTAGTTGTGAAGGCATGAAAAGGAGGGCGAGGTGCACCGCGCCTTGGGATTGCATGGATGCAATTAAAAATACATGTGCCTTCGTACCAAAGCATATATCCAGTTCGTACATGACGACTCCGCTTCCCGAGCCTATTTACGCCGACTACTAGTGAATTACGTAGAAATCAGCTAAAATTTGCTGCCACCGTAATCTGGCGTTCGATTTGCAGGCGTCCGGTCCTTCAAGCCATCCCAGTCATATCATGGGTACAGACCGACTTGGGAATAAACGATAGAAGCACAGAGATTGAATAATTTTCTCCTAAATAGCTTCAATTATTTTCCACGCATATTTGGTTAACTAGTTCGGGCCCCTGAACGAATTTCGCAGTATAAGCTGCGAACGCCTCCCCTGGTTCGCATTCACTATAATCGTAAATGTAAAGTGCACCGATATAGCACCAGTGACGCCTTCTGTGAAGGACTTGAGCTATACCAGTCCAGGATAATTAACCTCATGGTGTTTGCGTCCAATGACGTGTGCCATACGTGAAGCGAACGTGTCGGAAATTCCCCAAAATGCACTTGGTGTCTAAACGGAACAAACCAAAACCCACGTGATGTCCCCTCCTAACGGGCAT
This sequence comes from Heligmosomoides polygyrus polygyrus, assembly GCA_947396885.1. Classification (NCBI taxonomy): domain Eukaryota; kingdom Metazoa; phylum Nematoda; class Chromadorea; order Rhabditida; family Heligmosomidae; genus Heligmosomoides; species Heligmosomoides polygyrus. Next base: position 65,132,678 of record OX377204.1, on the reverse strand, counting down.
TGCGCCGAGGGAACTTATATAGAAGTGAGTGAAGAAGCAGTCCTTGCCCTGGGAGAGCAGTCCTTGCATCGTGAGAGCTCATCGCTAGGAAACCGCATCGAACGCATTGCATGGCAGTCCCGGATGGAAAATACACATCGTTTTTTAGCTGTGGTTCTATTTCACTCTGTCTCATTGCCAGCGACACCAAATTTCATGACACATTACTACACAAAAGCACCACACTGATCTAGCCCACGCAAAGAAGTGTATTCTGCGACCTCTATTCCGGTGACACACCTTATGTGCGTTCAACTTCAACCTTTAAAGGTGCCCCACAAAAGGATGGATCTGAAAATCGCAATTCGCTATCCTATCCTACTATATATAAAAGAGAAGCGGTTGTGTCTGTCAGTCCGTCTGTCCGTTTTGACTTTCGTAAACGTCGAGTAGTAGCCATCCGGATTCAGGCGAGGTGTCACTTACGTCGTGGTTCAGAAGAGGTGTCACCGACGCCGTTCATCGGGTACCTGGGTTCAGAAGAGGTGTCACCAATGTCGCGAAAGGCCTGGCCGGGTTGAGAACACATGTCACCGATGCTGTTCAACAGGCGTCCGGGTTGAGAAGAGGTGTCACCGATGTCGCGCCAGAAGTTCCGGATTCACACGACGTGTTTCCAGTGAAGGTGGGACCATCTTCACTGGAAACAAAATAACAAAGTGGTATCGTAAACCCACTAACAAAAATATCTTGGTCCACACCAGGTCAGCGCATCCGACACAGACCAAAACATCTGTCGTGCACAATATGTTCCGCACAGCAAGCAAGGTATCTTCTGGGGAAAACGAGCGCAAGGAATCGCTAGCGCTTGCTCACCAAATCGCTGCCAAGAATGGGTATATTACATTCTTTGGCCATCAGCGAAGTAGCACTAGCAATCGCTCACGTAATTCCTCATTTGACGAGAGAATCCCGTTTGTCATCCCTTTCGTCTCAGACAGTGTCAGCACTTCTATTAGGAAGTGCGTTAGAAGGGCGGGACTGGAAAACGATGTCAAAGTGGAAGATACACCTCCCGCTAACCTGAAAAGTCGTTTAGTGTGCAACCGCCTGTACGACAGGAGTTGCGAAACCCCAAATTGCGCCATTTGTCCTGCAGGCAACGAAGGAGACTGCATGGTTTCGGGGGTTGTCTACCTCATAAGGTGCAACAGCTGTGGAGGTGAATACATCGGTGAAACAGCTCGCCCCTTCTACGTCCGCGTTAAGGAACACCTGGAAGGGAAGAGCAGGTCACGACCATCAACTGCTTTGGGCTGCCACAGGGTAAACGACCATAACGGCGCCGACTTTGGGGTCACTTTCAAAATTCTAGCGCGGGAGGCCCATACCGCCGCGCGCAAAACCCTGGAGGGGTTCTGGATACAGGCCAAGAACCCGAGGTTGAATCGGCGGGGAATGCGTCTATATAACCCGCGAGCTCACCCCTTACCTCAGTCTCGCCTTTTAGACAGTTTCACTTTGTGGGGTCTCTCGGGTGTTCTAAATGTTGGGCTGCTGTCATCTCTCTCTGCCGGAAGGGTTGCTGTTCGGGGGTCTTTGAATTTTCGCAAGGTTCGTGGCGATGTTTGGCCTGATAGCTTCAGCATATGTTTGGACTCTGAAGAAGGAGACATCGCCGAAACGTTAGTCGTCAATAAAGCGTGTACTATCTCGGTTTCGAGTTCAACACCACACCAAACATTTGGACAACGATCAATGCTGAGATTCATCGAGGGTCGAACCTGGCAGTAGTGGGACCGGTGAACGATGGGGGTCCAGTAATGGGAACCGGTAAAGGGGAGAGCGGTGCAGTGAAGGGGGAGTGACGAAGTGGGGGGGGGGGGACCTGTGAAGGGTGAACCGAAAACAGGCTGACAATAAAGGGGAACAGTGAAGAGGCCCCCGTAATGGAGGGAACAGTGAGGGTGGGACCGGTGAAGGAGGAGGGGAGGGGGTCCAGTGAAGAGGGACCAATAAATGTGGTACAAGTGAATTACCAGTCAAGAGGGCACCAGTAAGGGAGCCAATAAAGGGAAGACCATTTATGGTGATTCAGTAAATGGTCCAATAATAGAACCATTAAAGTTGGACCAGTAATAGGAGCTTAGTGAAGGGGATCAGTGAAAGGGACCAATAAGGGGACCAGTATTTTCTCTCAGCGTCGTCCAACGTGGCGTCAGAAGACGTGCTACAGACGTCGTGCCACGTGTGTCGGGGTACAAGAGACGTATCGTAGACGTCGTGACATATGCGTCCGGACTCAGCGAATGTGTCACAGACGTTATCCAACGTTCATCCGAGCGAATGTGTCACAGACGTTATCCAAGTGCATCCGGATCCTGAAGACGTGCCACAGACAAGACTTTTCACAGCATCCGTGAGATTTTCAGATGACTTTTTAAAGGTTTCGTGCAACAACGAGTGTGCACATACTTGATTCTCACTTCCGTTTTCTGCCGGCACATGGGCAAGGGGGTATTGGTGGAGTGGGTGGGGGGGGGGAGGTAGGGAGAATGAGAATGAATGAATCGGAGTAATGCTATTCCCGTCGGACTGTGAACTGCATCGAGTGGTTTGCCAATACCATTTGATTTCATTTGTGTTTCCACAGAATAAGCACTTCGGAATAAGGTTCTCTATCTGTTCCTCGCCATGCATAGAACGAGTACTTCGGAGAATGAATCGCGTACGTGCGGTAGGGTGGGTAGGTCCCATGAGAGCAGTTTTGAAGACTCTGTCCTATCGTATCCCGCTATACCATTTTATATAGCAAAATCAGTGTTTTACTCTAATGAATGAGGAAAGGTCTAAAGAGGACAAGAAGGGGGTCGGGGGTGTTCTATTCTCCGGGTTTTGGGGCGAAGCCCCTAACCAGACGTTTGGCGGCCAGTAGGCTAGTAGGAACGTCTGGTTGTAGATAAAACGTGCGCTGTGGAAGCAATGCATCGCGGTACAATGCGCATTGGTGGGGGCAGCTTATGGGCTTCAACCTCCTCAAGCATAGAAGTCGGATATGGTGCCGTCGAATTTTCCACTGTACACAAGCTGACGCGTATGCACGTTCAATGCAAGTTGCAACGAAGCACACTTGTTCGACGTGCCGCACACGTGGGCTGCGTCAGCATTCACGTGGGCATTCCATCGATGCGCATCGGTTTCTTGTATGCCCGTGATGGCGCTACTGGCAGGCGGATCGTGGTGCAATGGGTGGAGGCGCTGTTTTATGCGAAGGAGGTCGGAGGATTCGGTTCTCTTGCTTTGCGGGATTTTTGCATTTCAATTGACTGAGTGAGATTTCACGGGTTTTTACGTCTACACAATTTTCTGCATCTTGTGTACATTTTTCCAGCTGTACGCGCCTCTGCAGAACCCTGCCACGGACACCACCTGGGCGACGAAAGCAGCTTCCATACGAGCAGCTTGGATGAACCACACTGCGGATTCAAATCTGGTTTTAGGGGCAGTAGATTCACCCCAACGAGAGGGGTCTAGGTCGAACGGCCCGTCACGCGCGAACTAAACGTGTAAAAACTCGTTCTACCCGTTGGAAATGCCACGTCACGTCATACGTCTGCTTGAGTACTGATGGGCTGCCCCCCCCCCCTTCAGCGCGCATTGCGCCAGGTTTGCTCGTAGGCTACTTCATGATATTGTCTTACTAAGCTAGTTTGGTCTCAGTTATGATGCTAATACGAAAAAGAAGTAAGAAAGCACGTAATCACAACAGTGCATCCTTCTTCGCAACCTGAGCATATAAGCGTCAAGAAAACGGTGGTATCAGCGCTATACATTCTAATCTACATAGCTGGGAGGCAACACTAACACTGTTTGTATTTCTAAATAATTATGGTGTCGACAAGACAAACTTCTCATGAAGATGGAGACGAGTTGCAGAGGGTGAAAAACTAAAAATGAAGTAGACCGGGAGCGGCTTTTGCGAATCAAACAAAGATTAAGGCGTGTGATAGCTTTTATAGACCTTATCATTGGAAATGTGACTAGCCTCAGAAGTAAAGAACGAAATTTCTTCGGCTTATTGTTGACAATTTTACAATGCTCGGATGCTACAACGTGAACCAAAATAACGAGAGAAAGTTTGGTGTTTTCCCGCGAGGAAGAAAGCGACTGCCTCACGACCAGGATCCAGAGATAACAAGAAGCAGGTAGATCGAAATCCGAAGTTGGCGGCAGCCTCAGTTCGGTGCAGCGAATAGCCAAAAAGGAACTCGGCCTCAAGCCCTCTGAGCTGCACAAAGCCCATCTCCTAACGGGCGAGATCAAGCGAGTGCGACTTGATCGATGGCGCCAACTCAGAGAGCGGGCTGGTAACGGATCTTGCTCACGTATGAGAAGCGGTTCACCGTGGAGCGTCATTGCTACTTTCAGATATTTTTTATTTTTCTCAGTTTCTTACACGCATTTAATTTGTTGGTTACATCAGACTATGCGCGGTAGAGCGATTGACGAAGAATGCGCTGGCTGAGTCAGCAGGCTGATAGAGTAGCAATATTGTGGGTTAGCGAATGCTGCACGCTATTGTTATAGAACGTAGAATTTCACCCGAATATCATTCCGCGCATCTTGGAAAACAGTTCGGAGCAGAATATAAAGCTTGGGGAAAGAGAAACACCTTCTTTAGTTTTCCTTTTTTTGCTTGCGTTTGTTTAATGTCTCTGGTGTTGGATAATGCGCTTCGTCCCAGGGGTGAAAGATGTGCAGAGAAATAAAACCCTAGAGGTTCTGATGGAAATGTAATATTTTGAAGTAGTGCGCCTAGAAAAAAGGAGAAAGATCTCCTCTTACGAATCGGGTTGCGCTTCCTCGAGGAAAGACCTCCTCTGCATGATCGAAGCGAGAAGAGCCAAGATCCTGGCTAATGGGTTCGGGATGACAGTGGAAACGATGATGGAATGTTGTGTGCTGAATCCCAGAACCTCATCCTTGTCAGCACTGCCGTCGAAAGTCATTGTACCATTTGCTACAGTACCGGACATGCCGCAGCGTCCAACAAACACAAGCGGCGCCAAAGATGAGAAGCGGCGCAAAAGGGCGCCGGAGAGCGCCGTTTTCCGCTCGCCACGCGTCGCGCCGGATGCAAATCGTTTAGGGCGCTGCGCCCTCAACTCCTGAACGTTAGGCTGATGGAAGGAGCCTTTGCATGCGTTTGGACGAGCATAGCCTCTAGAGTTTTAACGAAAATTCCAAGCCTTCTTACTCAGGCACTGCTCTAGGACTCTCAGGCTTGCATCTGGAGTGCGCCTAAACAATGCATAGAATCGAACCTATCAGTCGAGTGGGCGCGAAAGCTGCCCACTCGACTGATAGGTTCGATTCTATGAGCATTGAGCATAAAGAGTGAGCATTTGGGAATTTTTATGAGAAGTTCTCAGCCACCCTGCTCAGGAGTTGCTCTAAGACTTTCCAGCTTGCATCTGGAGCGCACCGAGAACAATGCAATGAACCTATCAATCGAGGTGGCGCAAAAGATTGTAGAGTGAGCGTTGAGGAATTTTATCAAAAATTATCAGCCGCCCCACTCAGGCATTGCTCCAGGACTGTCCAGCTTGCATCTGAAGTACGCCGGAAAAGCAGTGAAGCTTCTTTCGCTCTCACTCCTTCCGTCCTTGCGTTTTCGGCACTTGTAATGACATCGTTCTGTTCAGCTAGATGAGCTCTATCGAACGGGGTCAATCTTGACCAATTTTGAAAATATCAATTTTGTGAAAATTTCGCATCAGGGACGTGGTTGCAGCGGAGGGCGGATGAGGTCACTGAAAATCAATATCAGGTTGGGTACCACTCGATAGCGCTTTTGATGATGAGTCAAACGGTGTTACTCAGAGTAACGAGAACTGCGATGTGAGAGAGTAAGGGCGCGGGATCATCCATCGTTGATGTGCCAAATTGCACGCGCGGGCGTGTTTGGAGCGCGATAACTCTGTCAGTTGTGAACCCTTCCGGCTACAGTTAGTGGACTTTGCACTCAGTAAGGAGTTCTAACAGTAATCTAAAGCGCAGCGATGTAGCCTGAGAACGGGAAAGGTTACAGTGGTGCGAATATGCAGGTTAGGCTTGTGTGACACGATTTTTTCCGATTTCAGTCGACCACTGCGGCAGCACGCGAAGTGCTAAGGGCCTTACAGCGCGTAGGAGAATAGAAAGGTTCTTTGCAATAATATGCTCACAACTTCCCAGCTGCTTATACTGCCTCAACCCGAGCTACCATTTTAGGACGGCGGACTTAGCCGTTGGAGTGTCTTCCGCTACTACTCGCCCATATTTGAGTTTTTGATGGCCTCCATAGTATCGTTCTGTTCAGCTCGTAAAGCTCTATCGAACGGTGTCAATCTCGACCAATATCGAAAAAGATCGACTTTTTGACATTTTTCCATCGAGGAAGAGGGCGCTCGAGGCCGAACCTGGGCACACGATGACGTCACCAAAAATCTACAGTTTCGAAATTGGCCAAATTATTTCGTCTAAACTTCGTCCAAAATCGTCTAGGGGGTGATTTGGGGCGCTGATTTCGAATCGACGTCCGTTTGTGAAAATTTTGCCGATTTCTGTTTTGGATTTTCCTCAGAATAGCTGAGGGTGGTCGGATAGTGATCACCGATTTTTCCCAAACTGGTACTCATGAAGCAGAGGGCCCGTGGTGCCGTGAGGCTGCCGGGAAACATGTTAACGCGGCAACGGCGACGGAAACGCGGCAACCCACGGCACCCGAGGACGGGTGCTTCATATGTACCGGCCCCGTGGTGCCGTGGGTTTGCCGCGTTAACATGTTTCCCGGCAACCCCACGGCACCACGGGCCCTTTGCTTCACAAGTACCATCAAACTTCGTATAGGGGCTGTGAGTCGCTCGGAATGATGCCAAAGTTCATTTGGACGATTACGGCAGGAGACCACACATGCCGATAACTGAGGGTGATCGGTGATCCTGGCTCGACCACCCTCAAATGTAACCTATTGAAATCGGCGAAATTTTCACAAACGGACGTCGGATTCGTAATAAGCACCCCAAATACCCCTTAGATGATTTTGGACATCGTTTGGACGAAAAAATTCGTTCAGCTTCGAAACTGTCGCTTTTCCATGACGTCACCGTTCTCGCAAGCTCGGCCACGAGCGCCCTCGACGCGAAACTGTCAAAAAACCGATTTTTACGAAATTGGACGAGATTCACATCATTTGATAGAGCTTTTATTGCTGAACAGATGAGTGCCATCGAGAGTGTCGGAAACTCAAATATGGGCGAGTAATGGCTGAAGAAAGCTCGCCGCTGCTCTCCGCCGCTCTGAAATGTCAGCTGGGACTAGGGCAGGTTATGCAGCTGGGGAGTTTTGGGCACTCCGTAATAAACTACCTTAGCTGATTTGCTTGCCTGCCATTCGCAGGCCGTTAGCACGTTGCGTCTTCCCACAGTGGTCGTCTGAAATCAGAAAAAATCGTGTCATCCAAGCCTAACTTTCATTTTTGCACCACTGTAGCCTTGTCCGTTCTTAGGCTACATTGCTACGCTTTAGCTTACTATTAGAGCTTCTTACTGGCTACAGAATCCACAAGCTGAAGCCGGAAGGGTTCACAATTGACATAGTTATCGCGCTCCAAACACGCCTGCGCGTACAATTTGGCACATCAACGATCGATGATCCCCGCGCCCTTACTCGCTCACATCACAGTTCCCATTACTCTGAGTAACACCGTTTCTATCAAAAGCTATCAAATGGTGCCCAACCTGGCCAAATTCGAAAATACTGATTTTCGCGACGTCATCGGCCCTCCGCTGCGGCCTCGTCTCTGATGCGAAATTGTCAAAAAATCGATATTTCCGAAATCGCTCGTCATTGACACCGTTCGAGAGAGATCATCGAGGTGAAGAGAGCGGTGTCATTGCCGAAAACACAAGGACAGAGTAAGGGCGGAAAAGCTTCACTGTTTCCGTCCGCGCTCTAAAACGGCAGCTGTAACTAAGGCGGGTTAAGCAGCTGGAGAGTTGCGAGCGCTTCTTCGTAAAGTACATTAAGTGATCTGCCAGCCAATGCATTTGTAGGTCGTTAGCTCATCGCCTCTAATGCTAAGATAGCCCAACCTGTATTTTCGCACCACCATAACCTTGTAAGTTTCTTGGCTACATTGCTGCTTTGGCGAGCTGGCAGCAAGCTGCAGCCGGAAGGGTCCACACTTGACAGAGTCCTCGCGCTCCAAACACGCCCGCGCATGCAATTGCGAGCGGTCGCATCACCTTGGCTGATAGGTTCGTCTGTATCGGTGCACTCCAGATGCAAGCTGGACAGTCTTAGAGGAACTCCTGAGTAGGGCGTCTGGGAATTTCTGATAAAACTCCTCTAACGATCACTCTACAAGCTTCCGCGCCCACTCGATTGATAGGTTCGTTTCTATATGCATTGTTCACGGCGCATTCCAAAGGCAAAATTAACAGTCTCAGAGTAACTCCTCAGTAGGGCGCTTGGAAATTTCTGATAAAACTTCCCAAACGCTCACTCGATTGATAGGCTTGATTCTATATGCATTGTTCATGGCGCATTCTGAAAGCAAATTAACAGTCTTAGAGCAATTCCTGAGTGGGAAGGCTAGGAATTTTCGTTAAAGCTTCCAATACACTCGCTTTACAAGCTGTCGCTCGTTCTACAGGTTGTCGCGCCCACTCGATTGATTCTGTTGGGCCTATATGCATTTTTCACAGCAGGTCATGCCTGCAGTTAGCTCCAAACAGTAGGCCATGCTCGTCCAAGCGCATGGGCAGGTTCCTTCCATCAGCCTAACGTCCAGAGGTTGAGGGCGCCGCGCCCTAAACGATTTGCATCCGGCGCGACGCGTGGCGAGCGGAAAACGGCGCTCTCCGGCGCCCTTTTGCGCCGCTTCTCATCTTTGGCGCCGCTTGTGCTTGTTGGACGCTGCGGCATGTCCGGTGCTGTATTGCGGAGAGAGTTCGTTTCTAGTCAACTCCGTGTTTCTCCGACGGTTGCAAGAAAGAGATTTTCATTATGTAGCTAAATCTTACCAAATATAGCCGCAGTAGAAGAAAGCTAGAAACAAATACCGACCGCAATTCTACATGCAGTCTGGACTTAAAAGTGAAGGATACCATATCGCAGTGCGACTTTGAGAGGACATGTACAACATGTAATGCAGCTCCGCGCCTGATTCTAAATACGAGTTCCATATAAGCAGCGAATATGGAGAAACTGAGTTGTGAGGCTCCGTGATTTTACCTTTTCGCGCAATAGAATACCGCTCCTAATTCGTGAACAATCGACGACGCTTTGCAACCGATTTTTCCGTCGCAAACCGTCGCAGTGCCTTAACTTCGTTCAAATTCAGTTATATGAAATTAAATTACACCATAAATTACACCATTTGATTCACCTCCCTCCTTCCAATCCAACTACCTGCATGAACTGTAAAATTGGGTACTCTTGACCTCGTTGTGGAGCTCGTCCTGTCAAACGTCCGCTAATTGATTTACGACCCCTCCGCGAGCGCCACTGGTCCATCTTTATAGAGCTAAAGAGTTTTAAAAAGTATCCAATCACAAACATTCTTTATCAGATCTGTGTTTTGTAGAGCGTGGTCATCATTTCGATAGTAGACACTGCGAAATTTACAGAGTTTGAAGTGTCGGCCTGTTCTATTACATGCATTCTTCGAAGTTCAGCTTCCAACTCCTAGTTAGCAGCGAACAAGGAACTAGCTCATTTATCATAAGAAGTTAAATGCCCTTTCTTCCATAGGTCCAGCAGTTGTCAGCCAATTTCAAGTTCTCGTGTCTTAAGAAAATCTTCTACCCTTGCTCGCCCGCGTTTGAGTGTTCGACACTTCCAATAATACAAGAAAAGTTCTATCGAACGGTGTCAATCTCAGCCAATTTGGGAAAATCGATTTTTGACAATTTCGCATCGAGAACGACGACGCCCTAGGCCGGTCCTGCGCTGACGATGACGTCACCGAAATGTTTCCAAATTTGGCCAAGTTGGGCAACATTCGGTAGAGCTTTTGATGATGAATTGAACGGTGTTACGTAGAGTAGCGAGAACTGTAATCTGAGCGAGTAAAGGCTCAGAGAACATCGACCGCTGATGTGCTACATTTCACGCGCGGGCGTGTTTGGAGTGCAATAACTCTGTCAATTTTGAGTCCTCCCTGCTACAGCTTATGGGTTCTGTAGTCAGTAAAAAAGTCTAATAGCAAAATCGCGACGTCCGAAGGAGAAGATTTATTTTACCGACAGCTCCTGCGCTGCGGTTGGACTTTTTTGCTTGGCGTTATGCCGTTCGGAAGAGGATGTCTTGCTCAATAAGAATTTGTGTCGCATTTATTGGCTCATGCTGATTTCTCTCGAATATCAACAACTGAATAAGGAGAAGGAATTGTTGGCGAGGATGATCTTTCTGTTTTTGAAAATGACAAGATTGAGGATGGGAAAAGAAACGCAATACAGTATCTGGTAGAGCAAATCATGCTCTTTCGAAAGCTGTATGGCGCTATGCATGAGACCGCCGGCGAAATCCGCAATGAATCGTTGAAAAAAACTGTGGGACAACCTAATAGATCCAATTGTCTTTCGATTGTTTTCACAGGTTCAACTGCTTTGTATCTCGCACTCTTCTTCGCACTTTCCCCAGTATCGTTTAACATTGCTGTAGTTTGAAACTAATCTAAACGAGTGATTTTTAAAGGTTCTCTTGTTATTCCATGGCTTGAGAAGGACGTAATGCTAAAATGTCAGCTGAGCAGAGTCCTCACAAATAAAAAATAACTAAATAAATAATAGAATTGTTTTAATAACTATAGGATCTTAGCACTTTTCCTTCTTCTTGAAATTGGTCCGGAGAGAGCACGAGGCCGCTCTATTGACTTCTCCTACATTCCCCTAGAATTCCATAGAGCTTTCATAATAAAGTGAATTCAATAATGGAAAGAGTCACCAGTTTCATAGCATACGTTGTATAGCATGGTGCATGAAGTTTTGAGGTGCATTTTCATTTAGCGTGGCCACACCTTTCCATTTCACGTCGCCTTCAGAATCCAAGTGGATCCACCGCGAAGTGGGGCGCACGCCCTCGTTGGTTGACTAGTAGGACGAAAGGTGAATCACAAAACCGCGCGTGATACAAGCTACACTAACCAACTAATGAAGGGATTATATTCGAAGAGTCCCAACACAATTTTATTTTTTGTTGTTTGTTCTTATGCATTTTCCGCTATCCGACTATTTTTGAGCGAAATTATCCGTTATTCCGTTATCCAGTTTTCAAAGTTTCACTATCCACTCATCCCTGCTCAGCGTCCGGTCCCCCATCGGATAGACCAGCAAGCGTTTCACGCAGGCCCTGACTGTGGAGAACATGTTCTCCGCTGGATTCTGTAGGCGTGACGTAACAGAGGCTTTAGCTGATAAAACGTTTCCTCCATTCTTTTCCACACAATCTTCTATCCGCACCTTGTTGTCTCATGCAAGCAGATTAACACTTTGAATCGAATGAAAATCGCACTGAGCTAGTCGAGTACCATTTCCTCGTGTACGATTATCATCATACTATATAATAACGCGCTAAGCGCTGAGTCGTACTATCAGTCGGCACCTCCGTCGCAGAAATTAGTCATAAAATAGGGGGGAAATGGGGCGGGGGGGGGGGTGGGAAATTACGGTGCGGGAAAATAGCTAAAATACCTAAACGTCTTCTACCTGCCTAGAAACTTCAGCTCTGGGGTAATCACGATCGCTGAACACGAATCTGAAGTTCTTTTGAAGTATCGATCGCCATCAATTGATATTGATCAAACTATCAATTTTTTTGTGGGCGTCGTTCAGGCGGTCCGAAACTTTAGCCCTGGGGGTAATCGAGGTCGCTCAACACAAATCTGAAGTTCGTTTTTGTAGTATCGCTCACCGTCAATCGATACTGATCAAATTACGGGGAATACCCAGACGTATTCTGCGTGCCAGGGGATTCAGGAGACGTGCGGAGTACGTCGCATGACGTGCCTGAGACTCAGGAGACGTGCCAAAGACGTCGCTCAGTGTGTTTGGAGATTCAGGTAGACGTGCCGAAGACGTCGTTCAATGTGCCTGGGAATTCAAAAGGTTGTCCGCTGAGGGGGATCATTGAGGGGAACCAGTACCGGCAATGGGGGACAGTTTCACTAGGTGAGGAAGTAGTGAGGAACCAATAGATCGCCCTATCATGCTATACACTGTACTTGCTGCGAGCCTTTTGTATTCCTAGGTAAGGAAAAAAGCTGTGCAGCTGCAGCTAACTTGATGTGATTGTCCTTAGCTTAGTGATACTGCAACATCGCGCGAAGCGCGCAAGTGCGAGGCACGCCGATAGACGTGGCGGAGCACTCTTATATTGCACGATAGTTGCTTTTCTGTGTTTCAAAACAAAATTTAAACCATCGTTTTTCTTCGATAAATAAACCTGTATCACCTGTATCACCTGTCGTCCCGTTGATCATCGACTTGCTCGAGCGGGCGCCAGCAGCGTCTCCATTCGTCCCTGTCGCGTGCCAGAGTGGTCCAATGGATCCTCCTCGCTCGAGGGACACGAAGAGCGTCATATCGGTCGTTCAGGGCTTTCACGAAGAAGTCCGACCAACGCGTTGGTGGGCGTCCAGGTGTTCTTTTGACATCCCGCGGAATCCAATCTGTGACGACTCTCGTCCAGCGGGTGTCTGCGAATCGCATTACGTGGCCGGCCCACCTAATTTTCGACGACTTGGCCCATGCGACAGCGTCTCTGATCTTCGAACGTCGGCGAAGCTCGGAACTCCGGAGGCCTTCTCTCACTTGCGTGAGTCGTGTCACTCCGAGCATCGTCCTCTCGATTCCACGCTGCGCGACGCTGATCGCGTGTTCATCCTGCTTTCGTATAGCCCAGGTCTCTGAGGCGTATGTTAGGGCAGGAAGAACAGTGGAGTCGAATAGGTGGGCACGGAGTCGGACGTTCTTCGTCTTCTTCGCGACTTCTTCGACGCTCTTGAAAGCTCCCCAAGCCGCTCTGGTGCCTCCTGCTCAGCTCTGGTGCTAGGTCGTTGGCCATGTTGACTTCGCGACCCAGATACACATAGCTGGAGCATTCGGAGATGTTCGTTCCGTTGAGCGAGAATGGGGCATCAGAAACCCATCCGTTCTTCATGAACATCGTCTTCGTAAGATTCAGCTGCAGTCCAACGCTTCCACATACACGATCGAAGTCGGCCAGCATTCGTTCCGCCTGACTGATGCTCGGTGTTATGAGCACGATGTCGTCAGCGAAGCGAAGATGGTGCAGTTGCCGGCCGTCGACCTTCACTCCCATGTCTTCCCATTCTAGTTCGCGCATGACGTTTTCGAGGGTGGCGCTGAAGAGCTTCGGGGATATGGTATCCCCTTGTCGAACCCCTCTCTTCACGTCAATGACGACGTCGTTGTAGAATGGTGAGATCTTGGTCGTGAATCCACTGTACAGCTCTCGAAGGACTCTGATGTACTTAGTAGGAACGCCCTGGGTGAGCAGGGCTTCCATCACCGCTTCAGTCTCGACGGAGTCGAATGCCTTCTTCAGGTCGATGAACGTAAGGCACAGCGGCAGCTTGTACTCTCGCGACACTTCGATGAGCTTCGTAATGGTGTGTATGTGGTCGATCGTGCTGAATCCTCTCCGAAATCCTGCTTGTTCGCATGGCTGTACTTCGTCCAGCGTTCTACTAATCCTATTCAGGATGACTCGAGTGAACAGCTTGTAGACTACGGACAACAGACAGATCGGGCGATAGTTGCCAACGTCGTGCACATCTCCCTTCTTGTACAGCAAAACGGTCTTGCTGGTCTTCCACTGAGATGGAACCTTGCACTCCGACAGGTAACGTGTGAAGAGCCGCGCCAGGGTGTTGATGAGTGTAGGCGGGAGGTTCTTCAGGTGTTCAGCTCTGATCCTGTCAGAACCGGGTGCTGTACGTTTCTTCACCGACGAGATGGCGTGTCGGATTTCGGAAGAGAGAACAGAGGGGACGACGTATCCATCCTGCGGAAGATGGCATGGGGGCAGGTGGACGTGGCTATCGAAGAGATCGGAGTAGAAGTCGTGGATGACTTTCTCCATGGTCCTTCTGGAAGAGGTGATGGTTCCGTCAGGACGTCGGAGAGCGGTCATCTTGGTCTTGAAGTTGGCGAAGTTCCGGCGGGCATTGCGGATGCTCAGCCCTGCCTCTGCTGCTTCAGCCAACACTTCCGCCCTTCTCTCCTTCAGATCTTCCTTTATCGCCGCTCTGCATAGCTTTGCAAGCTCGGACGTCAGTTGGTAGTTGCCTGACGCTCGTGCTGCTCCACGCTGGCGTATCAGCTCAAGAGTTTCCGGAGACAGGCGTCTCTTGGTGGTCTTTAAGCTCTCGGCTTCCTTAGCAGTATCGTGGAGATGGTGCACGAAGCGATCGTATTCCTCGTCGACGTTGTCCATGACGGCATCTTCCCAAAGGCCGACAAGAGAGGTGTAGAGATCCCAGCTGATGGTCGTTCTGGGATTCCTCTTCTTGAACTTCGCGGCCTTCTCTCCTTGACGCGAAAAGCGGAACCTCGCGCGAAGGAGGCGGTGGTCTGATCCCGTGTAGAACTAAGGGACAACGGAGACATCGGTCAGGCAATACTTGCGATTGAAGATGATGTGGTCGATCTCGTTGTGGAACTGGCCACCGGGGGATTTCCAGGTCCATCGTAGGGAGGGAGGCTTCTGGAACTGCGAGTTTCCATGGATGGTCTTGGTCGACATGATAAACTCAGACAGCCTTTCACCTTGCTCGTTCCACTCCAAACCGTGGGTTCCGATGTGAAGTTCTTCCGGCGACCTTCGTGGCCCGATCTTGGCGTTGAAGTCGCCGACGATCACCTTGTAGAAGGTGTGATCTTCCTTATAGAACTTCTCCAGCTCCACGTAGAAGGCCTCGACGTCTTCGTCGTCGTAGTCGGATGTTGGGGCATACGCGACGAACACAGTCAAGGCTGGCACGGAGCCACATCGCTTCAGTCGCAGACGTCCGATTCGGCTTGTCAGAGACTCGTACGAATCGATGTTCATGGCCAAGTGCGTGTTGACGAGGACACCAACGCCGCCTACTCCCCTGCTATCGCATGTTCCGAGGAACAGTTCTTCTCCGGAGTCGTAGGCGGCGTGTAGGGGGTGGTGTCTTCTCGTCTCGGTCAGTCCGATGACGTCGTACTTGATCTTCCTGGCTTGCATCATCAGGTCCTCGACGGATGCTTCCGACGCAAGCGTGCGGGCGTTGTAAGCACAGATCGTCATCCTAGTCCTTCTCAGTTTGCGCAGCCTGGTTAGGCCCTGAGATTTTAGCAGCCTCTCCGTACTCGTCCTTCCCATCGCTGTAGAAATGGGGGCTCTTTCGGGGTCAGGGGAATGAGGCCCTTTAGTGCTGCTGTGTTTGACTGGAATACAACACGGGTAGCTAGTCAGGCTCTGTCGTGCGGGCGGGGTACTCCGGGCAGACTGCCCGAAGGGACGGGGCGAGACTTAAGGCGGCCTCGAATCGCCTTACATGTACTCCCAGTCTACCGAGTGCAAGCTTTTGGCCGAGCCGACACAGTTACAATCCGCACAGTCACGGACACATCCACGCACACTGTGCACGAACATGCCGCTCCCACGCACAAGGAACGCATCGACCCGACACAGCAGGAGCAAGGAGTCCATCCCCTGCATCCCACCTGCGTCTCTGGGCAGTACACGGTCGCATTTGGTTCGCGTTCAATTCCCCTATCCACCACCCGGGGACGCGCCACGTGGCCCTGCGACAAGCGGCCCGAGATCCCTCTTAACAAGAGAGCCCGAAGGCTCTCTATCGAGGGAGATCCGTGGCGATAAATAAAAATTTTGTAAAATTATTACACTTACTGGGACAGGTGAACCAAAATTATTCTGCCATCTTGGGTCAGTAGTTTAACGTGTATGAGGGTTGTTTCAATCTGGAATAGCTCGCTTTGATTTCACAGGTCTTAGGCTAGTTTAAGGGCGTGTAGCGCAGTCGGAAGAGGCGCGACTGTCGCGTGCACCCGGTTCCTGGTTCTGATTTCCCTCCCAGGCCAACCAAGCTTTCCATCCGTCCGGGGTCGGTGAATTGGTACCAGACTTGACTGGGAAGGATAAAGCACTGACTTGTACATCGGCTTGCCACCGCAAGTCATCGTATGGCCAAATACGCATTCATGTCGCCTCCACGACATCCCGTAGAAGTAGAATGCGCTGGCGCATCCCAAAAGGGATTGAGTAACGCCGTCCTTTATCCTTATCCTTAGGCTAGTTTAGAAGAGTGCCCATTTTGCCTTTAAAAGTGTTCAGCTCGACTTGAAAATGGTATATACATACGTTGTTAGAGGATGCTTTGTTGCGATCAAAAGTCTTGCGTTAGGCGGAACCGCACCTTTTGTTTTCCGAGCAGCGATGATACGCCTTACACCACCTGCGCTGATTGGCGCCAAGCACGGCTTCAAGTCCCGCCTGGCTCAAGATTTTCGATTGCAGCGTTGTTTTGACTGAGCTCCACACGAGGTAATACAGATCTTTATTGGCTAACGTTTCGGCGGTATCGCCTTCTTCAGAGCCTTACAGGAAGCCAGACGGGCCAATCGTTCGGTAGCGGTGCCGTTTTCGAGACACAGGCCCACAACGCAAAAATCGAAGAAACGGCAAACTATTGAGTCTTAAGACCTATTCAGTTTCATACCCTTTCATATTGGTTTAACGGTGATGGAACGTATGTTTTTATGGAAAACGACAAATTCAGAACGGCCCTTTGAGTAAAAAGGAAGCGCGAACAAAACTTTTGGCTGTAGGATGATGCATTTTAGCTGCGCAACTCCTTGTGGTAGAATGATTAGCAGCGTAGTGCTCAGTAAGTGAAAGCGCATATACGTCGCATGTTTGCTCATTCAAAGGGAGAACTAACGGTGTAGAATGGTGTTGTGGTCGAGACAGCATCTGATATAAACGTCCGATGCGATGCTTGGGCGAAGTCAGTGGTCGTAAGCCTACTACCTTCTGCCGCATCACCTGTCGTCCCGTTGGTCATCGAGTTGCTCGAGCGACCGCCAACAGCGTCTCCTTTCGTCCAGAGTGGTCCATTGAATCCTCATCGCTCGAGAAACACGAAATTCGCTCAGGGCTTTTACAAAGAAGTCCGACCAACGCGTTGGTGGGCGCCTTGGAGTTCTCTTGACATCCCACGAAATGCAGTGGGTAACGACTCTCATCCAGCGGGTGTGTGCAAGCCGCATTACATGGCCGGCCCACCTAATTTTCGGCGACTTTCCCATGCGACAGCGTATCTGAGTTTCTAAAGTCGACGGAGCTCAGAACGTCTCCATGCCTTCTCCCACCTCCGTGAGTTGTGCAACTCAAATCCATCGTTCTCTCGAGTCCACGCCCCACGATGCTGATCGAGAGCTCATCCTGCTTTCGTATAGCCTAGGTCTCTGACAAGGGAAGGGTCTGAAGCGTATGTTTGATCGGGGAGGCCGAGTCATATAGGAAAAATCCCCACCCCTCAATTAGAATAAGAATGTGTTTCTTTTTTGCCAAGTCGTTAAACCCAAGGAGTGGTGGGCTCTTGACGCTGTTGTGGTACCGGTGCCTCACGAGTTCAGGGATCTTGTACGCCCGCGATGCCTCTTCGCCAAGTGGCTCAGAGCGCGGTGGATTGCGACGTTGCTTCATGCGAGGGAGGTCGGGAGTTTCATTCTTCTGCGCTGCTGCATTTTCGCATTTCAACTGATTGGTTGAGATTTGCGGGATTCTGACGTCTATGCCATTTTCAAACGTTTTCTGCGCGTTTTCCAGCTGTATGCTGTGTAGAGCAACTTTCTTGCTACTTGTTCATTACTGACCGGTTTTTTAACGAAAAGGTATTGAGAAAGCTATTCAACATAATGATGCATAAACTTTCAGCGTCAGTGATACAAAGGCACGAGGTGCATGAAACAGAATAAACTGGACACAATACGGACAGTGTTTAAAAGCTACAGGTCTTCACAGTTTGCTTCGATACATGGACCAATGGGATCATCTCCATAGACGAAATCCAATTGAAGACGTATCCTTACCTCCGAAACAAGGGTTCCACACGAAAACCTTATCATATGTCCACTGCTTGCTCGCCCCTCCACGTTTATGGCCTATGTAATACCACCGCTCACCCCGAGCGACGCCTAATGATAAGCTCGCATATCGATCGCGCGAAGCGAAGCGAGCGAATCTTGCGGATCCTCATCTTCTTCTTGTTCTTCCACCACTTTCAGCTGCTCGTCTTCGTTAACTTCAAGTTGACGTGCTTCGCAGTCCTTGGGTATGCTGGCCATAAGTTCGGCTGGCTTGAATTCTTTCCTCTAAGGCTCCTTGTCTAAAGGTGGACCACACTTCAACGTGAGCAGGCGGATCACCACTCCAGTATCGGCGACATTGTTGGTGTTAGGTTTTAGAAAACCTGAGACCTCTGATTTCCAGGTGACACGCAGAAATGAGGGAAAGAGTGTACCGATGGCCGCTTAGGTCAATTTGCGGGATCCACCGACCTCGTTTCTCATTTTAGCCACCTCTGACGGCACATCCAGGTCTCTTTGAAAACCCGAGCAGGGTGGTCTTTCCCAAGTTGATTGGTCCGCGTATGAAAACAACCTGTGAGGACCTTGCAGCTTTAATACGCTGTACGTATTGTCTTCAGCGGTGCTTCATGCGCTTTCTGTATGGTGTTGAACATTTATACATCATTATGACAAATACCACAACGTGCAGCTGGAAATAAACAACCTCTGAAAATGGTATAGATGTCGGAATCCTTCAAATCTCAACCAATCAGGTGAAATGCAAAACCACAGCGGAGCTGGTAAATCGAACCTCCGACCTCCTCTGCATAAAGCAACGCCGCTGTCCACTGCTCTCTGATCCGCTTGCCGGCGGAATCATCGTACAAGACCTCCGAACTCGTGAGGCTCCGATTCCATTGTAACTTCAAGGACCCCTACTGGTTTAACGACTTCGCAAAAAAGAAACACTTTTATATACTAATTGAGGGGTGGGGATTCTTCCTATATGATTCCCTCTCCCCGTTCAGACATACGCTTCAGACACCCTTCCCTTACGAGATGTACGTTTGCGCAGGAAGAACAGTGAAGTCGAAGACGTGGACACGAAGCTGGAAGTTCTTCGTCTTCTTCAAGACCTCTTCAATGCTCATGAAAACTCCACTCGTCCCCTCCTGCCAACTCCGGCACCAGGTCATTGGCGACAGCATGCAGCTGGAGTAGGCGAAGATATATGGTAATGATGTTGACATCTATCTCAACTCTCCAACATCTCCAACGTGTTAACCTATAGTAAAAGAACATTTCAGGCACCCTTAGTTAGGGCTCAACCTAATACTGGTTATACCCTTGTTGTTACTTCCTTTCGAACTTTGCCTTAGGCGAACGTCATAAACCATATGCATTGTGCCTAAAACTTAATTGCTTCTTGCTGTGAAAACGCTCAGTGCAGATCGAACAATATAATACATCAACCCTCAGTCTTTCGCCAAGACTTTCTGTTCGACCTGCCTATTTTGGACGTGGTACTTGAAAACAAGGAGCTGGGTAAGAGACACGTTTATTCCCCGTCAACATCAGTAGTGAGCAGAATGAGTGCAATACTTGAAATCAATAAAAGTCATCATCTCCACATCGCTCTGCGCGCGTGGCGTCGGCCTTGATTCCAGCACGACGAGAACCACTCCTTGCTAGCCATGAACTGAGTGAGATCCAGTTGGGCGTACCAGTTATCGGTTCGCTTGAGGACGATCGGTTTTCTAGGTAGGGTTGGTTCCCTGGAGCGCAACTACTCCGTCTCGGCAATGTCGATCATAACTGAGCTATTTCTTGGCTTTCGGAATGTTGCGGAATTGTTCAGGAACTTCCGACAGAATACTGTGCCACTGGCCGATCGGCTTCCGTTTCTGAAATGTACCAGCTGCATGGCGGCCCAGCACAATCGAGGATTAGCCAAGTGAAACGGTAGCAGTTTACATACCTGCCCATTAACATCCGTCTGAGCAAGTGAAAGGAAACAGTTCTCCCACTGAGTTCGACCTTCTACTGTCGGGCTGTCCTTTCCCAGGACGCAGCAGCCAAGCAGATCGTCCTTGCCTATGCTAAAATAAAAGCACGCACTTAGCTCCTGTCTCTGTTCAGCACAATCGAGAGCTACACCTACCGATCCCAGTCCATCACCTGTACCAGGATGTTCGTCTCTGCGACCTGGTTCAGTGGCAGATCGTACTCGAGAGTCTCGTGATAGACGGGGTTCAGGTTGGCTCGTTTGCAGGTCGACTTGCGCAACTTGACGCGCTTCCCACGGTAAACCTGCTCCACCTTCACGTATGGATCTGGAAACAACGAGATCCTTCCAGCACATCAACGATGCCAATTGTGGTGTTAAATACCGGACGCTCCCGTGATATCCATTGGTCGAAGGTTGTACGCCTTCGCCACAGTGACGAACAATTTCTGTTCATTTGGCGAATACAGCAGGTAGAGAAGCAGATCTCCGAAGTCGTTCTTCTCCTGAATGTGCTTTCTAAGTAACACGACGGAGTGGGCGTGGGGGTGCGTGACAAACCTGGCTGCCCACGATTTGCATCGTGTACTCGGTCCATGTGTAGAGATCACTTTTGTCAAACAGATCCCTCATGATGACGTTCCCTATCAGGCCGTGTCGCGTGAACCGATCGAAGTCGTACACGGTGAACTGGAAAGGAAAATGTTATTACATGCATATGCAAAGATACTGTCACACTGATGCTAACTATAAATACACAACTGCATCCTACTCATTTTTTACTCCGTTAATTTATTCATTGCATTTCCGATGAACAAAATGCGCATCGTCTGCGTCTATCCAATCAGGATGTCTTGCAGTATTTTGTTTAGAGAAAATAAATGGTTCCTTCTTCTAAAGTATTTGAAAAAAAGCATGAAGTTACGACGGAATTCCTGACAAAATGGGGAAAGCGACTTGAGGATGTACTTCTGGTACCCTATTACCCTGCCTGAGGGCGTGTGTAGCGCAGTCTTAGGAGGTCACGTTGTTCCTGGTTCGGATATCCGCCCAGGCCAACCAAGCCTTCCGTCTTTCGGTAAATTGGTCGGTAATTTGGTACCAGACTCGCCCGCGCAGCAAGAAGCGCTGACTTCTTCATCGGCAGGCCACCGCAAGTCATTTTATGGCTAAATATGCATTCAAATAGCCTCCACGACATAACTTAGAAGTAGAATGCGTGGCGCATCCCAAAAAGAAATGAGTAACCCGCCCTTTATCATTTTATCCTTTATCACACTGCCAATTCTGCTCTTAACGGTGTCAGAAAGACAAGAACAAAAAACCGAAACACGAAAAAGGAGCACGAAAGGGCCTCATTCCTCCAGCCCGAAAGAACCTCTATTTCTGCAAAGATGGAAGGGACGAGCACAGAGAGGCCGCTAAAGCCTCGCAGGCTAACTAGGTACTGAGGTTTGACCAGGAATAGGATGACGATTTGTACCTACGACTACGAACTCTTGCAACGGGACCGGACCAGATCATCCAACCCAGGAAGACCAATCACGAGGTATCAGACTGACCGAGACCAGAAAACACAACTCCTACACGCCGCACCAAGGAACTGTCCCAACACAGGAACTGTTACTCGGAATATGCGGCAGAAAGAGAGTAGGCGGCGTTGGTGCCCTTGTCAATACGCACTTGCTCATGAACATCGGTGCGTACGAGCCTCTGACAAGCAGAATCGGACGTCTGCCACTGAAACTATGTGTAATAGCTCCGTACCAGCTTTGTCTGTGCCGCGTATGCCCCAACATCCGACTACGACGAAGAAGAGATCGAAGCCTTTTACGTGGAGCTGGAGCAGCTCTATAAGTAAGAACATACCCTCTAAACGATAATCGTCGACGACTTTTTCAAAAAGATCTGGCACGAAGGTCGCCGGAAGAACTTCACATCGGAACCCATGGTTTGGAGTGGAACGAGCAAGACGAAAGATTGTCTGAGTTCATCATGTCGACCATGACCATCCATGGAATCTCACAGTTCCAGAAGCCTCCCTACCTACGATGGACCTGGGAATCCCCCGGTAGCCAGTTCCACAATGAGATCGACCACATCACCTTCAACCGCAAGTATTGCCTGACCGACGTCTCCGTTGTCCCCAAGTTCTACACGGGATCGGACCACCCCCTCCCTCGCGTGAGGTTCCGCTTTTCGCGTCAAGGAGAGAAGACCGCGAAATCCAAGAAGTGAAGTCCACAATGACCATCAGCTGGAACTTTACGCTTCCCTTCAAAACCTTTGGGAGGACATCTGCATGGACAACAACGAGGAATGAAATACCAGAGAAACGAGTGTGAGCACTTCGTACACCACTACATCCATGTAATATACAAAGGTAGGGCTTAAAGTCAAGTGATTCTTACTTGCAGTTTTACATGCAAAGTTATTATTCATACACATGTTACGCAGAAGAAATAGCGCCCTTTTAGCAAACACTTCTCATTCTTTTGGAACTAATTACCTGAAGCATTCTCCCAGATAGACCGTTGAACGGAACATCAAAAGAGAACATCTCGTTAAAGTCCGGGTCGAGCGTTTTCTTGCAAATCCTCGTCTTGCAATGATTCCGCCGCTCCGGGAGGAGATACATCTTCACATACGGATCAACAGTTCGACCTTTTTCCTGAATTCAAGTCTCCATAACAATGTAATATTAAGATAGATTTATTGATAGATAGATGCTCTCACAAAAAGGAACAGAAGAACATGATGACCCTATCTTAGCCTACAAAAATAGTATAGCATGCGCCAATTCTAACAGATGCACTATGGTTGTGCTCTCCAAAAATTTTTGAACAACCACATATATTCAAATAGGGACGATTTTCGAATATTTGAAAATCGCAGAGCATCCGAATTCGAATACATTCGAAAATCGCGTTTTTTCGAACGTTCGAATACGGATATTCGATTTCGAATAGAATTATTCGAATTCAAACGTTCGAATATTCATTCAAACACAACTATAATATGCACTGAATGCGGGAGCACGGAATATGAGCCATCTGCTGCATTGTAGTTTTAGCTAGCCGTCTAGAAATAAGACGTCTGGGAACGCGCTTCTTCCTGGTTTAAAGCAAAAAGAGATAACACAGAATTTGGGAGCGCAACTGGAATATGTTATGTTTTTTTGTCGATATCCTGGCCTTTCTTAGAGAGCCAAAATTAATCGGAATAACTAGCCATAGGTAATACAGCACACTTCACACCTGTGGTGCGTAGTTGTGCTGGATATCGTTCAGGAAAATACCGTTCCAAAAAATGAAATACCCTCCAAATAAAGCGAGTGAAAAGCCTGCCATCTTGCAGGCGTCGATATTATATTGGGATTCGATGATGAGAAGAGAACTCCGATCCAACATGCTGCTGTGCAACGTTTTTCGTTTTTATTCAAGCCGTTGACGCATTGCAAAGTCAGTCGGTTAGACGCCAGTCGTTGCAAAATTCAACTCACCTCGACCGATAGATGATTAGCCCTGAGCACATGCAGCATGAGCACCCTGTGGATGAAGTCGTAGCGAAGTGCGAACGTGAGCGTCCCCCGATAACAGTTGCTCCCGCTCTTCTCGTAGAAGCCCAACTCGTAGTGAAGTACCGAACGTTCGTCCATTTGATCGAGCTGAAAAGGAGCAGCCTCGAAAACACCTCCTTTTGAGTGGGATTTCATTAACAAATGTTGTAGGACGCGATTGTCAATCTCTTTAACGGCAGTGATCAATATTCTTGAACGACTGCTACGACAGAGCCATGACGGTTTGTTGCCAGATTACCAGATTGCCTATCGATAAAGTTAAGAAGTCTTCAAATTGAACGGAGTTGAAGATGGATAAAGGACAGCGGTAGTCAAGCCTGTTTGATACCTCTACGGGATATTGTAGAGGCAATTTGCATGTGCCTTTGGCCTTGGCAAGAGTTTGCGGTAGATAGCGGATCTGCAAGATACTGCTTTACCCTTTCTTGAAAGGGTAAGGTGTACTGATGATTTACACAGAAGGGATGAAAGGCTTAGTTGGCTCGGGTGGAATCGGAACAAAGAACTTCGATTCGGAGTACACACCAAAGACGGCGACTTCTTCGACTGCGCTACCACGTTACTTATAAAAGATACATTCACATTTCTGCCTTAGAAATAGTTCAAAAAGTGGATGTTATGCAATGTGACATTGGAAGAATTTAGTGAGGTTGGCTGACGTGCAGCTCACTTTAGCAGCTCACGAAACGGTTTATGAAGATAACAGACCGTGGAAGAGACGGATGTCAGGGTTCAAGAGAATGTGACATCATGGAAGAAAACACAACAGCTTCAGTATTGTTTCTTCAGAATTCTGAAGGGGTCTCTAATACAGATTGTTTTGCGAAGCAGTTTGGGAACGAAACCACAAAACTCGGTGGTGTGATTGAACCGGTTCAGAAGAGTGCTGTAGCTCAAGACCCGTAATGAGGCATACGAATAGAATATGTATGTACATTGCAGCTCAATATCGTTTTTAGGGGCTTGTGTGCATCACATTCACTCTGACAGCGTCTGGCGCAGTTGGCAGGAAGTCAGGTCTCGCGCGACAGCATCACTCAACTGCTCGATCATTCTGCTACCCGTCCGAGGTGGTCGAATTAGTGCCAGATATGGCTGGAGGAGATTAAACCTAACACAGTCATCAGCTGCCCACCTTAACTTAATGTATAGGCCAAATGCGGTTCCAACAGCCGTCTCGACCCTTTCCTTGTATTTTGGGCAGTTGTGTTGTCCCAAAGGAGAACCTATAGATGTCTACTTTTATTCTCTATAATTTAATGTATGTTTGAACAATATCGCTTAAATTGTGCTACAATCAAAACTACTGATCTTATTAGACTGTCCACCATGAGCTTGGAAAATTGAGCCGATGAAATGCGTGTTGTTTGTTTAAAAATATGCGTTCGCTGCCATTGCAGAAATATGAAATTCTCAGGTGCCTAATCTCCAGTGTTAAAATCTAGAGAACAGCTTGCTGATAGCAAATAAAGGAGAGGTAAATGCAACAGGCCTACAACTCTTGGCGCTGTAGATGAGCAAAAATCGCAGTGATTGAGCTGATTATTAGCTGACTGCTCCGGTTTATTTTGCGAACACTGCCGAACACCAAGCACCGAACAACAACAACGGCGGCGCCTCCTGATTGTTAGACGATGTGATGCGTCCCAAAACGCCTCCATGTTTATTAATTGAAACCCGTAGAGCTCCACAAAGGGTAGCAGTTCTTAGATGACCGCGACGCACCCTTCTTTGTGAGTGGCCCGTTGCTTCTTCGCTGCGATTCAAGGTACCTCAAGTGCCGAAATGTCACTTTCACCAGCTAGAATCGAGAAGGACACCTAACTTGTCGCTCCCATGGCGCGCCCAGATGCAGGTGTTCCTTGACCCTGTTACAAAGGCTCCAGCTAGTTTCGCGTATTGCTTCCCACATTGAGTGCACGACACGAGGTGAATGTGATCACCTCGTGTCGTGCACTCAATGTGGGAAGTTCAACTTTTCCAGGAACCAAAATAACGGTGTCGTGGAGGCCGTTATTAAAGAAAGAAAACAAGCAAGCGTAATGGAGGAGAAAAAGACAGGATCAGAGCCAAATAAAGAAGAAAGGAAAAGTTTACGGAAGCTGTTCAAAGGAAAGAAAAGGGAAAGCTACAAGAGGGAAGAAAATTTGAGAAAAGGTTCGTTTCGCCATCTTCTTCGACGAAGCTATGTTGTGTGTTCCTCGAGTGGGTCCTCTGAAGAGGAGGATCATGGGATATGGATGAGCTCTGACAACAATAATAGTACTTAGAATCACTCAAAATTATTAAATTTGTCATTTTTCGTGTGTAAGTTTCAAATATGTATGATCAAAAATTAGAACATCATTCATCAGATTTTTTACTTCCTTTCTTATCTTTCACCTTTTCTTATCTGATGATTCCATACATTCTAATAAAGGTGATGGCAATTTTGGTCAACAGCTGAATGAAACACTCCTCATAGAGCTGAATACTACCATTGCTTTTTGCTATCTAAGAAGTCATGCAAAATGGTCCAGGTTTACTCAACATAGACCCTGGCACGGCACGGTCATATGTTCGGCCAAGATTTTTCATCGTTCAAGATTGAGAACAGCATTCTTTCGCACCCTTCAAAACATAGAAACGTTGGAATAAAGGAATGAGAAGATGCAAGAAAGAGCGAAAAGATCTGAGCAATCTCGGACAAAACTTGAAGTGAATATATCAACTGCTAGTGGGATATACAAGAAATTCATTGAAAAAAGGTGAAAGCTTCCAAAGCATTGGTATAATTTTGTGCGCATGCTTACTCTGTAGAACATATTTAACACTGGAAAACGAATACACAACAAAATGACTGCTGTCGTCAGGAGCCAACGTGTAGCAGCTGGGCAAACACGGGACATTTAGTCGGAATTAATGGCGAGTAGTTATGTTTGATGAGGCCATAAATCTCATGCTCTTCGCTCACAGAGGCCCTAGCGTGCTTTCTCCAGCATCAGAGCGTCAGCAGCTCAAACTTGTGGCGCATACAACAACCTCATCTCCATGCTGTCTCGTCCTCGCACCATAACCGGACTGCGAGCAACGTCGTTCACTTACAGAGCTGGTAGTTTGTACTTAACAATTGCTAAGCACACTCAGTCTCCCTCAACACCGGACAAATGAAAAACCGTGTAGATGCTACCTTGCTTAGGAATGAGGTTTTTTAGACAGCATGTGACTTCGCATGCTGGTGCTGTTGTTGGCGTGTTCTTTGCGCTGGATTTTGACTGTTTCCATTTTTCGACAGTTTTACATGCAGTTGTCGTTGTACAGTGATTGCTCTCTCTTCAACAGCTGCCTTATGCAAGCGTAATAAACATAAACATAAACATAAACATGTAGATATTGTCTTTCCAGAAGCAAAACGATACAAGAGCGAATGTCAGTAACGTATCCAATCGCGTGATGGAAGTGGTAAACGAATC
The DNA here is from genome assembly GCA_947396885.1 of Heligmosomoides polygyrus polygyrus. Classification (NCBI taxonomy): domain Eukaryota; kingdom Metazoa; phylum Nematoda; class Chromadorea; order Rhabditida; family Heligmosomidae; genus Heligmosomoides; species Heligmosomoides polygyrus. The sequence continues at coordinate 65,105,528 of OX377204.1, read as the reverse complement.
GTTTCACAGCGGAATAAGTACAACAGTGCAGGAGATAGTCGTAAAAAATGGAATCCCGTTGACGCATCCGTTAAAGGTCATTTTTAGCATGTACAAATAGGTGATAAATAATTCCTCGGATCGCGGCGTACTCTGCGAGATTGGTGTTCCCCACAGCTGTTTTACAGCGACGTGAACGAGCGACAGCCTTGGCACCTTCCGTGGGAGCAGAGTATGAGGAATCCCCTATGTCTACACGCCTACACTTACCTGAGCTCGCATTCTTTTTCTCTGGATCGAATTGAGGTTTCCGCTCTCTAAGGCAGCAGTAAAAATCTGCTGGTTATGATCGGTTCATGTTAGAGCCTTGCGTTCATGTCAGGAAGCTGTTATCGAGACGAAAACGAACCAACATATGGATGATGATATGAATAATTCTCAGGCAGAGCCGGATAAAAGGCATCAAAATAACTGGAAGGACCCAATAACACGAATCTGTGACTGGCCACAAGCAACGGATACGTAGATATCATGCATAAAACATGTGGTTTTCCTTGGCCTCTCGTCACAAAAACGTTCTGTTTATCAGACTGCATTAACGGCCTGGTGTCCTGAAGGCAATTTGAGTGCAACACCAACTCATAGCAGTAAGGTGATAAATGGATGAATGTTTTCTTCACATTGGGAAGACATCGCATTGGGAAGCTTAGTCAGCTTTTTTGAGAAGCTAGCTTGAAATGAACCTCCAGAAACAACTCCGGTACCGACTGCGCTTCAAAAACCAGTTATCCTGCAAGTGTGAATCTCTGGGTTCGGGCTTTTATTAGGGTAGGTTACTATGTCAAGGTAGTTGATATGACATTTGTACGGAGGAGAACCTATTTATGTGTGCTACTCGAGTTAAACATCTCCTGGAGTTCCTCACCTTGCCTTCCATAACCGAACCGTCCTTTACCTTGACGAAACGTTATTCAGGCTCACAGAAAATACCCAGCGTGAAAGCCTGTCCTACATTGTACTTTAAAAAATTAGAAAATAAGATCAGGAGATCAGGCAAGATGTGGAAAAAACATCGGAAAGGCATTTTGCTCGGTAGTGAGTGTGTAATTAAGCCAGTGGTTAGAAGAGGCGCTTACCATAAAAAGTCCCTTCAGTTATTGTGCAGAATCGTATAGACGCTAAATCTCACTTCATTTTAGTTTTTGGATAACTTATGCTTCAAATAGTGTCGTATAATTGTTTAGTCTATCTAATGAGAACGCTTTAAGCACATCGACGGTCTAATGATTGATTGTTTGTCCTAAGAAAAGTCGATGTGTTGAGTGTTGATAGATGAGCTAGTTTTAGGACCCTTCGATATCGAAAATTTAGGCCAAAAGTGGATTTTAGCGTTTTGTTTTTGTTTTTCGTGCACATGTTGTGAGGTATGGTTATAATTTTCGAAGCACCACCAACAGCTAGCACAGAAATTGTCTTCCAAAACATCGGAGCTGCTCTAAGCATGTGTCATCGGGAGCATTGGAGATCTTCAAGTTTATCAAGGAAATGTTTAGTAAAGAAAGCAATATTCGGTGAAGCAGTGCTTCCTTCGCCTTCTACTGCCTATTGAGAGTTTACCACAACTGTCGCCTGAGCAACGAGGAAATGAATGCCACGGAGGGGTACGGTGTGGTAGAGCGGAGTCGAAATCCTGCGCTCCAGGTTAACTCCCACGGAGACGGAGGAAAGCCGAGTGGGATATATTTTGAGTGACGGGCCGCAATCTCGACTTTGACGATGATCGAGAATAGCGGATGCTATTATGATTGTCATGCAAAATCGCGTGCGCCGGTCACCTGGTAGGAATTGAGGCAGTGTTTGAGGAACAGCCATGAGCAGACCCATCCCGCGATACCGAAGCAGCACCAGGTCCGAATTTTGATTCGTCCGGTACTAGGAGTAAGGCAGTGAGCTCGCTAATGCATACGCCAGCTTGTTTGTGGGCAGCGTTTGTATGGGGTGTTCGAAATAAACATTTCTATTGGAACTCTACATATAGATAACTTAATGCGTAATCTGTATTACATACATTACATATATTATTTATATTTATATTTATGCAAGGTGGTTGAAAAGTTTGGGCAATTCTTCAGTTTGGGCAAGTATTTCAACACTACGAAAAATCTACATAAAAATTCACAACAAGTGCTAAAAAATTGCCTCCTTGGGCTTCAATACATGTTTGCAGTCGCTTTAGGAAGTCACTGACGATGGTCGCACATTGATCCGCTGTAATCTCGTCCCAGGATCGCATCAACACTGCTTTTAGCTGCTCCGCAGTGGCGTATCTTGTAGTAGTGATCTTCAGCTCCATGACTGACCACACCGAATAATCCAATGGGTTGGATCAGGCGAGCTGGATGGCCAGATCTCCTTGTTCCAAAAGCCGGGGAAGAGCTCCTCGCAGATGGCAACCCTGGATTCGGCAGAATGCGCAGGTGGCCAGTCTTGCTGGAGAGAAAATCCAGTTTCGCCAAAATGGCACGTCGCCCACCGCTTCAGTACGTCGCGGTGGAGATATTGCGGGTAGTTGACGACGTTGATTTTGACGTTGTGCTCCACGAAGACCAGTGGCGTCTTTCCAATAGTGCATATCCCAGCCCACACCACCACCGAGGCTGGAAAATGACTGCGGCTGATGATCCTTGCGGTCGTCGTCTTCTGCTGACCCTTCTTGAGCAGTTGCCGGCTATTTGACGGTTGTGAACCGGCTGAACCGTGAAGATCTTCTCGGCTGATCAGTGTGCGGCCATCGTCAGCGACTTCCCAAAGCAATCTTCCAAAGCGACTACAGCAATGTACTGGAGCCAAAGGACACAGTTTTGAGCACTTGTTGTGAATTTTTCTGTTGCATTCCGTTGCTATTGATCTACTAAAGTTGCATTTGTTTTTGTTTGTAAATCTATTTCGTTTATGCAGTTTTTCGTACTTTTGAAGTACTTTGAAAAATTGCCCTAACTTTTCAGCCACCCTATATAAATATAGATGTAAATATAAATATAAATAAACAAATACATATAGTAGCGTTAGCTGTCTTTGTTCAGCTCAGTGGAATATGGAAAAAGGACATCTTTCATATCAAAATGAACTCTATCAAGCACAACTGATGCTTCTGAAATCAAAGCGAACGTCTTCCACATAAAAGGAAACTTCGAAGTGAGCTTCCTACTGGTTAAACTATGTATGTACAGACTCTCAAAGATGGTTATTTTTTGTTCAAGTAAAATTTGGTATAACTCACTTCTCTAAATATTTTCAGTTCAGCTGCCCAAATGGGTTAATGGTTTTATGAAAATTTCATTTTTTAAGAAAAAACTCAATTAGAACCAGTTTTAAAGTGGAATAAGGTATAAATCACTCACACTAAAGGAAGAGAATGCGCCATGCGCTCGATAAGCTCGTTGCGATTTTTTTTTTGAATGATAGTGTAAATGTTGGTTACATGATGCATAAAAGTGTGGATATGTGTGTTCTTTACGAATGTTTTTTGTTTTATTGTTTGCAGCTGTAAAACTTCATGCTAACAAAAGATTTGCTGACAACTGAATATAAATTGCGGCGTTTTGGACGAGTGGTTGACGCAGTAAGTTCTTGTAGCAGAAAAGGTTCGTTTTCCTGCTCTTTAAAACGAGGTTTAAACTATTATTTTCCCTCAAAAATGAATGAGTTATATAAAAGTTAAAAATGTTTTCATTTAATGAACAGTAGATTTGAAACTTCAAAGAAAATCATTCTGCATTTTCTTTGGAGAAAAAATTTTTTTTTAAAAATTAAAATTAAAGCTTTTTGGAGAGCCTTTGGTTAAACGTGGATGGAGTTGTTTGACTAGGATGTTCAGTTTGGTTTCAAAAGCGTTGAGCTTGTTTAGAAGAGCGACCAACTCGACGTGAAAATGGTTCATATAAACAGAGTCTAAAATGAAAGCACTATTATGTGCAGTTCGAATTCAATTTAGGGACCAAACAACCATTCAAAAAGCCTTGACGGCAACCATAAGAGTACGAGAGTTTACTACAGTTATACTACATCTCTTTCCTTTGGAGATATGTGAATTAGTGACTGATGGCATTGCCATGTGATTACACCTCATTGGTTTACGGCTTTGGAGAGAAGAAGCGAATTATAAAAGATTCGTCTGCGAACACTCCGTACAATCCCACGTGTAGAGAACGTGAATTATTCAGGACAGCGTTTTATAATAGTTCGCTTAGCAGACCACGCCACCAGTTCTAATACGTCCATTAACTGTCTGCGGGATTTTCACTAAACTATCTTTATGCGAGTTTTCACTAGTCCACCTTTCACTCCTTTTTGTGGTGTAGTTTCGCGTCTATCCAAATGACGTCAAAAGTAGCGGAAGATCTTTTTCACAGAATAGAAATCAGATAAAGTCCACCTATTGAAAAAAAATTCCTATGGCTTATAGACCTCGATTTATAGAGAGGTAGTTTCTGCAAGCAAAGTTCGAAAACCATCACAATTTATCAATCAAATTAAAAACGCATCAAATAAGCAGTGAATAATTCTAATTGATTGATAGGAAAATCAATTCGTTGTAATTAAGTAAGAATAAAAGAAACAGCTGTGAAGGAGCAAAACATCAAATTTTAATAGGTGGCTATTTAACACTGCCTGCAGCCCTACCAGATTCGTACCAGTAGGATCAGAGCTGTGCCTAAAATCTTTACGAAGGAAATCATGCTGGGAGAACGAATGTCGTGATTACCGATGGAAACATGCCAGTGGGAGCTGACGAGTTTTCAGTCGCAGAGAACAGTGGTGATCGCTTAGGCGACTGCTAAGTGCCAGGTACTGAGCAGGACGCTCGACTGAACTTCGAGCTAGGAGGCGGCGAAGAGACTACGTGACCCATGGAATCACTTCTTCTAAGAAGGATTATCCGCGAGGGATTACTACATGTGTGTGATCTCTGGTGAAGCTTCCGCTTTGTGCGCCGAGAGCTGGCTCTCATTTTGGAAGAAAATTCTAGAAAGCTTTGCCGGAGTCACTTATCCGTGTAGTATCTGGAGGAACTGAAAGGAGAAACTCTACATTAGTTTGACACACTATGACACATTCAGAACTAGCCATGATTTTGATTGTGTAAAAGCAGCTGTTCATTACTCCATTTCACAGCTGTTACTGGGGAACTACCGATTTCTTCATCGGCGGCTTGCAGGTAATGTACATTTGGAATTAACTAATCTTTTATCGGATTGCTCGCACCCATTTTGTTGACTCAACAGAAGTCCTTCACAGGCCAGTTTCATCGACCGCTCACCGCCCTCTAACGGTGAAAATACCGCCAAACCCCTGACATGAGATTCATCAGCATCAGATTTGGTGGTATTTTCACCGTCAGAAAGCGGTGAGCGGTACTGGATTAAGTAGGTAATTTTAATGTGCCTACAATGTCCAGTGTTGCGACGTGAGTTCCATCCACAATTTTTTGTGTATAACCCTTTAAACGCTCCGAAACATCCTCCTTTACAATGAATGCTAGCGGATCATCAACGAAATCAAGCTAAGCACACCATCCAGATCAATCTATGCAGGCGAAAACTTGCTGAAGATCGGAGGAACTTCGCACGATGTAGGATGTTGGATGCCGCAGGCAATAGCCGCACCTTTAAGAGAACAAAAAGCTTGCGAAACGCAGCTATCTGGCTTTCCACCCTAAACGCCACGTCGATGGAACACACTTGTCTGGAACAGATACCGACACGATGAACTTCTATTCGAATCTCTTCAGGGCAAAGCACCACACCACAAAGGTACAATATTTCTGTTGGTGAAGAAGTGCCGCCGTTTTTGTCATGAAGTGAAATACACTATCGAGACGACTGCAAAAGGTATAACTTCAGGAGCCGACGGAATCACAGCAGAAGTTCTATGTACTAGCCTGCGGACATGAGCACTAAAGTGTTCTGGCAAAGCGCTTTACTCGATAAGTGACATCGTGAGAAATGCCGACCGCTCGGTAAATATGCAAGCGGTTCTGCTGCTAAAGAAAGCAGGCAAGGAAGACTTAGCTAACTACTTGTCTATACCACTTATCTGAGATGTACGCTGTGTTCGTCAGATGTCTGTTGTCACGCATAATGAGGATGCTAGACAGTGCGTATCCATTCGAATAGAAGGCTTTCGACGAAAGTTTATCATCACGCTTCGGGCATTCACTTGGTGTCGCCTCATCGAAGCTGCTCGAGAGTATCGCGTGGTTTTGGTGCTGTATACCGTCATCGATCGACACTAGGCACTAGATTCAGTGGAGCCAACAAAGGTCCGGGAAGTGCTCATCGAGCAAGGTGACCGCGCTACACGACGGCCTGGAGCAGGTGCTACTTACGATTCTGATGCACCGCTATATTCCGATCACTCTATCGATATCTGGAGGTGGATGTTGAGAAAGGAATGCAATAAGGGGATCTATTCTCTCCCCCACCTCTCTTCAGCATGTCTAGAAGCTAACATTCGTCGTTACAGTTGGAACACTTGTGGCATCGAAATCGACGGAAAGAACTGGCTGTTACTGCCTTGGGCTTCGCACGCATCGCACTTAATGAAGCCGATGGAGGGCCAGCTGCGCAGAAGAAAACCAGCCCTGGAACGGAAAATGTCGGCATACCCCTGACCGAACTGGCTCAAGCGTGGGTGCGAAAATGGCAGGGAGAGGGCTCGTGAGGGGGAGGGTGGAATCAAGACCCTTGTGGAGGGGGGAGGGGTCGTAAATTTTTTGCAGAAATCGCAACCCATGCTCGAGCTCGGCACCGACAGCGGCTCCCAAATTGCGAAACGAAGACATGGGGCCCCTTGTAGGGCCATTGTCCAGTGTCCAAGACATATGCTGGTACTCCCGGCTTGTTTCACACGAAGTACTTCGTTCAAGCACAAGAATAGTTTTTGGCGTTAGGTGAAACGGAGCGTAACTGCTAGCAGAATTTCTTTAGGAATGTAAAGTAAGGAAGGAGTTACCCTATAGGATTATTTAACGTACTAACAGAGTGAGCCTGAAGTGGCCTAGGTATGCACTAATAGAACATTTGTGCAAATACCACGGTGGCTGATTCTCCTGATGTACCATGCAAACATTAACATATGTAATAGAGAATGACGCGTGTAGCGCAGTCGAATGAGTTGCCGGCTGTCGCGTGCACCCGATACCGGGTTCCGGGTTCGGATTTCCAGCCCAAGCTAATCAAGCCCTCCTTCCCTCCGGTGTCGGTGAAATGGTATCAGACTTGTTTGGGAAGGATAGAGCACTGACTTGTTCTATCCACCGCAAGTCATTGTTGGCCAAATACGCATTCATATAGCTTCCAAGACCTCCCGTAGAAGTAGAATGCGTGGCACATCTCAAAAAGGATTGATAGCGCCGTCCTTCACCCTTTTTTAATAAAAAATGTCGGCGTCAATCAATACCAGTATGTAGCGACATGCATTCTAGGCATCAAAATATCGCGATCGATTGCTTGTTTGACCCGATACTCAGAATCGCACTCAAGCTAATAGAAAGTCAGTGATTGACGGTGCATGTTTAATGTCATTTCTTCGATCGAGCGCTTGGTTGGCCTATGCTATGTTCGAAGCACGAGTCAGTTCAAGCAGCGATAGGCCGACTTATCGACTGCATCAATCCTTCCTCAGACAACTCACAGCCATATTGCTTCTTGGAGAACCTTACTCATTCTTAGATATCTTTTAGTATAGTCACTGCTGCGAATCTGAAGCCTCCCATTTCTATTTTGCGATTGACACGTGAAGCACATTTATGTGTTGTGTCCTGCTCCTGAAAGATGGCATTCTGGAAGGAATGAGTGCGAAATCCACAGAATAATTCCTTTAAAGTGCTATGAACTACGCAGCCTAATGGATCCAATAAATTGTTTAGTCGTAAATATGCACATAGTAAATTTGTGTTATCTTCTTAGGGTGAGCAAAAAAAGCAATGCAAAGCAATGTGCAACGGAGAAGGAGTGAACTAAAATATCAATAACAGAACATACAGAACATCAAATTTGTAAGAAGAAACCAGGTGAAGCGACACTGCGAGAACGGAAAAATTGCATATTGGATGACGATTACACTAACGACAGTTCGCATTTCTGCTCATCTGAACAATCTTGCAGCAAGAACCTCGAAGTTTATAGGGTTCCTTAGTTGTTTTGTTGATTAAGTGATTTTTCTTCCACATCCTCGACTATTTAGAACTGAAGCTTGTTAAAGGTTTTTACGCTTTTATAGAGAAAAATCACAACTTTCTCGTTCTGTGCACCAGAAATCGCGTCTTAAGTGAAGTAAGGAAAGGTAACGAGAAGAAAAATAGAATTTTGCGACTAGTAAGAGGTCTGGTTGAAGCGATGACATGGAAAAATTATCATATAGACAGAACAGAAATAAAATGCGTAGGCAAGATAGGATTAGTAAGGAGGCAAGGATCAGACAACGTGCATCCAAATAATCTGAGCAAAGGGTATTTGCGATGATCAGCTTCAGCGAGTCAGGAATTTGTGTGTGCGTCATGCGTGTTAAAGGCTAGACGGCTTCGTTACAACAGCGGAAGTCTACCACCTCTCATCTTCCAGCTGTTCACGATACTGCTCGACAACACCGAGCATAATCCGATCAAATGAGCCGAGAGCCGGCGGTTGGGTTGATCCTCATACCTCAGGAACTGGACCGGTCAACAAGGGATGCGTCAGAACAGCGTCGGAAAAAACCTCCACCCCTTGATTAGTATCAAAGGCTCGTTTTAGCCGCGCCGTTATGCGAAACGAGTAACAGCCACTAAGACTAAATTACGGGATAGCGATGGCAACATTCGGTATACAGAAACTGGCATGAGTTGAAATACATAACCACCAATTGTGCTTGCTTTCTTGAGGTTCTATTGCGCATCTGGTAATGTCATGGTTTCACGAACAAGACCCCTGCAGATCGATTCTCGCCGTCGGTAATTTTTGGTTTTGCACCGTTCGAATGTGAGTGCTGGCTTCTACAGACGATGTCAACGTTCTCCATCCTTTCAGCTACCCAGTACCAGTTTACTAGGAATTGCGTGTCACTAAACACTTTTAGGCCTCATTGTACTTTCACGACTCCAGTATTCGAGAAGAGGTTTAAAAAAATTTGCCGAACTTCGCATAGCGATGGTTATGTGAGGTGCTGATCACGAATGCGAAATTTGTTTTTGAAATGTGCCCGATTACGACGGCGTGCGGCTGGTACGCGGCTAGTTTAGGGTCTATAAATTCACCTAAATCCCATCTAGAGCGGGTTATCTGAAGTGTCGCTCTCTCATTCTTTTTTTTTGAATATCAATTTGCTGCTCTCCGCTGCTCATCTCAAAGTAGGAGATTAGAAAATTAGGATGAGAAAACGACGTCACGAACTGAGTTCTCTATATTGCTCGTAGAGTTCAATCACCAGCTACGTTTAAAAGTGTTGAAACTGATGTAATACTATTGCGATCAACGCTTCAAGTTATCCTTTAAGGTTTGAGCGAAATCGTTGATTATCACCCATATTTACCAATGCATTATGTAACCTAGTAACTAACCCAATCCACCGAAATTTCGAAACCCGGTATCACATTCGTCATCAACACCTCTTATACTGCTTTATGGAAACTAGGCGAAATTTCTTCGACCTCTCCACGACCTCTGGAGTTGTCAGTGTACAATAGCGCCAAAAAGGGTTTAGCAAAAACAGCTTTTAGTCACATCGCACTCGGCGGCTCAAAGAGTGGCGAGCTCTGGAAATATGTGCACTGGGAGACGCTCTCCATTATCGGAGAGCAAGCTGAGGCGACCGCTGCGGGAAGCGCGATGGCTGCGTCATGTGCATCACGACGTCTACTGTCCTTGTAACTATGTGGACATCTTACGATGCCTCTGCTCATCTGTTTGAGAGCCTCAGTTATATTTAATCGAGAAGAAGAGAGAAGAAATCCGACTAGTCATATTTAGTCAGTTGTATTGAACAAAATAATTATATCGAGGAGGAGTCTGGTGATTGTTCGACAACGACAATCATTGTTACCACTGTGAAGTCATACCATTGTGAAAAAGTGAAGAGTCAGGGTTCTTTACTACGACTCTACTTCTAGAAGCTGCACGTGTTTCTGTAGAATACAGCGTCAAAACGAAGTTTGTTAGATAGCTCAAGTGCCACATATCAGCCGACTTCGGAGCGTCGGATCAACGACCATCGTGCTCGCAGCGAGAAATCATATGCACAGATATACAGCCTCAATCGTCATCGAACAGCGAAGATGCACAAACAGCGCCATCGCTGAGTACCCTACCCAAACAGGGCCATAGCCGAGGATCCAACCTCCGACACTCTGTTCGTGAAGCAACGACAGTGCCCGCTGCGCCGGCAAACGTCAGCGATTGGCAGCTATGAATTTCAGTACCATTAACTGCGTACCAGACGTTCCTGGCGAGGTTTCATAGATGTAGAGCACCTCTTTATCGTTGGGTTTAAGGCCTCGGCAATAACGAAACACACGTTTATACTATTTGAAGCGTTAAATTCGTCCTATATGCCTCACTTACACCGTTCATACAGAAGTTTCGGATACTTCCTTTGAAAGATCCCTCAAAAACTGGACGACTCTTTGGTGGTTGTGACTCAAGCAACTTGTGGAATCCTAGAGTAGCTGGCGGCTGCGAACGACTGCCCATTCCTAGTTCCAGGAATACAGTGGAGTAGCCATAGTACAACGCTTTACCGCTGCCAAAAACTTGAGCGCTAGGCGTTGGTCGCCAATCTTAACTGTCATAAGCCCGACGGTGGAAGCCGCTTCCGAAATGTTCCCATAAAGTCTTGATGAATGACGAATTTCGTGGATAACCTAGTGACTACAGAGTTAACGATCCAGCCTTCATTGACAAAGACCAATACAACTTTAATCATTTCTATACGTGTTTCCTTTTCCTATGTGACACAAGGGCCAAGAGAGTTCTCAAGACTGAGCCTGTGAAACCAAATATTGGTATTATTCGCTGACATTGAGAAGAAAGAAGAGCCCAGAAGTTCGGTAAGGACTTTACGCGCCCTTCACAAGAATTGAGTCCCCTTAAGGGGATTTAAAGGAGCTCAAGCGATTTGTAGTTAAAACCCTTCCTTGCCCATTACCAGTCACAACACTCACAGTTAAAGAATTAAATTTTTGCTGAGAAAAATATCCTTATGAAGTGGACGCTGCTAGGAAGTCCAGCCGCTCCAGACATTATGGGCATTTCAGCACAAGTTGCATTCTTAATCAAAATGGATAGATTCTGACCGACGACGTGTTCCAGTAAAAGGCAAATCTCTCCGTTGGTTGAGGCGCAGTCTATTTCTGCAGAATATGCTGGAGACAATTTAAATGCTTATTTGGCGGCGTCCAGTCTTAGAGAGCTGTTGAAAGCGACAAGTTATTTGTGCTAACAGCAGTTGCTGGAAAGAAAACGTTTCCATCCTGGAGGTGAAAATATTCGCTCTCCCAACAAGGACTACGTCCCGGAGTCGCCCTTGTTGGGAGTCGTTCTGAGCACGAGTGTTCCGGAATTAACTGCGAGGAATGAAGGCGATGAGAAGTAAAGGGACAGCCTAACCTCGTTGTCCATGTCGACGTCCTCGTCGAAAAGAAACAGGCTGTTTCTGGTGAATGACGCCCTCCGGTCTTCCTCGATCAGCAGATCACAACTGTCTGACCTGAAAGAAAAAAAGTGACTCCGACGGCGTAGTCGTCCATGGCTGTTTGAACACATTGTCGTCGCAGAGATGAAGAACTGACGCACGCTTCAGTTTCATGTGCGATAATGACATTAAGTGCCGGATCTGATGTCCCCACGGATCGGATCTCCCGGAACGAAATCTGAAGCGACTTCACATTGGGTCGCTGACACACCGCTGCACATCTGCCGCTTGGCTCCCCTCAGAGAAAATGTTTAGAGATGCGGCAGATGGACCGGCCGTCCTCAAGTGCTGCTCCGGTCAGGAGGTCCGTTCGAAGCCAATCTTTAGTCGGCACACAACTTTGAGTGCCAAAACTATTGTGTGAGGGTATGAAATATAACAAGGACAAAGTATTTCATGTATATATTTACATAGGAATCGCGCTGAACAGAACTGGAAAGATACTGTCAGGCGAAGAGGGAAATTTGAATAAGTCCATGGTGTCATGCAGGTATTTAGTTCAAAGTGATGTTGAATTTGGTGACACTGACGCGGACAGAAGCGAAATTGATGAGAATTGTGAGCTCATGCGCAATTAGCTATTTCATTAAAATTAAACACAGACGAGAAATGTTAGCCCAAGGTAACATTTCGCATTAATTACAAAGTAAGAGGAAATTATAGTTTCTGCTTCCTAGCAACGAAGCAGCGTCAAAAGTTCATTTCATATTAAGAATCTCTTTTTGAAATTCAAATAGGAACGGCGGATGGATCCTTCTTTAAGAAGTGTCAAAGCAGCACTTCGTTGCGTCCGAACCTACACAACATTGGCGAGTGCTTAGCCCTCCCTCTATCGAAAGCCAAAATCACTAAGCTACGAGCAGTGGGTAGCTTTTTAGAAGGAAAACTGCTGGGCAAGTGACAGGTTAGGGTAGCACAGCGCGATCACGAACAGTATTGCACCGCTCTTATAGTGCATATTTCACACTCTGGAGCTAGCCAACCCTGATTGGTATATTTGTTATGTGTGCCTTTCCCGTCGTTGTAGAACTGATATAATGAAGCCTTTCGTTCTGAATGAAATAAGCATGTAATCACACATCTAAGACTCTCTGAAAAAATGCTACATCTATTCGATCGGATCAAAAGTTTTCGTCGTTTTCGACTTCTGATTTCAATCAAGGGGCTTCCTTACCAACTTAGGCAATCTAATTGTAAGAACGAATAGATTTGACACGCTTCTGCCAACGAACGTCTAACATTCAGCTCTTACTTTTATACAATGAGACGGTGAGAAATGAACCGTGTTAACATTGTTCTCATGTGAATTCCGACCACCAATTCAGTTTGAGTTGCGCGCGTTTGACCGCGACGTGCGTAATTCAAACTCGGCGTCTGATAGAACGCTCCAACCCCAAGGTGCTCCACTCATATGGGATCGTACTACGGAGCCTCTACAGTATTTGCGGCAGATCGATCACGCAGGGGTGTTCTTAGCGGGGTATGGCGATCAGGGCTAGGCGGAATCTCTGTTTTCTGCTTTCTGATTTTCTGGCGATTTTGGACGATTTTTTCTGTTTTCTGTATTCTGGGAAAATGGGACAAAATTGGGTCAGAAAACAGAAAATTTTCAAATTTTTTGGAATCCAAACGCGCCGGACGCCTCGTCCCACGTCACCTCCACAGTGCATTGCGGAAGCGCGCTCCACCGCGAACACCTGACCGAATGGATTGCGCGGGCTGTTTTTTCGACGCGATCTAAAGGCCCCACAGAGTTCTGCGGCAACGCCGCTCGCCGCAATACTTAAGGATAGGGCAGGGACGCCGCCGGCGGCGAGCTCTGCATCTCTGCCCTATGGTTAAGCATAGGGCCGCGGCGCTGCCGCAGAACTCTGTGGGGGCCTTAAGCTTTGTCCACCTCCTATTGTCACTATGTGTAAATCTCAGATCCTGAACTGAAGGTCGGTATATAGGTTCATTTGTTTCCTCACCTTATTTATCGTTTTGTGAAGCGATTTCGTGAGCTTGAAGGCTTTTATTGGTAGCAATTTGTAATAGCCTTCACTCAGGTAGTGCTAAACATTGTCAGTTCTAAAACGTTAAGACAAAATTTTAATTAAAATGAAAACGGAACTATCATAAATGGGCGCTAGCTAAATGGCATTTTCCTTGTGAAGTAATCTGAAACGTTGATGAGTCCTCTACTTGAAAATATTATGCCCTTAGAGTGGTTTTTACGATTTCTAGACCTTTATAATAATAGGCTTCCTGTTTATGTAAGATTCAAGCAACTTATGCAACTTAAATAACTACTTTGAAATTTTCTGTTTTCTGATTTTCTGGCGTTTTTGGCTTTTCTGTTTTCTGTTTTCTGAGAACGCGATTTTCTGTTTTCTGTTTTCTGAGAGAATTCTTAAAATTTCCGCCCAGCCCTGATGGCGATCATGGCGAGAGTTGACTGGCGGATGGTGGGTGTGCGCCATCCAATGTGCTCGTGCGGAAACTGCTTTCGAAGCTCAGGGGTTGTCCGCAGCAGGGTTATGCGCTCTTCGAGCGGCGAAGCGCATACGGCTGGAAAGTGCGCAAAAAACCGACTCAAAACTGTCTGGACGTCGAAACCTCTCAAATCTCAGATATTCCGTTGAAGTGCAAGAATGCCATACCGCAGCAGAACCGAACTCCCGACCTCCTTCGTATGAAGCAACGCCACTATCCACTGCACCAGGAGTGCCGTCGCGGGCGCGCAAGGCATCGCAACGCGTGAGTGAGTGGAGCGCTTTGGGGTTAGCCGGTGGTCGGAGTTTACACGAGATCGTTAACATTTTTAGCATCATGCCGCATACAATGTTTCCTGATTTTTTTCAGAAATCAGAAGAGATTAACTGAACACTGTGTAGACGATGTGTGTGGAACTTCCACAGAGTCAGATAGCAGTTCAGTCCACGAGTCCTACAGTTGTTGTCAGAGCGAATTTGACAACGTTCTGCTTGGAGTTGTAGCTGCAAGGTCGCTGATTTGTAGGAACTGTCCCCATATGCAAATAGCAGCAACGTTGTGCGACTCTCATGCCGTCAGCTTCCCATGGCACTTCGGATTGAGACCTATATCATGTGAAAGAGCTCGAGACGCTGATCACAGATATGTAGACCAAATTTGTTAAATGGATCTCCTAAGCGAGTTATTGCCAGCGGAAGTCGCGAGGTCGTCCGTGTGTTAGGCGCGCTCAATCAGTGTTGGGCGCCGCATTGCGTAATCAGCCGCATTGCGTGGTCAGCAGTTCGGCTACCTCCTCGGGCGGCGGCGCAGTGGTAGAGTGCTGCCTTCGCAGGATTGAGGTCATTGGTTCGGTACCCGTCGCTGACGGCTTTTTTGCATTTTGTGATCTATCTTCGACGGGGACCTATAATATCATTTTCAGCAAATTTTTGAGCGAACGGCTGACGGCGACTTGCATTTACGTCTATTAGGGTATTTGAAGACGGTAGCGTGTTTCAGGTAACATGTTTTATTCATGACGTGAAGGAAATAAAAATTCAAAACAAACAAAAATAAAAAGTAAAAATGAAATCAAAAATCAACAAAACTTGATAAACATAATAAAGAAAAAGTGAAGGCACTAGTTAAAAGTTCCGCCTCTACCGACATGACTTCGGTCGAAAAGAATTTCCGCTTCCGAACTACGCCTGGGGTGGTCATTTGAGATGCTAATCACGAATCTGTCATCCGTTTTTCACGATTCGGTCGAAGACCATCCATACTGTTAACAAGGGTGGTCCAGGTAGGTTCACCGATTTCGCTGAAACTTTGTCTAGGTAGTTATTTTTTCGACCAAAGTCGTGTCGGTGGAGTCGGAACTTTTAACTAGTACATTTACTTCTTCTTTATTATGTTTATTAAGTTTTGTTGATTTTTGATTTTATTTTTACTTTTTATTTTTGTTTGATTTGAATTTTTGTCTTTCTTCACGTCATGAATAAAACATGTTACCTGAAACACGTTTCCGTCTTCAAATATCGTAATAGACGTAAATGCAAGTCGCCGTCAGCCGTTCGCTCAAAAATGTGCTAAAAATGAGATTATAGGTCCTCGTCGAAGATAGATCACGAAATGCAAAGAGCCGTCAGCGACAGGAACCGAACCAATGACCTCAATCCTGCGAAGGCAGCACTCTACCACTGCGCCGTCGCCGCTGCCTTACGCGCTGATAGCCGAACCGCTGATTCCGCAATACGGCGCCCAACGCTGATTGAGCGCGCCTAACACACGGAAGACCTCGCGGCTTCCGCCGGCCATGACTCGCTCAGGAGATCCATTTAGCAAATTAGGTCTATATATCTGTGGTCAGTGTCTTGAGCTCTTTCACGTGATATAGGTCTCAATCCGAAGTTCTATGGGAAGCTGACGGCATTCCCTGGTCAGTGAAGAAAGAATCTCATCACGACAGATCACAGGATGCACGCGCTAACAAGGGAAGGGTCTGAACAGAGGGAGAGAAAGTCATATAGGAAAAATCTTCACTCTACAGTTAGTAATTAAGTGTGTTTTGTTTTTGGCAAGTCTTTATGCCAAACGAGTAGGGGGACCCCGAATTTAGGAAGAAAAAGAAGGAAACCCTAATAATTTGTAGAGAACTAGGAAAAGTTATAACGCCTCCCTCTTCGTGAGGCTTTTTGGTGCATTAATAGTGTGTTCGCTTCGGCTGAATGAAAATTTGTATTTGTAAAATAAATCGTGGCCTTTGTCAAATGTAAAACGGCACTCAAAAAGTTTCATGAATCTTTTTCTGCTCGTGTTCTTGGAAATTGTGATTAAACCTCCTGCATAGTTTCTCTAGTTTCTCATTTCACTGTCGAGGACGTCCAACTACGGGTCAAAAACTTTCTTAAACAAGAAGCAGATTTGAGAAATTAACTAAAAAAATTGTTTTGTTGCGATCAAAACTCTTTCGCCAGGTGGGACTCGAACCCGCATCTTCTGCTTTCCGGGCAGCGATGTTCGCCTTACACCACCGGCGCTGTTTGACCGCATGTAACATCCGCGATATCCTCGAGGTCCGTCAGCACCCACCCGTGATACGGGGATACGTGCGGTCAAACAGCGCCGGTGGTGTAAGGCGAACATCGCTGCCCGGAAAGCAGAAGATGCGGGTTCGAGTCCCGCCTGCCCCAAGAGTTTTAATCGCAACAAAACATCATGTAACACTATATAGCCTCTCTACCAGCCGCTCCAGGCTTAAGCAAATGGGTTAAAAATTTGTTTTAAAAAGAGTTTGCGATATTTTGATAGATTACCTTTTCGTCAGTGAGTCAACTGCTGAGTCCCTTTGAAAAAAAAAACCACTCTTCGCGTGTTACACATTTCCTATCTCCTTTAGCGCAATAATTGCTCTTCACTTTTGCTGATCTTTGAAGAGCCAATTTTTGCAGTGTTCTTTTGTCATCAACTATTTTGTACCACTTTTGGCTCAATAAATGCTCTGTGTTCTATATTCTGCTCAATGTTCTGTGTTCTATGTTCTACGTTCTATGTTCTCTTCACTGACGAGCCACCTGGGAGGTGTTATAACTTAAAGCTCGGTCTGGAGGAGAAGAACGAGTCGCTTTGAGGGAATTCAAAAAATTTCTGATAACATACTCTTCACTTTCACTTTGTTACTATGCAGTCGCAGCGGCGACAGTCAGGAGCGCCCACTGGTATCTCCGCGATGCCCGTCTCCACAGGTGGCTCGATGCGCAGTGGGTAGGGACGTCGATGAGATGGAGTTCGGGGTTTGATTACCGAGGCTTGCTTAATTTTGCGTTTCCATGGATGACTGAGATTTGAGGGGCTCCAATGTCCACACAGTTTTCAGGAGTTTTCTCTAGATTTTCCGGACTGTGTGCTTTGGAAAGTAGCCTTGTTGCGACTTGTTTGTTTCTGAGCTGTTTTAAGCAGTAGTAGTGTGTTTGTAAGTGAACTCCTTTTTTCCTTTTTTGTGAGGGTGTTAGCAAAATGGGAAAAATATATTCAATCTCTTGCGTGAGAGACACGCGATACCACACCTTATGCTTTTCAGGGAGCTAACAATGTCGAAACATATATGTTCCATTCGTTAGTAGATATTTTATACAGTCCCCTCCCGTTATAAGGCGTTTGAAGGGAACGGAGAAAATCGGCGTTATAACGGAAGTCGCCTCCCAACCGGAGCTGACCTTTTCTACGCCCTATTACGCGCAGATTTATCTATATTCGCATGCAATGACTAAATATTTATCTAAAAATAGAATGGGACTTTAGTAGTGAAGTATGTGACAATGAAGGGATTATGAAGACAAAGAACAACCTTTGCTTATTAGCGAGGTCCTGTCCCCAGAGATTCTCTGTTGTATGCATAAGTACATATAGCAGATATGTATGAGGAATTACAAGTATGTACCAGATATAAGCTGGTCGTGATCGACAAAAAAATATGTGACCTGATGTTACATGATCCATAGTTGCCATCAAAACTCTTGCACCAGGCGGGACTTGGATCCGCCCTCTTTGCTTCTGGACAGGATGCCCATTACGCTACCGCAGTTGTTACATAAATCGCACGCCGCATCCGCCTCGTTGCGGTGGTCTCTCAGCAGTCTTGACTTGAGAAGGTTGAGTGCGATCGAGCAGAGCAATTGTTGTCATCCTGTCCGGAAAGCAGCGGTTGCTGGTCCAACCCATGTATGGTGCGAGAGTTCTGTTTAAAAAACATCACGTCACAGCACATAGCCTCTATACAAGCTGCTCTAGGCTTAAAACAAATGTGGAGGATATTGATCTGAATTATGTGAATTTCAGTCCACATCTTTTGTTGCTTCTGGTGGAGGAAGCCCTCCAATCTACGGCAGTTTCTAACGACTACCGGGAGTCTTATACTGTGCTCGACATATTGCTGACTATGATCACTCGTCGCCGCGCAAAAAACGTCTATATGCATGTAATTTATTGCACACGGGTGCTGTTCGTGACTGTGAACGAGGATATAGAAGAGTAGGTCTAATCACAGGCGCAGCCAGCATCTTACTCGTCTTCATTTTCTGTGTGGGACCGCAATTGAGCCTTGGCCGCATTATAACAGGAATCATTTTGAACGAGGGGTTTTTCTCGAAACCGCGCTATAATGGGAGTAGCGTTGTATCCGACGCGTCTTAAGTGGAGTTGGTTTGTACTGGTAAAGCTAAGCTAGCCGGAGCCAGAGAAAATCTAGGTTATATCGAGAGTCGCGCCTTTCACAAAGGCATTATAACGGAAGGGGACTGTATATGTGTTGGAGAGCACCAGACTATAGTGTCTGGGGACACTGTTCATCACTCAGTCAACCTTTGAAAGCATATTCTAGAGCGCAAATACTTCAACGCTGTATTCCACAATGTGCTCGTCAAGATAATCAGGGTTAAGGACGAAGTGCTCAGCAGAAAAGTGACCGAACGAAAGATAACTCACGTGGAAGCGGGAGCAGGACTGGTGAATGGTGAGCTCCTGGTGGAACGCGGATCCATCCATGGAGGGGAGCAGCCATCCCGCGAGAAAATGCGGGACCTGTACGAGCCATTCATCCCTGAAACACAGACTGCAAAGTGAAGGAGGTGTAAATACGATGTGCAGAGCAGCGAAAAAATTTCACGACCGATGCTTCGCAAAGATCTTCTAGGTCGCACGAGCAAGGAGATTTCCCCCACGTATTGCATACATAATGAAATGGTGGCAGTAAAGCATTGGAATTCGGCCAGAATAACAGACGGCCGCCAGTTCGAGTCGTATGGCTCGAGGACCAGGAAGAACTCGTGTCTTCATGTGGCATTCGTCGTAAAGAAAGTCTCGCCAGAGACATAAAACGACGCACATAAAACGAGAGCCATATGGCGCATTTGTTTCAGCAGAACAATATAAATTGCGGCAGGCCTTACACAAAGCCATTAACTACTCCGAGTAGGACGGTGGAAACGAGCTACTGCGTTCTGGTAACGAATTCCCCAACTTCTTATTGAAAAGATAAACACACACCAGAAGCCACCGAGCATTGTCCCAGCTTCCTCTGAGAAGCGCAAAACATCCGCTCGTAAACTTCAACATTTGTTTCGTTAGCGCTTCATTGACCCTGCAAATCAACGACTGCCTTGCAGGCTCCCTCACAGGCACATTAATCTTCTTTTCGGTTGTGGCTAAAGCACTACGCGGTATTATTTCCTGGATGGCAGAGCATTGCTGAATGTAGTAGGTTGTTGCAGTGCAATGGAATATGTCCCGAAACGCTGCAAGCATTAAGGTCTATGATACTGGAGACTGGGAAAAGTCCAGGATCCCATGAGCCCAGCCGTCGTGTAATGCTAGAGCGCTGCTGACTGACTGCTTGTGTGCTTCTGTAATAATAGCAATTTGTAGGCAACGTGTCGGAGAGTACACGCTCAGCTGCGCTCATCAACCTCAGTGAACCACTTCCTCAATGAACAGCTGTCTTCATTGCGTCTGTACCGAGCGAAAACAAATTCCTCCTGAACAATGCAAGCCCGCAGCCCGCGTGCTAATAAGAATAGGAACGGTCAAGGTGTCTGATCTGATTTTAGAAATAAGCACTGAAAGCATGCATAACAGCGACAGCGAGATCTTCAACGCCTTAAAGAATACAGAGCGCTTCATAAGTTTAAGACTCCTCTAAGAAGTCTAGGAAGTCAATTCTAAACTCGAACAAGAATCTGGAGATCTAAACCTTTCCAGCTAATTATTTTGCCCATCCTTTAAGGTTTGCATAAAACCAAAAAGAATAAAGAATTAACTATTCCGCTCAATGTATTTCCACTCCCATTCCTGCAGGAGCAGTCCTCATTTATGAAGGAAAGTTTAGAAAATTACTTTGTAGCTGTAATTGAGGTTAGAATAAGATATAACACACGTAGTTCATCGCATTATCAATTTTCAGTACTGTATCCCGACTCCGCATGGCATTATTTATGTGACTTGTGACTTAAGAAGGTGGCTGTCGTGATCTCTGTGAATGCGAAAAGTCCTAAAGTGATTTAAGGCAGATAAGATGGACTTCCTTTCATATTACTCTCTTAGGGATCGCCTATTTCGAGCAAGCCATTTCTGTGCTTAGTGTTCTACACGCCCATTTCGATGCATTTCATATTAGTGCTTATCTCGGTTTTCTTAGACGCTTACGACCTAAAATAACATTCAGATTTCGCTGAGATTCTGACGTATCCTTTCCGAGATTCAAACCAAAAAACCCCATGATTCGAAAATTCGGCTTCTTTGCTGGCACAAAAGTGGCTTAACATAATCGCAAGGGCTAGTACATCGCGACGACATGACGCAGGAGCGGGTTCTGACCAGTGGTCGTACCCAAGCAGGTATCTGGGGCAGCCAGTCGGAGGATTTAAGCCGAGCCCACCCACCCAGGTGAACCTCACTCTAGCTGGGGACGACTAGTTGACGTTTCTGACTTCCACTGAAAAGGTTAGCGTTGCTTGTCGCTCTTGAGATCTGCTTTTGTTTCCTTTCCCCCTTTTAGTTTCTTCCTGTGAGAAGAAATGATGGCTGGGCGAGTTACTCCTAACGCCGCTTCGAGTTTTCCAGGCTCTCAAGAAGGCGATAGAGCCGAAACGTTAGCCCGAATAAATCTGCTACCAATCCAGACGAACAGCTTGAACCAGCCTTGAGTCAACAAAGTTAACATGCTCACTTTTTTCGTGTCTGTGCAGATTTAAATGTCTCTAAATTCACGCTATTTTCTCCACGTAATATTTCCCAATCCTTCTATGCCATGGAATAATTTTTTAAGCCAAAGGCCAGAATATTCAAAGCAGTAAAACTTTCAGCCCAACTCAAACATCGGAGGATCTACAGCCCACCTGTCGAGGATTTTCACAAGCGTAGATCACATATCTCTAGTTCTCCTAAATGTATTATCTCTGCTTGGGAATTCCATCATAGAACTAATTTGTAAGATCTAAGCAAAGCAGACAATGGAACCCATCTGGCCTCTCTTTATCCGACCTGAAAGCATCTCCAAAGAGTGTGAAAACTGACTGTCGGCCACTCCTGGAGATGTGCGTTTTGGTGGTGAGTACAAGTGTGCGAAATTCGGAAATGTTTTGTTGAGAGAGACAAATTACGTGAATACACAACAATAAACAAAAAGCTAGACATAAGTGACCAACGAAAAGTTGTTCGTTAAAGCCGTGTTATGGGAAATAATGCTGGAGTCCTTTAAAATGTATTCTATACTGGTCTTTTTTATTAATTACACTGTGAACATATGCATAGACTTCGCGCTCTGACAAAATTTATATACCAGGAGTGATTTGCTGGGGACAGAAACCCCAGCCGAGAGAAAATGAAAGGCCGTCGTTTATTTGCCGCATCAGCTAGTCAAAGAGGAGGGCTGATTTGCACTGGATGGTGGTGGTTTCATCTAGAACATGTATGTAGCTGGCCGGAGCATCACAAAGAATTCTCAAGAAGAAGTAAGCCCAAGTCAACCAAGGAAATCGCAGACATCGTCTGAACGGTTTCCATGCGCTCTTGATGGAGCCATAGTAGTATGTCCATAAAAAAAGCAAAAAGTATGATGAAGCAAAGTAAAGCAAAGCAAAGTAAAGAACAGTGAAGCAGTGCATGAGGCAGATCGAGCAGGAGCTGAGAGGTGTGCACATTCCAGCAAAACATGTGTGATCCATGTGGAACCTTTCGTACACAAGTCGGACGATGTCAACATGCTGCCATAGATCACCTCTGGCGATGATGATGGAGCATCCCCTTATACACCGCGCAGATATTCCGAAGTTCTCGACTTTCTGTTGAGGGTTTAAAGCTTGAAGGTGGTCTTCTGATATGCACTGTTTCAATTTTAACAGATTGGTCGCCTAGTTTGCAGGCATCCACCTACTTGAACGTCAAATTGAGGCTCGTTTCAAAGGAAACACCACTTTCTTGAGGAAATCGAAAAAAGGGCAAAGGTGTTTGTGGCCTTCTTCAGAAACCGAGGAAGGCGCACCATTTTTTCGTGAGTACAAAGACATTTGAAAATGAAAATTAGATACTGTTGAGGATTGCTTGTTTTCCTTCCGCCCCATTCCAGTCCACCACCTGTTTTGTGCTGATTTGTATAACATTTGCTGGTGGAACCGAAGTTGGAAAGCTCGAGTTGAAAAAGGCTACAAATCAGCGCGGTCACTGTGATTTTAGTTTGCTAAAGACCAGGATCAATTGAAAGGGGAAGGCAGAGGCTACATTAGGCCGCTATGTAGCTGGAACTATACTCCTTAATGGCTTTCCTTTTTCTTCAATGCCAGCCACCTCACATTTTTCTCATTTGCTATGAATAAACTGGAGAAGAGACTCACTTATCCGGATAATTGCTCTGTTTCTCATCATGTCAGGACAACGGCTCAATAAATTGAGGTTTTGCCTAAATAAATGCACACACAGCATCGAAATACAATTACTTGATACCTACTTTTCTTTCTACAGAATCTAATATTGCTATCCCACTGCTTCCTTAATCGTGTGTATGCAGTGAGGAGAGAAAAGATCATGGAAAACACGCTTTTGCAAACGGTACTTTCGATGAGAGAAACTCCTGAATAACACCAGACAATAGCGGTAAGCCTACATTTCTTAACATTTTTCCTCTAAAATAGGAGACTGGATAAAGAGCAAGTATGTGGAGTGGAAGCCTATGCCGAATGCAGGCGCAGGCCGGAGAGAATAACATCACGTAGGTTCACATCACCGAAACGTAGGTGAAAACCGTTGATAAATAGCACGAAACCTTGAATTAAGAGATCGGTTTCTCTTTCTATTAGGTTGTAACGAACTAAATGGCACTGGCTCGCGCCATTTTTGGCGCGTCTTTACGCGTTTGATCAAGAGCAAACCGTAACATGTGGCATATCGTTTAGAAGCGCAAACTTTGCTCTACCGGAAATTACCAAATTTTCTATGCAAAAGTGGGAAAACTTTAGAGTTTTATTGACTTTTTTGCTGATGGGCAAAAGGGTAATCCGAGGCATTTACTTGTATGAATTCAAGCTGGGCACTACAGCTAAGGAGGCGGACGAGAAGATCAACGCCGCATTCGGTCGAGGATGTTCCACAATTCGGATGGCGTATCGCTGGTATCAGAAGTTCCGGAATGGAGATGAGAGCTTGGAAGAACATGAAGGTCGTGGGAGGCATAGTGATGTTGATGAGGACAAGCTGAGAGATGTGGTAGAGGAGGATGCACACAAAGGTACCAGGGAGATAGCGAAGGTTCTTGACGTCAGTCACAACACAGCTGCCCGGCATCTGAAGGAAATTGGAAAGACCAAAAAGCTGGAAAGATGGGTGCCTCACGAGCTGTCTGAGGAGCAAAGAAACCGACGATATGAGATTTCGTCCGCACTGCTTCTACGGAACGAAACGGACCCATTCCTTGATCGCATCGTAACCTGTGACGAGTAATGGATAATGTACGACAACAGGCGACGATCGGCAGAGTGGGTGGACAGCGATGAGAGCCCCAAGGTTTTTGCGAAGCCGGAATTGCACCAAAAGAAAGTAATGGTGACAGTATGGTGGTGTTCGCTGGGAATTATTCACAACAGCTTCCTCCCTCCCGGTGAATCCATCACGGCAGAGAAGTACTGCATTGAAATTGAAGAAATGATGAAAAAGTTGAAGGATATCCGGCCGGCCCTGGTAAACGGAAGGCGAGTTCTCCTTCTGCACGACCATGCTCGCCCCCATGTAGCACGAATGACGTTGCAGAAATTGAATGAGTTGAGCATTGGAACTCTACCACATCCTCCGTTTTCTCCCGACCTCTCCCCAACAGACTACCATTTCTTCAAGCATCTTGGCGACTTCTTGATAGGGAAAATATTCAAAAACCAACAGGATGCCGAAAGTGCCTTCGAAGATTTCGTCAATTCCAGAACTTCTGACTTTTACGCTACTGGGATAAAAAAGCTTGTGTCACGTTGGCAAACATGTGTGGAATCAGTTGGTTTTTACTTCGATTAATAAACTTGCCTACAAGCCGAGATATTAACTGTTTAAATTTACAGTGGTTCAGTGCCATTTATTTCGTTACAACCTAATAACACATACCGGGTTGCCCGGAAAGTTCTCAGCCTTTAGAGTGCCTCAATTAGAACTACCATAACTTTCTCAAATCTTATCAGATTTAGTAAAAATAAGCACCGTTCGAATCAGCACTCTATTGCCAACGGGCCTCCAGTCGAGTTATTCCATCAGCGAAAAAATTAAATGGCCAAGATTTGATAAAATCCACGAAAGCTGTTTTTGCTTGGTCCTGATTGGCGGTTGTACCAGCGAGAATGTTCTGAAAGTGTTTGAAAAGGTGGCAGTCGGTTGGTGGGAGGCCCGGAGAATACGGCGATCCTACCCTTAAATCTTTTAATTTTCGAATAGTGATTTAAGAAACGCGTGGGTAGGTGTTATCGTGCAAAAGAATCGGGTCTTTTCTGTTGATCAATGCTGGCTGAAGTTGGCGCCATTTTCGGTGCATTTCGTCGATTTCCTCACAGCTGTGATCGTTTGGCCTGGTGTCAAAAAATTGTAATGGACCACACCAGCAGCCGACCACCGCACAGTGACCATCATCTCTTTTTTGGTGGAGGTCCGCCTTTGGAAAATTCCTAGGGTGTTCGTCGGCGTCCAACCACTGTCTGGAACGCTTCCTGTTATCATACAGAATCCACTTCTCATTACAAGTGGTGATTCGATCTAAAAACGGGTCAGTCTTGTTGCTGAAAGTAGACCAGAACAAATCTCGAAACGCGACAACTTTTGCCGCTCACTCAACTCGACGGCCAGCAACAGCAGTTTTGCAGACGTCCAGCTCTTCCGCGATCCCACTGTTTTTGGTGGTTCAGCTACCACCAATTCCTTCAACTCGTCGGTCAGCATTGCTCTACAGGGGCCATCTTTGAGGCTGAAATCTCCGATCCGAAATTTACTGAACCATTAGCGCACAGTGCTTACTCCAACACTATTAGGCTCCCGCACCTGATTGATTAGTCGAGATGCCTCGGCTGCGGATTGCCCAATTTGAAGTCAAAATAAAATATGATTCGGAACGGCTCCTTTGACAAAAGTCAGGAAGCCCTTCAAGAACAGAAATGTAAAACAACGCTGGAGCATAAATTATTGGGTCAGATACAGTGAGAGGGCGCGTGGAGCGCAGTCGGAGGAGGCGCCGGCTGTCGCATGCACCCGATACCAGGTTCCTGGATCGGATTTCCCGCCCAGGCCAACCAAGCCCTCCATCCCTCCGAGGTTGGTGAATTGGTACCAGACTTGTCTGGGAAGGATAAAGCGCTGATTTGTTCATCGGCTGGCCACCGCAAGTGTATGGCCAAATACGCATGCAACACGCCTCCACGACATCCCGTAGAAGTAGAATGCGCTGGCGCATCCCAGAAGGGATTGAGTAACGCCGTCCTTTATCCTTATCCTTATACAGTGAGACTTTCTTCACAGAAAGTAGCATTAATGCGCAATGCCAATTGAATTTTTACTTAATAATAAACGAATGAAAAATAGTAACATAAAACGCTGAAAACCGGACAATCTAATAAATGGTGAGAATTGTTACGGTGGTACGGTTGGTATGATAAAGGACTCGGTTCAGGTGGGATCTTATTGGCCTTAAAGGCATAAATTTTCTCGTTAGCAAAATCTACGTTGTCAATCAGACAGCCTATTTTTAAAGCGATCATCTCATATGAAGCTCTCTTATTGAGCAATGTCGGATTTATTTTGGATGTTGTAATCGAAACCGTGAAACTTCCACTGAAGATTCTAGAAGCGATTTCGTAGCAACGTCCTCTATTGTACCAATCCCTCCTCGCATCTATAAAAAATGTAGCCTTTTCGGCACTTCTATTGAAATTTCGTTTCTAGGTATGAAGGTTTAGTTTTCACTAGGGGAAGGCTCTAGATTGTTTATTTGATTAGTCTCAACGTCTTAGTCTTAGTCTTTGAAGGGAATCGGAAAATCATTCAAAATTCATGCAAACACGCGTTTCGGGTCGTGATGTTGACCTTATGCTTGTGCACATTAGCTGCTCACTCACCGTCCAACGATTTTTTAAGTGGTTATGGCTCCATATCTGGTTTGAACCTTTGCTATGATTACACAGATTAACGATTGCTATGATTGCAAAGTCAACGGGAAAACTGGGCAGTTGGTGTTCGCCAATGGGACATGTCATGGTAATGAGAATACTAGTTTCGAACGCAAGCGAGCAGAAGTCCATACCCAATTGTATGACCCATTGAGCAGCCAGTCCAACTTTTCGTGACGGCCAAATTATTCCCTAGGACTATGAAATGGTTCAGGTGCTCCAAAGATTAGCAAAGACTCGTAATCATTCAGAGAGGAGAATGGAGAAACGATCTCTGGCTCGACACGTTGCGGAGCCGTTCTCCTCAGCACGACCCGCCAAGCGCCCGTGTTTCTCTGCAGATCAAACAGATGCACGGTGAAGTCGAGTGGAGTTTCCAGCCAACCAACCATGCGCTGCACGGCCTGTCGAGCCTGGCGGTCAACGAGGCAGACCGATTCGGCAGCCAGACCGTATCCTGGTCCTCGAAGTGCCCTCTGATGCTGGATGGGATGTCGCGCTGGATCGCGAAGGCGAAGTGTCCCGAGAGTGGAACATCCCATCCAGAAAAGCTAGCGATGCATGGACGAGGCGAGAAGCGCGTTCGCCACGTTCGTGCATGTTTGTAATGGTTGTAAACTTCATTAGCATAGACACTTTCTAGAGCAGAGATAAAGGACGAAGGATAAAGGACGGCGTCACTCAAATCCTTTTGGGATGCGCAACGCATTCTACTTCTACGAGATGTCGTAGAGACAATTTGAACGAGTGTTTACCGCAGTCAAATCGGGCAGGCGTCTTTTGAACAGATCCTTCTTGATGGAGAAGTTACTACTTTTGGAATCTCTCGAAACGCTTACTGGTTTCGTTGATGCAGTAGGGCTTCAACTACTATAGTTAAACAACAGGACACATCCGTCAAGAATGTCTTCATGAGACTAGCAATATTTTCATGAAGGATGGCGTCGATCAATCCCTCTTGGGATGCGCTACGCATACCACTTCTGCTGTGTTTCGTGGAGACATTCTGAATGCGTATTTGGCCTAAACATACAACGACTGGCGGTGGCCAGCCAATGTACAAGCCAGTGATTTATCCTTCCTAGACAAGTCTTTCACCAATTCGTCGACCTCGGAGTGATGGAAGGCTTGGTGGGCCTTGTCGGAAAATTCGAACAAGGAACCTGGAACGAGGTGCACGCGACAACTGCCACCTCCTCCGACTGCGCTATCACGTGCTTACTTTTTAGAGCACTTCAACACAGGAAGTCAGGAAATGGCTGCCGCTCTGGCGTGTTGGAGTTAGTTACGACGGTTATAATGAGAACTAGACCTTCAAGTTTTTCAGCTTCTTCATATCGTAACGATTCAATAAGAATGCCTCATCAGGAGGACATCTGGCATTTTGGCGCAAAAATGATAAAGCATGAGAGAAGAAAGCGAGCAGGCGCTTCTTCAAGAATAAAACTTGTTTCTTCTTGAATGACTGAGATTTTCTTCCAAAACTGTGGAATCTCAAGGAAATTCGATGATCAGATGAAGAATGAAAATAACCTCACAATAATCATAATATTGATGTGCTGAACAGGTTTGATGAGTGAGTGACCATAGCAGCTTCCACTTAATTTTCTCCGAAGAAAATCATAAAATCGTTGAAAGGGAATTTTTGGGTGATGTAAAGTACCGGGCGCATCCGCGAAGAGGAGCGCGATAACAACCAGCCAAAGTTGAGAGGGGGTGGGAGCACAAGTTGCGTTTATGAGAAGATGAAGGGAGACGGGCGGGAACTTAACGACGAGGCGGGGAAGACGAGCGAAAATTGCCAGTTCGACAGTGCCAATTCCCGATGCCGCGGGGAACCGACGACTAGCCCCATGCTCACAAAAGACAATGTCATTTAGAGCGTTTCTACAGACCATAGGAAGAAAGCTGCTGGCACGGCTGGGAGAACGAGTAGAGGTGTTCTTTCAAAAACTGCCAAAAACGAAATCTGTGAACGTCAGGCTGACCTTCACATGAGACATTTTTTTTGAAAACCTCCATGGGAATTCTCACCTACATTTCTTCAAAAGGTAAAAACTTCTGAGAAAGCGCTAGATACATATAGGAATGCGAGACTGATGAAATGGAATCTCCGTTTATTGAAACCGGCGCATTCCAGACACGATTGATTCAGCTTCCTCAAGGCCGAGTTTGACATGCTCTGTAGGAGCAAAAGCGGCGCTAATCGAATCGACGAAGCTCTGTCGAGAGGGCAAAATGGAATCCAAAACTCTTCCGCAACAACCTTCGGACGAACCCGCTTCATGGAAGCTGCAGGGCGGAGCACGAAAACCAAATGCTAATGCACACTGCTGAAATCACGCAGGCTGCAGATTCCCTTCGAAGGAGAAGGAAAGAAGGACGGCAAAATAATATTCTATCAAGGCGCATTTGTCGTTTGTCGTCGCATTTGTCGCATGGGCCAAGTCGTCAAAAATTAGGTGAGCCGTCCACGTAATGCGTTTCGCAGACACGAGAGTCTTCACCAGCAGGATTCTAAGGAATATCAGAAGAACGCCCCTCAACGCGCTGGTCAGATTTCTTCGTGAAAGCCCCTCAACGGTACGGACATTCATCGTGTTCCTCGAGCGAGGAAGGTCCATTGGAGCACACTGGCACGAAGAAAAGACGAATTGATGCGTTTATGTTGCGATTATATTACCCAGAGGCTCTTTTTCTTTGAATATTCTAACCTGATGTTCTAGTCCCACACACAGAAGAATTTTTGTTCACCTCCAGGAGACTATCTACATGTTGTACCACCCTCCTCCCCCTCTAACGCTCAGAGTGCTCATCTGATTAAAATGTTGTCCAATCACTCGAACAACGTCTGCGCGAGAGATAGCCTAAGGAGTGCGACATCCAAGAAAGGATCTCAATATGTGGCTTCTTCTCGGGACACCAAAAAAAAGAAATAATAAAAGTTGTCCACCAAACAATCATAAATTTCCAACTCCTTTTTTCGCTCGGCAAAACAGACGAGCGAGTTTGCGAATCGCTTAGTATACATCAAACTCGTTCCCGAACTTGAAGAGTGTTCGAAAAACGAGGACCCATATTGACATATAATATTTGTACAAAATTACTTTCACTCAGATCCTCAAAACCAGCAAAAATTGAACCGCTTAAGTGCGCTGTTCGAAGAGTGAGGCTCTCGTGCGTGAGATGAAACAAGTAGATGGGACGAGTGAGTGATATCACCCCATAATTGGCGCCCCCGGCTGAATTCCAGTGTTCCTCGACAGATATTCGACGAGAATATTGCACTGCATCATCCAGGACTTGAAGTCACATAGACGTGCAGTAGAAATCGTAAAAAACCTGCGGACGCTCCGCTTCGGTTGCGCTTTTCGCTTAACCAACGTTGTTAGCAGCCTACATAGCCTCATCCACTGCTGCTGGCACGCATAAAAGAAGTGCCGCGGTTTAAGGCAATCAAGTGAATTCAATCGAATTCCAACAAAGGACAAGGGCATGCGTATTAATTATGCAAAGAAACCTTGATGAAGCAGTCAAAGGAGTCAATGCTGAGGTTCGAACCTCTGGATAAAAAGTGTCATTGAGTGATTAAAGTGTAGCACGGAAATGTTGTGCCCACCCAGCCTGTGTGAATTGTTTCATGTTGTTAGCAGTAGAGAGTACTGGATTTTTGGAATAAATTCTCCGCGGAAACAGGAGTGTCAAAGCAAAAATATGTAGCAATTCGAAAGTGGGAAGGCAAAATCCAGGATCGATTTCGCATCCATAGTAGCAAATATATTTCCTCTGAGTTCTCGAAAAGTTGGTTCCACATAAGGAGCAGTCTCTGTTCTATTATTTCGTTGCATATGAAATGACCAATTTTGACTGAAAACTTTGACTGATTATAACTCTGCTTGGAAGTCATTTTCTCAATCGAAAAGCACCATTTCAATTAAAACACTTTTCCCAACGCGACTGTTGCTTAGGAATTCCATCTTTATAAAAATCAAATCTACTAGAGAATTAATGCAACATAGGAACTTATTTTCGACCTTGTCTTAACTGCTGAATTTTTCATCCTTCACATTGATCTGCTGAAATGCTTCAAAAAATGAAAATCGGTGGGGGACAGATCTGGTGAATATGCTGGATGTGGCACAGTTTCGCATCCCATTTCATCCTGCTTCTGGGCAATAATTTTTGAAAAGTGCGGACGCGCGTTGTGCTGCAGTAGGATTGAGCCTATTCGACTCATCAAAGCCGGCTGCTCTTCAATCAAGTTCTGGTGCATCACTTCAATTTCGGCAAAGTATGTACTTCTCCATTGTGATCTCTCCATTCTTCAAGAATTTGTAATGGACTATACCAGCCATTGTCCATCATACGGTCACCATAGCCTTCCTTAGATGGAGACTTGATTTCGGCATCTTCTTGGGACTCTCATTCTTGTCCAGCCACTGCGCAGAGCAGCGATAATTACCACAAAGGATCCATTTTTCATCGAATGTCACGATACTGTGCAGAAAGGCTCCCTCAGATTGCGCAGCCTCAACGGAATACAGGTGTCGAGGCGCTTCAGCATCTGCCCGGCGGTCAGTTCGTACGGGATCCACTTACCTAATTTCTCTTCTTTTCCGATCGCATTCAAGAGGCGACTGATACTGCTGCCGTCAACACCTAAACGCTGTGCTAGCTCTCTCACGGTTTGACCCTGATCTGCTTCCATCACGGCTTTGAGTTGGTCGTCATTGAGGAGTGATGGCGCCCTACTTCGGTCCCCATCTTCGAGACTTCCATCTCCAGATCGAAACCTTTCGAACAGTGGCGAATTGTGCGTTCCTTTACCAAATCCTCCCGAAATGCAGCGATGATACGAGCTGCTGCCGCGGCATTGTGTCCACTTTGCCATTCATTCATACAAGTAGTAGAGCACCCGAATATCACGTTAATTCTCACTATAGAAAACTCGGCAAGAGGCAATATGTCACAAACGCTACGAATGGTAAAAAGCGGAGGTCCTGCGATTTTAGAAATTGTATGCATCGCCTGAAATGGGAACACTAGTAGCCACGAAAAATCGACCAGAAATTGAGGTGGCGAAATCAGCCATTTCATATGCAATCTAATACCATCCTTCAAACACAAGTGTTGAGTTGGCTTGGTGCAGTGGAAGGAATGGGTTGCGAGCATGCTCGTCAACCGAACCTGTGCTCGATTCCTCAACCATGACAAGCAAACATCCGCTCCATCTTAAGGTCTTATGTTGTCGGAAACTTGCGCATTAGAGTGCATCGATGCACGCTCCATTCGCGCTGCTCTTAAAGGCACTGCGAATTATAAGAGCTGGTGATACTCCTTAGGAGAAAATTCACAGCACCACCTCCATCTTTGACCCCACCTTTTGATTAGGTTATCGTGCTCATCGACAAGCTTTCTCATCGGCTACTTTAAAAGACGAAGAGACGAACACCATTATTCAGAAACCGATGAACGACTTAATGTCGTTCAGCATTAGCAGTTCAGAACGCCTCTGAATTGCATCCCCAGTATGTAGGGGTCTTCTCAGGTCCCGATACCTGAGAACAGTGTAGCAGGCGTGGAGGAACACGCAATAAATTCAGGTTTCATTACATAGATCCAAACGCCTCCATATACATGAAACCGCAGTGTGTGAGGGTGGGAGGGTGTAGGGGTATGGGTGGGAGTCCAAGAAGCTTATTCAATTTAGGCAAAGTGCACACAAGTGCGAAATGAAACTCATGCGATAATTATGGCCGGAATCGGGAAGACGGCCTCAAATGGGGTTGCGCCGAGGGACGAGAAAGCTGTGGGTCCAGCGGACCACGACGGAGCGGTGTAGAAGTGTTCAACTTCAGTTGTCGTAACTACGTTCTCCTAATGCCATTACAGACAACCTAGCTGTGGTCAGTTGTTCAGAGCGACTGATCGAGTTGAATTTTTCTTCACAGTAGCGCGACTTCCGAGTTTCTGTTCGCTTCGCAGTGCACATAACTATGTATAGCAAAGAGGAGCTAAATAAGGATGACAGATTCGTGGTCAGCGGCTTAAATAATTCTCATATGCGAAGTCAGGGCGACATCGGTGGTCGTGACCTCGTCACCCTTGTTCACTGCTACTTAATAACACGGTACTCTACCGAAGCAAAATGTACTCTTCTTTTAAGAAAATGGGAACAGAACACCTAGCAAATCCCCTAACCTCCCGGAATCGAACCCTCGTCCCCCGTCCGAAAGTTCACACCGCTATCCACTCGGTCATCCAGTCGCTGCTGCCATCGATGCGAATGAATCACTTGAATCCACCCTGCATCTTCGTCTAGTAAACGTCGTTAATTATCATTTCACTATAATCTAATTTTAATTTGAGCTCCATGCCTTTTGTTAGTTAAGTTCAGAGCACGACAGGGCCATTCCAGATGTCACTTTTGCCTTATCAGCCCGCAAAGAAGTGATACCATTTTTTTTACAATTTTTGGACCTCCCAGGGGCACTTCCGCAGCTTCTCGAACCGAAACACTTTTGTGTCACGTCCGATGCTCTATAGGACCATATAGGTCACGTTGAAAATCTTTGGGGCGAAGTTCATGGGCATCCCTTGTAAGTCAAAACTTGAGTAGCATCCATGGTCGGCAGTTCAGCAGTGCATATCTCCAACCTGAGCGCTTTCAAAGTCGAACTTGTCTGTGTCTTTATTTTACCGTTCTAAGGGGAGGATGAAATCCGTTCCAGAGCGTCGCAGCGACGAGAACGTCAGTAGCGGAGGTGTTGAAAGCTGAGCACACTACACCACTTGGATTTGCCTCTAATGAGTTCGGAAGCCTAAATATATAGCAGTGTTCTTTGAATGTAACCTACTCATCAGGATCAGTTCAAAAGTAAGGAAAACTTTCAGGGCCGCCGTTCGTTCATCTTTCCAAAGGTGTGGAAAATAACTAGCTGTTTCCTAGAAATTACTTCGTTGATTCACAATTGCAGTCGACATTCATCTCCATCCATGTTTGAGATTGTTATGCCCACGGAATACGTTTGGCTAGTTGCCTGAATCCCATGAAAAATAAGATTTTTCCTCCTCTGAATGATTCAAGTTCAATATGTCACTGGGGTCATTTCCATTGCAAACGCCGTCAAATTTGCGCGAGTCAAGTTGATTCTAGTGTCAAGAGTGACTTCTTTGAGCTTAGACTTATATTGGGAGAGCTAGCGGGATCAGGTGCTTGGAGAGGAAAGCACTTCATCGCCTGTAGCTGCGTTTCGCTGATGGTTCAGAAACGCCAGCGCCAGCGCTTTATCGACCCATCTCATTCCATCTCTTGCTGAAATGCTAATGCAGAGGTCTAGCCCATCACTCAACAACGCCTCTAATCCCTTTATGTAAAGCAAGTTGTGTGGCAGCGCCATAGATGCATGGATTACGACGTCGGCGATTCTCTGCACGCGTAAGTGTGAAGATGCCGCGGTGCACTGTACAGTGGATGCCATTTGCAATGGAAATCTCGCGCTGCGCAGAGAAGCTCGCAGTTGACGCGAAGCCTCTCATGAGGAACGGAGAGTCAAGGAGATGTCTATGTAGTTAAGAAGGAAGGGTGTTTCTGAGATCCACTTTGGAAAGGAGGTATTCCATGAAAGAGATCCGAGAATATGAAGATCTGCGGCAATTGATGAGAAGAAGGGACGAGAAGCTCGAAAACGCCAGCCAGTGCACGCAATCATGCTAATGCAGCGCCGGCATACATAACACATATTTGGAAAATCACTCAACGAGGATAGCAGCCCTATTCGCACAATCGGATGAGCTGCTTATCCAGCGTCCGCTCTGGCGAACAGGAAAGGAATGGAAACGAAGCCGTCATCGGACCGTCAGTACGACTTTTGCACTGCGAGGAGATCCTAATGCAGAGGAGACCCTGGCTGCAGAGCGAATGGACGCTGTTTATGAAGGACGACGAACAGGCAGCAGCCGCGTAGTTCGCAGAATAGCCTCATTAGGTAGAGCGGCCGGCTCGGCTGAGTTCGAGCTGAAACCGGCGCACTGTGGACACTCGGCAGACCCGAGCGGAGATGGCGGACAGCGTCGTACAAGCGGCGCTTCAGGAAGGAAGCTCCTTGGATACCACCGATCAATGCCAGAGTGCGACGCGTCCTGCTCTTATCACCAGCACAGCTCAGTTCCAGGCCCCGGACAAAGCCAGGGAGCAGAGGCGTGAGACATCCCACATATCCCGAGCTTTCCTTGGGGTTGTTCGGCGACTGCAGTGGCATACTGGTTCGAAAGCACCACAAGACTCCGAGAGAGCATCTAGCAAACCGCGCATGGCTGCACACAACTAGTTCACCTCTAACACCAGGTCAGGTTAGCTGGGTAGTGTCCGCGAATCACAATTGCTTGATAAGCTCGCTGCCCATTATGAAAGAGATTTACAGTAAGCTTAATCTCCTTTCGAAAGTACTGTATTGTAGCCAGCCATGTGAGGCGTTTGCTCCCGTTGTTTAAAAGTGCAGCAGTTAGCCTTGAAGTATGAGCCACCAATTTGCTAGTCACCTGGTGCTCACTCTATCCCTTACGAGCAAAATGCGTTGGCTATCCTGAAATCATTTTAATACAGTCAAAATGCTCACTTCATACACTGTTAGAGGAACGAAAACGAGTTAGAAAGACGTCTTTTGAGCGATTTCAGAGACTACTAGAAAGAACATGTGTCATTCTGTGCTTGGTTATAACATCTAATATGCTTGAACTCAGCAAATCTCGATCGACTTGCTGTGAGCATGTGACAGCTTTTCCACTTCAAAAAGTAGCGCTTTAAATATAACACTTTTCAACGTAATCTGATCTGCTAGAAACTAGTCTTATGGCCTATACATCGCTGCAGTCACGCCGTACACAGCTGGTTATCACAACGTTACAAATAGTCGTGGTAGTTGGGTATCACCAAGCAATGGTTCGAGCGTCCAAACGTTACTCCATTGGAGACAACATCGTCAATGCCGTATAGGTAGCTGTCGTATTTTTGTCATCGAGATTTCGTTGTATTGCATGCCCATTTGGCGTCTAGTAGCGCTGTTGGAGAAGGCGCCGGCTGCCCTGAGCGACCGATTGTGGGTTACGGATTGGGATTTCTCACCCATGCTAACGAAACCTTTCGGGTCAGTCTGTTTTCACAATGCTTGCCTGGGAAATAAATACAAATCTCTGATATATCAATCGGCTGGCCACCGCAAGCCATTGCTTCCGCCAACTAAGAAATAAAGGATAAAGGCCGGAGCCATTCGATTACTTTCGTGATGTCCCGCACATTCCAGGTTACGTAAAGGTTTGCAAGGTTGAGGCGACGTCTGAGCCGGTAGCTGCATTTTGACTTCATCCTTCCTTTCAGGCTCTGAAGAAGGCGATACCGCCGAAACGTGAGCCACTAAAGATCTGTTTAACCTCGCGTGGAGCTCAGTCAAAACAACGCAACAAGATCTTCGATGCCGAGGTTCATAGAGAGTCGTACGTGGCGCATTCTAATTACACTTCTGAGGGATGTCGAGGAGGCAATTTGAATGCGTATTTGGCCTATACAATGACTTGCGGAGGCAAGTCGATGTGCAAGTCAGTGTTTTATCCTTCCCATACGAGTCAGGTACCAATCCGCCCACCTCGGAAAGGCTTTTTTTGGCCTGGTTGAAATCCGAACCAAGAGCCAGGGATCGGGCACGCAGCAACCGGCACCTCCTCTGACCACGCACCACGCGCCTTCGGCCAAATACGCATTCAAATGCCTCTACGACATCCCGTAGGAGTTGCTTGCAAAAAGGGATTGCTCGACACTGTCACTCGCCAATAATCGTACGGACGAGTTTTTGAAGGCTCCAGGGCTTTATTCTAACGTTTCGCGAATTGCGACTGGCGACGCGACAAAATAAGGGAAGGGAAGCCACGGGGTTAAGCACTTACCCACCGCTGTGCACGACATCGCATGTGACACTGACGTGACATAGTTTTGAAGACACTCGTTCAATGTCGCCTCCCGATTTTAGACGAGTTGCCCTGGTGGGAGCGACCGATGCGGAGCCGAGTGTGCCGAATGTGGCAATCACTACCGGTTGACGATGTGATCACCGTCGCCGTATTCTGGCTCATACCACGTAAATCAAGGATTAGGGGTCAGCCGAGATGTCACATACACATTCTCGATTAAAAAGCAAAAATGAAAATAACTTCGGCAGTTTCCTTTGTATGAGTAAGCCCGCCAAGACCGTTACCAGGCCTTGAAAGGCTGACGAATGCATGGTTCAGATCGGTGTGCATGATCGCAACACAGAGTGAAAATTAGTCCGTACTTATTTTCTTACGTAAGCTTAATGGGGAATTTTATTCAAAAGAAGACTTATTATCCTCTTGATTGTCGATGTATTCTAAATGAAGCCAGCAGTCTCTTAATTAGCACATCTCAGTATAGTTTATATGGGTGCTTCTCCAAGAACAGGAACAGGATAGCACGTACGTGTCGTTCAGGGTTTTCACCAAGAAATTTGAGCATTTTTGCAGAAGTCCTGCCGACCTCCTCGACGCTCTTGAAAGTCTCCGAGGCATTTGTTGCATCCTACCCAACTCCGGCACTAGGCCATCATACACCATGCTGACTTCTCCTTAGCTGCAGTGTTCGATGTTCCTTCCGTTGAGCGTGAGTGGGGTGCTAGAAACTCCACAGCTCCTCTGCGCCCAGCGCATTCTCGGTGCTATGAGCATGCGGTCTCTGTGAACCGTAGATGGAGCAGTTAAAGGCCGACGATCTTCACTCCCATGTCTCCCATTCCAGGCCTCGCGACACGTATTCGGTGGGAGTGAAGAGCTTTTGACAACGATACATAGTGTCCTCCCATCCCTGTCTTCACGGTGGCGACCTAGTTGTAGAATGCTGGGGTCATGTTCGCGAATCCGCCATGTAGCTAACAGGGGCATGGGCAGCGAATTTGGCAAGAACGAAAGTTGAGCAGGAAACCCTTCTCTAACGGACGGGTGGAAGGAATTACACGGAAATTTCCAGGACGCTTACGATGACATGGACCATTAGGTGGAAGTATCCATTCCTTCTCTCACAATGAAGAGCAAGCAACTCGGATTGCTGAGGCTTGGCCCGCAACTAAAGGTGTTCAGATCGTGAATACTTTGGCGTAGAAAGAACCCAGAATTGATTCCAAAATCAAGAAAAGACGGGCGTTTTCTTCCAGCTGCGTGCTAAGACTCCCATCAAGTTACCTTTTATCGTCTACAACTGAAAAAATATCACAATTTATAGAACTTTTTTAATGCACGTGAGGTGTCATCAGACAACTGATAATCTGAAGAATGAAAATTGTGGGATGGAATGGGCGCTTACTGAATACCGACAGGGTTTTCATAAAGGTTTCACTCTCAGTTAGTCCCATCCACAAAACAACTGCTTCCATATTTTTTTTTTAATCAGTGACCACAGATGTTAGAGAGAGAGAGCGCTTGCGAGAAGTCTACAGAGAACGATATTTCTCCACCACACCTGTTAAGCTGTCGAAATTAGACAGAAAGTAGCATCTTGTTCCCCTGTGGGATAAATGCGTTCCATCCTGGCTTCGCTTTGATAGCTCTCAAGAAATTTTCGATGCTTTGACGAAGTGATTCGCACACAAAGATGGAACCTTTCTTTCTCAGCTTGCAGCAGTAGTGCCAGCGCGAGTTATCTTTCCAAAGAACGCGAGACAGTACGCTCTGTTGACCCAACTTATTAACATTTACAAGACGAAGAATTCAAAAAATAGCGCGTCCTATGAGGATGCCCACCACAATATCTACCGAATATGTTGATTCGCAGGGATTGCATTCTCCATGAGATTGGATGTCACAATGACTGTGCTAAATACAAAGTTTTTTTCAGAAAAATCTACAAGGACAATGAATCATACCTGGAGAAAAACGTGGATCCAGATCAAAAGAGTACTTTCGCGCAGTCTTCTGGTTCCACCTCGCCAACTCTCATCGCATCTTACAATGTGGGCGGAGTCACAGTTTTCCTAGTGCTTCTGTTAAAACCTTTTACTACAACACCAATCTAGATTTTTTGAGCAAGTGAGAGTTCGATGTGGACAGGCAACTATACGTGCCTTTCACGTATTTGAATGCATTTGCAGAAAAAAGGATTGATTCTTCTTCGAGCTAATGACTCTGGCATTATGTTAGGCCCATTTGTCAAGTAATGTCGGCTTTCAGTTTTAGTCATTGTTTTAGTAGTTATTGTGTTTGCTACGCCCTTTATTTTTATGACATCCTTATTGGGGGGGGGTTGTCGTTTCTCTATGATATTAGTCTGGGCAAATGTAATAAACTGATAATCTTCACTGTCTGGGGTGTGTAAACAGCCGGATCATAGTGTAGCCTTGTTTGGGGCAGTGCATAGGCATTTGGTTCGTTCTGAAGAACTAAACCCTGCTTTACGTTCCAGAGTAGTTGAAGGTAGGTTAGTAGGTTCGATGCTGATAGCAGTAGAGAGAGGCAGTCGTTGCTCCAACGACGTGAGAACCGCAGGTCGTCGCGCATGGTGAGCGAAGAGATTCCACGTATTCCTTTTTTAAATAACAATAATTTATTTTATTTATGCTTTCCATTGCTGATCTCCTTTATATAACGTTTTATAAAAGAGATCAACAATGACAAGCATAGGTCTCCCCAGATTTCAGAGGGCCGAAATATTCTACGCGCTTGCCTGGAACTCTCAATACGACGACCACAAATCGTAAGGAGTGGCAACGCTAAATCAATTCTTTCAATCATTTCTTAGTTTCGCGCACTTGCTCTGTTCTTTTCACACTTCCTAAGCAAACGCAATACCACATCACGGCTGAAGGCTTAGTAGAGTGAAGCGCCCACCATCTGTTCGTACGAAGAGCGACGTCTTCTACCCAATGTTCCACATAACGCACTCCCACCAAATCTGGATTTGTAAAGGATAAGAAATAACGGACCTATGATCATGTCCCTACGAGGGATGTGATATCAAAACGACATTACAACAAGAGTTTTCTCCATCTGGGTATGAGACGCAGACACCTTTACCTCAAGGGACCTTCTCCACTGTTCTGCCAATTCCACGCCTCTAATCATGTCCCCTGTTACGGACAGGTACAGGGTGCGGCAAAATTACCCGTGCACTGAAAATTCAATGGAATTTTGAAATCAAACTTGGCAGATCAATTCCAACTATTAAAATTATCTACTACAAACATGGCAATCCAAAGCGTGCTAACAGTTTTCGAAATGATCGCCTTCAGCCTCCACACAGTCCTTCAGACGTTCGACAAAGGCTTTGCATGTGGCACGCAGGCTCATCAATTTCGTCCTAGGATTTCTCAGGCAGCTGCTCGGCGCACCATTCCTGGACCACCTTCGCTTTGTGTGCCGGAGCAGAATCTTGTTGAAAGCACCAGTAGGTTTCTCCGAAGTGGGAATCGGGGCTCCAGGACCTAACTCCGACGCGACGTCGCGCGCTGTCTGCGTGCGACATCGCTGCCCTGAAACGCGGACGTGCGCTCGGTGACGCATGGTTAGCCGCGGAGCACGAAATGTTCTCAGTGTTCAAGCTCCCAGACCACATTTCTAGCAAGAAACTTAAGATTCCACAGAATGTGGTAGGCAACTGTCTACAGTAGGACAAATGATCCGAGAATGGGTGGTAGTGAACTTTTCCCGTAGTGTAACCATAATCACGGGTAAAAATTGACCGAAGAAGTTGTACATGGCAAATGCTGACGCTGGAAACCAACCACACGACCAAGATTCCTGTATAAACTGTCGCTGATCGTCCTATTGAAACCACATTCATAAAGCATCTCCAAGAAACGTTGAAATGAGGCAAACGCGTGCCGCGTGTCCCTGTCGGAAGCGTTTGTAGCCGTCGGAGGCATCGTACCGCGACAACTGGTCCAATTTCGTCGCGCACCGTGCGCGACGCCAGGGGGGTTCGCGCGGCGTCGGAGTTATGTCTGCCCCCGGGGAATCGGCTCACGGCTTGAGAACTTTTTCCAGGATATCCTTGTAACCCGCTGCGATAATTTCCACGCCACTTCGACGAAAACAGGTAGAGTTTTTCCTGAAGACCTCCCCAAACCATAATGGATTGAGCTTTTTTTGCACTTTCCTGAAGTATTCCTTTTGCGGTAGCATCACCAAGCGAGCCTCCAATAGTAATCATTTTGGGAGTTGAAGGCTGGATTCAACGTGAAAATCTTTTCATCGCTAAAGACTATATTTCGAGCGCGTGCCATCGTAAATCGTTGCAGCAACCTCTTGCATCTTTTCAATCTACTCTTCTTCATAGTGTCCGTCAGGAGTTGACACTTCTGCAGACGATAAGGGAACTTCCTAAGCTTTCTCCTGACTGTCCTCCTTATTGGCCGTTAGCTTATTCCTACGTCTTCTGCCATCTGGCGCCTCGATCTCCTGGCGTTTTTCCGGATTTTTTCTCTCACGAGTTTTACATTTTCCGGTTGGTAGCTGTCGTGAGACGCCCTCTCCCTTTTCTATCCTCTTTCGTCTTCAATTTCTTGTAGCGTTTTTCCGTTCTTCGGGGCACGGAAGGGATCTTCACAATATCTCTCGTTTGCTTGCCGGCCTTATGAAGTTCGATAATAGCGCATCGTATGTTGGATTGCCTAACCATTTTGTACTCAAGTACGTATGACTGCCACAATGTTCAGTCAACACATACTAGGCGAATGAAGCGGGAAATTTTCTATGAAATTTTAAACAATTTAAAATGTAAAGGTGCACGGGTAATTTTGCCGCGCCCTGTAGGGGTCCTCTGGCACCGATCTTATGGCCTCCTCGTGGTGAGGCAGAAGCACCTTGACGCTGTCGCGGCATTCGCCCTGAGGAGGTACACCCATATAAGAGTCCAGTGGCCCTGTTTCTCCTCCATTCCGAGGACGCGATTCGGTCTTTCATTGTTTGGACAGCAGCTACTGACTCATTGAGGAAGTCCGCCTATCCTAGTCCTATTCCAATTGTTATCTCATTGTTCTACAACGTGAGTCCTTCCCCAATCCCCTGGCCTTCCCCGGTTTTCATCGCTTTTCATTTAGGCATAGGAGCTGGATGCCTTTGCGTTCAGGTTAACTACTTCACTGGATTTCACTTCCAAAGTTCTCACATTCAGAGTCCGCAATGAACTAGCTCCTTCACTGGATGTCCTTCTTTTCTCGGTAGCCCTCGAATTCTGACCACAGAGCTTGAGAGGGGGTTATGTGCACCACTTGCATGTCAATTTCAACCTTTTACACAGCAACTATTGCGATTTTGATCAAGGATTGTGACAAGGAAGCTGGAGTGGAACCCTGGGTCTGACGCTGGAGCCATTTTTGCACTTTTTGTAGGGCGAGGAGTGCTCGTAGATGAAGTTTAACCTGCGATCGTTTGTGCAAGAATCACCAGGCATAATCGGCTATCTTACAGCTTTTAATTAGGCTCAGCAATTGGTCAGTAAAGGGAGATACTTTAATTTGAATTGAACCCGACACTACTTTTGTAGCAGCAAATGCTGTTACAGTAGCCAAAATTTCGTTAAAAAAGACCACCACCATTCGCCGAACACGATACTCTGGATATAAGGCTCGAAGGGAAACCAAGGCGGCAACTGTTCCATGAACAGCTAAAGAAAACAGCAGAATAGCGCGTTGGGAACCGATTGGCGTGTTTAGGCTTAAAGGGAGGAAATTGCAGTGCGTTCCCCTATTGCTTCGTAACTTCCGTTCGTCTTCCTACATTTAATTGAGCGAACAACAGGCTAAGCGTGAATAGGAGACGAGAAATCGTCGCGTGATTACAGCCGTCGAAGGAGCCGCATAGGGTCGTGCTCGGAAAAAACCACCCGAAGACTTATACTCGAACCGAAATTGCCATGCACTGCCACTTCTCCAGACCAATGTGGCTTCCACACACCGGCTCCTAGCACTGTACTCACTCCGCACTCTTGACTTCGCTGCTTGCAAGGGTTTCAAACCATGTTAACAATCGCAGGAGCAACAGGACTTTTTAGAGCGACACATACAATGAAAGGAACAAGGAGAACAATGCTAATGACTCGTTGAAGAACGTGGCGTTAGACGCTGCTAATCGACTCAGCATTACTGCGCATACTTTCTCAGAGAGCTGCAAAAACAAATACTGCTTCTTAGCAAAGAGAGGTGGTGTCAATAGGATGGCAGCGTTCTGTGCCGTGTCTGTGAATGACATTGAATACATTACCGGCAGAACGACAATAAAAAATCTGAATACACCTTGATTGCCTCCAAAAGAAACCCAGCACTTAGAATTGAACCATCTGATTAATTCCATGGCGCCATTCTTTAACTGAGGGAAGGCGAAGATGAAGGTGACAGTTGGGTACATCACAACGGTTTCCGATTCCATGCCTGAGGTGAATACAAAGAGCTATTACCGTTGGGCAAGAAGTGCAGGAAACTGCGCCATCTGACTTGGTCGGTCGCATGTGAACGCTACACATGTTGCGATGGAAATAAATTTTTTTCTACCTAAAGCTTCCATGTGGTGACTTCTATGCATATGTTCAGCGATTAGATTTCTGCATCGGAAGATTGTTCAAGAGTTTTTCACTTTGCACTAATCGAGGCTTGTTATTTTATATGATATCGTTCACCTTCTTAAGGGGCCTTCTTAAGATATAGAAATTCATTCCATAAAAAACGACGACTTTGAGTGCGACCCTTTAATAATATCAAAGATCGCAGAAGAGCTTGCTTTTTCGCTGCGACTTCTTACTAACAGTCATGGCTCATAATTTTTAGAATACAATTTTACCCCCTCGCGTTGTCTCCTTCGGGTAGGATGAGCACTTAAATCACCAACAGCAAGTAGCACTCCAAATTTTGTGCAGTACATTTTCGGGTGCAGGTGTCGCAAGCAGGTCTGCTGATACGCAACACTGCCGAATGCAGCCATACGCATGATCACGCGAGATCCAGAGTGTTGTGCGTGGTCACAATCGGCACCCAACTGGGCTTATTCTTGTTACGAGATAGGGGAATCACTACCTGTGTGCAGCAACAGTCTCGTTCAATTTAGGATTGAAATTCAGCTGTTGGAAACAATAGGAGAGAGACTCACGTGATATGCTCATCGCCGACGAGGACGCTGGCACGGAGACCCGAATCTGTGGTAGCGATGTTGGCACCTCTGGAAGAGATTGAATCAGTAGGTTCAGGCATTTTCGATTCAGCAGTTGCTTTCGATGATCCCCGCTCCATCGAAACCATACGCTGAACACTGAAGACATGTGGGAATGTGTTATCGGAGCGAGAAACAGTAGCTGTTTTGCCAGGTAATTCCACAAGTATTTATACTTATCCATTTTTGCACGCATCTTCTACTTCTGTTTAACAACTTATAACTCGAACAACCCCTTATTATTTTCCCATGAAAGGTGCAGCCTCGGAACACATCTACATCCCTAGGGAATGCCGAGAGAACCTCGAAGGTGAAGAATAACGAATACGAAAGATTCTCCGCCCAGTTTTCCACGGCTGAAGATAATTCAATCGCCTATTAACTTCCCACTGTCTAGGAGCACAGTAAGAGACCAAACGCTTCAACAAGGAAAACACATATATGCACAGAGAGAGACGCGCATGCACCAATTTCACGACGTCGAATTGGACACTTTTCAAATCACACCAGACGCTTATTACGTAAAACTGGACAGCCTTCTAAGCTAGAAAGCGAACTCTTCCAAATTAAAATGACCTTCATACAGGTTAGACTACAGACCTACTAATACGTTTAAAATAATTTGTTAAA
Source organism: Heligmosomoides polygyrus polygyrus (assembly GCA_947396885.1). Classification (NCBI taxonomy): domain Eukaryota; kingdom Metazoa; phylum Nematoda; class Chromadorea; order Rhabditida; family Heligmosomidae; genus Heligmosomoides; species Heligmosomoides polygyrus. The sequence continues at coordinate 65,060,865 of OX377204.1, read as the reverse complement.
GAAAATTTTTGGTTGAAATTATTTAGCTCACCTGCCGCAATACGTGCAATAATTTTATAAAAGATTTACTTTTGGAGAAAAATAAAAAGATTAAACTTTGTTTTGAGGCACAGGAAGGCAGCAACGATACAGTGCATTAGAAGATCGTGTCATGCATTCGAAAAAGGAGGTCGCAATTTTTATTTGATTGATAGCATAAATACTGCGTCAAGTGTTTTTTCAAATGTTTATGTTGAACCATTTGCAGGTGTGAAACTCCATGCAAACAAAATTTATGCTACTAGTTTCTGCTCTTTAAAACAAGTTTTGAGTCATTGTCTTCTTCCAAAAATCAAAATTTTATAAAAATACTAGTATGTGTTCACTTACTGGAAAGTGAATTAAATCTTCAAAGAAAGTTAAACTCAAATATTCCTTGAACAAAAAAATTATTCTATCTTTTTTGAAGAGTCCTTAATTTAATGTAGTAAAAGGACATTTCGATTTGGAAGAGCGCTTTGATTTCGAAAGTCTTAGAAGAGTGTCCAGTTTGACGAGCACAGTATCGAATTTGATTTGAAAAGTATCCAGTTCGACTTGAAAATGGCACAAATTCAGCAATTCGCAGGTGAAGTTCATGTACGTGAAAAGAGGTGCATTAAGAACGCGAAGGCAATTTTAGCCCTGTCATGAAGATAATACTGTACAAGTTCTTTTGCGCAATTGAGGAAGAGCACTAACGACGTGTTTCCAAGTCTGCTCACAAGGACACTGTATCAACGGTACGGTGTAATGGCAATGGCGAATACCAGAGAGAGTCCTTTCCCCGCTCTCCAAATAGCAACAAAATACATTTTGGTGTTGCAGAGTCCTTGAGGCAGACAAGTAGGAGGCAGCGAAAGTTCGTAATGATCAAGTGTCCATACATAGGTCGAATCGAGAAAGAGGGTACCACAGAGGCGCAAAGAGATGAATGGAAATGCTGCACAGCTGGTGCCCGCTTGGGAAAAGAAAAAAATGTGAATGATCAGGAAAGATAACGTGAATGATTATCACTGGCTTTTTTTCTCGAAATTGTGACACACAAATAAAGTTATGCTTCGTTGTCCTTCACAAATAATTTATTTCCAAACACCCTTGGTATAGAAAACAGCGCAAAAAGAGGTGGAAGGAGTGTGCATAATTTCGGGCTGCAAATATTTTCAATCACCTCATGTCGTCATTGCCAAATGGGTGGCAATTGGAACGCTCATTGCTACAGGTAGAGTCGAACACTGCTACAAGAAAAGGAAAAGGCGTAATCAAATCAAATAAATCCCTAATGCAGTCAGAACAAGAATTCTGTGGCAGAAGTGTCAGATTTGCACGTTCACTCGTCGTCACATGCTAAAAATACACAATCGAAGAAATAGCCGCCATGTGCATAAAATAAGTATAAGAAAGCAGCTTTTTTTAAAAAGTCCAGCACTTGAGAATAAAGGGCAACAAAGATAAAGTACGGCGTTACCCAATCTCTTTAGGGGTGCGCCACGCATCCCGCTTTGGCGGGATGTCGAAAAGGCGGTTTGACGACGTATTAGGCCATACAACTTGCGGTGGCCAGCCGATGAACAAATCAGCGCTGTCCTTCCAGGACAGGTCTCGTCCCAATTCATCGACATTGGAGGGATGGAGGGCTTGGTTGTTCTGGGCGGAAAATCCGAAGCAGGGACCTCGTGTCGGGTGCACCTGACAGTCGGCACCTCCTCCGACTGCGCTACACGCACCCACTCTACGATATGGTTTCTTATTATATTATAGACAGGCGTTCAATTACTTATTATCCGTCTCGTTACGGAATACACGGTGGCATACAAGATCTTGCATTGATTTAATGTAGAACAATATAATATTTGCGAGACTCGTTGAGCGGTTCCTGAAATTTTCTTCTTCTACCCTGATGAGTTTTCAAGCGCATCAAGGCAGCAACGGTCAATGGGCTCCCCCTCTGCCTTTCATTGTCTATTGCTTTGAGCATATCATTTTTATGGTTTAACAAGTAACTCATAATCTTATAAATACTTCAACAAATAAATAAACGCCTCCAACAGTTCCTATTTATTATATTATATTTATATTTTTTCAAGACCGTCAGCTTAACTGGTCCCATGCTGATATCAGCGGCCGGCTCAACCCGGATACGGGTGAGTGCTGATCGGTCCCACGAGGTGTGGATGTTGCGTTCGATCAAACGGCGCCGGTGGTGTAAAGGCGTAGAGCATTCCCGCCAGGTCAGAGGGAGGTGCGGGTTCGAGTCCCGCCTGGCGCTAGAAGTTTTGATCGCAACAAAACATCGTTATGACAGCTTACATCCTCGATACCAGCCACTTGAGGCTTAAAGAAACTGATTCGAATAGTTCCTATTTAATCCTGATAAACTACATATTTATAAGCATGATGGCAACGTCGTAAAATTCGGAAAAGGGGTGTTCGCGAAGGTCGGTTGTGGTATGACTATATGAGCTGACGCAGAAGGCTAATCTAAAATCGCTCACTCTTATCGGGACAAGCCCATGTCATGGAATAATGCACACAGATATTTGCAAAAAACAAACAACACAGGAGAAGCTCTGCGTTAACATTCTCCTCCCTTTCCATTAGAACGGGAAACACGTTCGAACGTGTTTATATATCATTCAAGGAATGACTCAGAGTCCACAGTGAACTAGCTCTTTCACTGGATGTCATTCTTCTCTCGGTAGCCCTCGAATTCTGACTAAAGAGCTTGAGAAGGGGTTCTGTGCACCACTTGCAGAATGATGAACGATTGAGATTGCAGAGTGATTGACTAAACATAAGCAAGAGTTCACATATTATAGGTAAGTATGAAGTGGTCGGTTTTGAGTCAGCATTTCGATTTACTATTTCAATAGCCTGGAGAACAAGAAGCATTGAAATCACAGGCGTCTTCCACATCCACTTGAGAATTTAAGTTTTTATCCTGTAAGAAGTGATCCAATGGTTATTGGTGATGAGATGCTTATTGATGTGGTAACCGGTTGGTGCGAGACACGGTGAATAAGCTGGGTGAATGAGAAGTTCCACATCCAACTCCTGTAGCTTCAGCAACATTGCTTGTGTGACGTGGGGTTGTGCGTTGTCTTGCAAGAGTATTAGCCTGTCTCTGTTGACCAATCTTGAGTACTTAATCGCAAGCTTCCTCATCATGTCGTCCAGCTGATAACAGTAGACGTCCGCTGTTACCGCATCACCAGGTCTCATTATGCCGTAGTGGATGATTCCATAGGTAGACCACCAAACAAACATCATCAACTTTTTTTGGTGGATGTTGGATTTCGGACTATGTTTCGGTCTTCGTCTTTATCCAAATCATTTCCAGCAGCGTTTGTTCCGCTTGGTGGCGGGGTCCGCTCTTCTGTTGTGGTGACGCCATTTCTCCCGATCAAATGCTTGATCGGGATGCACACCAGCTATCTTTAGGTCCAAGGTCAAAGTGTCTAGCAAACGCTGCTTCGGGCGTCCTCTGGGTCGTTTTCCAGGGACTTCAAGATTCAGGCCAATCTTACAGACGGTGTCGTTGTTAGCAAGAAGGACGTGGCCATACCATCGTAGACGAGCTTCGCGCAACTTGTCGGCTATGGGGACGACACCGAACCTCTGTCGTATGGTGTCATTGCGAACGCGGTCCAATAGCGTTACTCTGGCCGTCCACCTTAACATCTTCGTCTCCATTACACTGAAGCGGCTTTCAATTTCATTCGTCACGGGCCAGCACTCAGCACCGTACGTCACTACTGGGCGGACGACTGTTCTACAAACCTTCGACTTGAGGTACTCGGGTATTGTCTTATCGCAGAGAACCCATGTCAACGACCCATTTGAACCAGGCTGCACTCACGCGCGCATTCACCTCCAACTTTAGGCTGCCATCGGGCGTAACTGTTGATCCGGGATAACTGAAAGATGTGACTCGTGAGAGGTCAGTACCATTGATCTTGATAAATCCGAGCTCATTCACATCCGTCGTCAAGTACTCCGTCTTTTTGACGTTTAGCTTGAGACCGAACAATGCCAAGCGATCGCACCATTCCTGTGCCTGTCGCTCGAGTTCGGCTTTGTCTTGACATGCAAGCATGACGTCATCGGCATACAGCAACGTCCAAGGAGCTGCCTTTTGGAGATCTCGTATAATTGCATCCATGACGACAACGAAGAGCAGCGGGGATAGCGCAGACCCCTGGTGCACTCCGACAGAGATCGGAAACTCCATCGAGGTACCCGCTGGTGCTCGTACTCGGCTTCTTGGACACGAGTAGAGGACGCGCACCTACTCAATAAGCTCTTCAGGGACGCCGTGTCGTCGCAAAGCGTACCATATAACCTCGGGGGAAGCGGTCGAAGGCCTTCTCCAAATCCAGGAAGACAAAATGCACCGGTTTCTGTTTTTCGCGGTGCTTCTCTAGCAGAAGACGAACGGCGTGAATGGCATCAATCGTCCCACAGCCGGCAACGAAACCACACTGATTATTGGAAAGCTGGACGACATCCCGGATACGTCTATCGACAATTCGCTCAAAGACTTTCATGGTGTGCGAAAGTAGGCGAATCGGACGGTAGCTGGCGCAGTCCGCAGGGCTGCCTTTCTTCTTCCAAATCGGGATAGCCGTGCTTTGCTGCCAACTTTCAGGCACTTTCTTCTCAGAAACAACCTGATTGAAAAACTCAGTCAGCCAGTCAGCAGAGCACCAGCCCTTCGACTTCCACAGGTCAGCTGGCAGGTCATCGGGACCAGTGGCTTTACCTGACTTCATCTTCCTCAGGGCTGCTTCAATTTCGCTCACTGTAATCTTCTGAACGAGACCGTATACAGGTGAAGCAAAAGGAACGGCAGGATGTTCAAATTCTACATTCGAGATTTCCTCGAAGTAGTCGCGCGATCGCTTCACAGCCCTTTTACGATCCATCAGAACATGGCCGTTCTCATTGTTAATGCCAAAGAACTTTTCCATGTCTTCTGCTTGGCGACAGCGAGCCTTGGCGAGTCGGTAAAGATAGCGCTCACCATCGCGCGTTTCCAGTCTTTCGCTGACTTCAGCGTAGTATGCGGCTTTAGCAGCAGCCACTGCCTTCTTTGCCGCTTTCCTCGCTTCTCGATAATTCCTCCAATTACAGACTGTTTTGTCGCCGATAAATACGTGATACAGCCGTTTCTTTTCCCTGACCTTCTCTCTGACATCGTCATTCCACAGCCAAGCCTGCTTGTCGACCCAACGCCGTCCAGGCTTCGTTGTGCCGAGTTCGAGACGTGCAGCCCGGGTTATCGCATCGGTAGCCTCTTTTCAGGTTTCGTTGACAGTTGTTACCTTCGGCTACCGAATGCGAGAGATAACAGCTGCTTCCTTCTCCTTCAATCGCCACCATTTAATTCTAGCCGTCCTGCACCGCTCGACACGTTTACACCTCGGAGGAGTGATCTTCAGCGAGCAGATCAGTGGACGGTGTTGCGTGGCAACCGTCTCATACGGCACGGTCTACGCGTCTGTGACAAGGCCTTGGTCGCGACGCCTAACAAGGACATAGTCAATCTGCGTTTTGGCGTTCCCGCTATAAAACGAGATGAGGTGGGAGTCACGCTTTCGAAATTTGGTATTCACGATGGTGAGGTCATTTGAGTCTGCATACTCAAGTATACGCTCACCATCGGCATTGCGTGACCCATAGCCAAAACCACCATGACAGCTGTAATCGTCTTTCGCTGCTACGACGTGACCATTAAGGTCACCTGCCACAACAACCATATGTTCTGACGGCACTTTCGCTGTCTTCTCATCAAGCAGAGACCAGAACTCGTCCTTGGTTTGCTCGGAGCAACCTGTCTGCGGTGCATACGCGGAAAAGAAATGACATCGTCGCTCTTCTACAGTGACATTAATCTTAATCAAACGGTCATCGAAAGGTTCTACGTTGCTATCGCGTCACGGAAACGCTCGGAGACGATCATACCGACACCACTGGTGGTCCTGGGGCTGCCGCACAGAACGGCCTTGAAGTTGCGGCCAATGTCCCTCGACTTGCAGCAGGACCACCTCGTCTCCTGTACCGCACAGAAATCTATCTTTCTTCGCTCCAGTGCTTCTACCAACTCGCACGAGCTGCCCGTCAACGTACCCACATTCAACGTGGCTACGCGGGTCTTGCCTACGTTTCGGGACTTTCGGACTAGCTCGGTTGCCCCCCGATGCCGTCCACGCATCAGGGATCCGCGCATACTGCTCACACTCGCCGGGCTTTGCGAGTGCGCATCGGCTCCCGCGGACGCCGTAGCATTATCTCGAGAACTCTGTAACGTCATCAACCATATGATGTGACGCAGAATGTTCGTTGCCCGGCCTGTCACTAGAGCATGTCGCCTGCATTAGATTGTCCGTGATTGGCTCGGCTTGCAAAAGCAAGCAGTTTCCAGTGGCACCACGTGGAGGAACGGACATCGCCACCCTCGTCTTTATCCAAATATTGTATCAAATGCTTACGATTGTCGTAGATAATCCATTTTTCATCGCAGATAATAAAGCGATGTAAAAACTGTTTGGATTTTTGCCGTGAGAGCAAAGAAAAATAAGCGCCGAAACGACACCACTTCTGCTGCTCGCTCAATTCATGGGGCACTCATTGATCCAGCTTCTTTACTTTGCCGATTTGTTTCAAATGGTCCAACATTGTAGCGAAAAAAATCTTGAACCTTGCCGCTAATTCACGCGTCGTTCGAGCTTTCCACTACAGCTTTCAATTCATCATTATCCACCTTAGACACTCGCATGTGGCTTATTTTCAAGATTAAAATCGCCAGATCGAAACTTCTCGAACCATTGATGTATGTACAGTGCGTTCGCTACCCACATCCTCGCCGAAAACCTCGTTGATGTTCCGGATCGCCTTCGATACCATGATCCCACGAAACTTATATTCGAAAATAACACGACTTTTTGACTTTTTCATGATTTCGAAAATCTGCTTTAAAACTGATCCCTCAAAAGAAAAAGCTAAGCTTAAAGTAAAACAAGCGATCAAAAATGTAAAAGTGTCCCTTCAAAAGAAAGAAATCCAGAACCGCAGACGCGTTTTTAACTGAAATATCAACCCTGAATCTTAACGATGACAAAACCAGCCGGTTCGTACTTAGCGATCGCCTTGCAACACTTTTTCGTCATGTTTATACCACGCAGTGGCCCATAACAAAAACGAAAAACACTACTGTGCTCCTCGTCTCATGCCCTACGACACGTCTCGTTGAGAATCTTGGGGGAAGTTCACAGGATTCGCTTGTAAGATGATTGCCCACTAATTGTCAACAGCTCAATCTCTGGAAGCGCGGAGCAGAAGCTGGAGTCCATGCAGGACTACAAATTTGTAAGTGAATCTTTTAAGCGAGTACCTGACGGTGAATGTTCATGTTCGTTTCCCTTGGTGTTTGTATTCGCTGGTAATATAAAAACGTGAACGAATGTGAAAGATACAGAAAACCACAATGCTCTTCAATCCGCAATAAACGCTATTGCGGATTAGTCAGCAAACTTTGAACCGCCGTTATCTGGACAAAACCCAAAAGTATTTCGCCTAGAACAATACGATAACAGGAACAGCTGTCGTTTAGAACAACATCAAGTTAGCGATGCTGCTAGTTTGCGTGACTTAGATTTATATCTGATAAAAATCTTTCCTTCTAAGGTGACGATGTCCGTTCCTCCTTGAGGTGCCTCTGGAAACTGCCCGAATTTGCGAGAAAAGCTGAACACGGACATTCGAGCGGGTCCATGATGCGAGGACGGCATCGGTGGGGGACTGTCTAAGTCCTAAAGTCCGCGGCATAAGCAAGACCCGCGTAGCAACACTGAATGTGGGTAAGTTGTCATAACGCTGCTTTGATTTGGCAAAAACACTGGAGCGAAGAGAGACTGACATAATTGCGGAGCAAGAAGCTGTGCGGTCCCATAGCAAGTCAAGGGAAATCGGCTGCTGCTTTAAGGTCGTTCTGTGTGGTAGACCTAGGGCCACCAGCGATGTTGGCATAATCATCTCCGAACGTTCTCAAGACGCGATTGGAAGCGTGCAGCGTTTAAGAGACCGCTTGATGAAGATCGCTGTCGCTTCCTAACGGCTAATACGTCACCTTTTCTATCCGTATGCTCCGTAGACTGCTCCAAAAAAGAAAAGGATGATCCTTTTTCCTTTTAAGATTCGAGACCAAGGCAGGCACCAGGTCCCCGACGCAAAGATCATGCTCATTGCTCATTGCTCGCGGTCACGACCGTCGACGAGATCTCGAAAAGTGCTACCGAAGCGATTCTAGATGTTGCCCGCTCCGAACTTGGCATCCGAAAACTGGGACGGCGTAAGGTCGACAAGAAGTCATTGCTGTAGACTAACGAGGTTAAAGAGAACGTCTGTGAGAAGAAGAGGTTATACCGTGCGTTCCTCAGCGACAAGACAGATGATAAACCGCGCTTGCATCACGAAGCGAAGAAATCAACCAAGAGAGTAGTGGCCGTTGCAATAGCCACTCATTACGTTGTCTACATGAAACTTGAGTCGCGGGATGGTGAGCGATTCCTTTATCGACTCGCCATGATCCATCTTCTTTCACATGTTGGAGCACAGAGATATGAATGAGAAAGAGGCGGATAACGCAGAAAGAGAAACGGACAAGCAACGGTGCTGCGGGGGAAAAACGATCCCGGCGACTTAATATTTCTCGGCGCCAAAATGGGCAGAACATTCTTGCGGACAGGGATATAGTTGCGGGACCGTACAAGTGCCTATCCATTCCAATTAATTCTTGGCGAATGCCGAGAAGTATGCTCTTCCTTGACGACATATAAAAATTAAGACGAGTGAAGGAGAGCCGAGTAGGAGATCGTCCTGGAATGTAGTATGTAACTTACTTTTACTCATTAAAACGCACTTCTGTCGCGTAAATGTCCGTTTGCATCCTAAGCAGCCAGGGTGCCACCATGAAACTGGCAATATTTTCAAGCAAATAAAAAAGGTTATCAAAGCAAGGACTAAATCACAGCAGCTACTTGAAAGGACTTCAGCTGTGGTCTAGGTAGCTTACTGCCTGCAGCCTTACTTCTGGATGTATGCTCCAGTACCTTTTCAGCCATGAGATTGGTGGTACTCCTGACTGGATAGTTATGGAAGCGCTTTTAAGGACTAATTGTAACGTATAGTTCCGCGGGAGTGTCCGCGGACAGGCACTAATCGTGCTTGAACTACACACGGCCACTCGTTGCATCCCCCTACACCCGCCGTCCGCGGGACGGCGTCGTCGACCGACAGCCTCCTGCACAGCACTTCGAATTTCCTTGAAAATCTATATTTCTTCAGAAAAGCGCAGCATTTACAGACCACCAGTTAGATAAACGGACGAACTGGTGCCTGCGTAATCTGTTCTAGTGAGAAACAAAAATTGCTGTTTTTTTGCACCTTAAAATAAGCTTTAAAGGATTTTAGCAGCTAAAACAATAAACGAACGAGCATTGTGCGGCGCTGTAAACGCGAAAACTGAAAAAAACTGAACTAAACTAAACTGAACTAAACTGAAAAAACGGTCTGCGCTAGCCACGGACCGTTCCTGGTCGACGACGAACGTTCCATCCACGAATGTGCCGCAGACGCTCTCGAGGGAGTATGTATTAGGCCTAACAAGGGAAGGTTCTATCGAAGCAACCACGTATTCAGTTTTCGAATATTATTTGAATTTTCGACCTCTAGAATATTTATTCAAATTTACCACCTCTCGAATATCGAATTCGAATAACTACGTAAATGTGTGGCACCTTGAATATCGAGTTCGAATAATTATTCGAATTTGCGACCCATCGAATATCGAATTCGAACAATTATTTGAATTTTTTCGATCCCTCGAATACCCGAATTAAAAATTTTCAAGGTTATCATCCCCCGTTGTAGGTAAATTAGACTTGTCTGGGAGTGATAAAGCACTGATTCGTTCATCGGTTAGGCACAGCCATTCAATGTGTAGGCCAAATACGAATTCTGACCATCTCCGTGACACTACTTAGGAGTAGTGCATCGCGAGAAAAAATTGAGTAACCTAGTCCTTTATCCTTTTCACCCTCGAATTTGGCTACAAATATACCAGACCACGCTTCGGGGAGAACGAAGTCATTACAAATCTGTTAAATTCAGGGAGAGTATCTATGTCGTCAGCTCTGGAAAAGGGGAATCTACTTGCGAAAGTGTTGCAAAAGGTGTTCAGCACCATATTATTTAGAAGGCGACACTGCACTCACGGCACTCCAGTTTGTATCTCTCCCCGGTTTTCTACAAATGAGCTCTACACTACGGCTCCATATGGAAAAATTTTTTGAAATGCTATCGAAGTGGCCCAAGTCTCGGTCTATTTTTCCGTACTTTCTCCCGCTATGCTTTATTTAAAGTTTCATTTAATATATTGCTTCCCCCTTAGAATTGAATTTCAATACGAGTTTTAAAGGGTGTTTGAGGGCGACATTCCACGAAGCTAGAGTATGCGCTCGTTGCCCCCATCCGCAGAAAGCGCCCACCTATATCAGCTTTGGCAATTATCGACCCTTCAGCATAATTTCAGTGTTCGCAAGAACCTTCGAAAAACTGCACAAATGCATGTACTGCAGCACATCAAGGCAGGCATTACTTCTAAGGAATAGCTTGGATTTATGAAGGAACATTCAGTGGAGACGGTTCTCAGTTTCCTGTCTGATTGGACAAAAGCTATAAAACGCAGAAGTCGAACTGATGTTGTCTAATTAGACTTCTCAAAGGCTTTTGATAAGTTTTCGCTGGAAAAACTAATATTCAAATTGGAAAGTGTTGGTGTTCCCCCCACTGACTGAAGTTAGGTCGAGCTTTCTCTCGTCGAAATCTTAAGGAGTTTAACCTACTTATAACAATAAAAATGTCACTAACATGTCCATATCTCGTTTTATACACCTTGCTGCTCGTAGAAACGTTTTGTAGATGGTATGTCATTGTAATTCTCCAAAATTTCACATGGTATTTTCGATCGCTTTCTTACGCGTGCTATGATTTTGTAACCCTCACCCGGAATAAATAAATATTGAAATAAATAGGTATTTGTGGCTCTCCAAATAACGTGTGCATCCAAATTTGCCGACTGAATCCACCCTTGATAACTGTTATGTCTGTGACCTAGCGGAAACTGGACGGTTGGACGACTTGGCAGAAGGAAGAAAAGTCGAGCAAACCAGCACAGAACATGCTGTTTATATACCTGTGAAGATCAAGACTGATAAGTCGAACTTATTCGTATGCAACAGTGACCACATGAAAAAACGTCAGCATAGCAACCTAACAAAGAAGTACGTCATTCAGAGGGTGGACTGCTTGCGAGCTCAGGCAAGGTCTTCACTGCTAATAATATTTTTGTAGATGCGAGACTGCATACTGTAAGCCTTGCATCTGCATCGTTCCAGCTAACCTAAGCCTTCCTCAGCCTTGAGCCGTCTATTCATATGTTGAAGAGAAGACGATGCAAAAGGATTTCCGAGATATTGAGGATGCAGTATAAACTTGAAAAAATGAGCAAGTGCGAAGGCCTGGCAAAAGCCGACTAGTCGCAAAATACAAAACAACAACAACTGCCGCTACTTACTTGAAAAAAAAACAGATCTCACAATAACCGTCAAGATCGACCTCAGGTGGGCAATATGTCTCTTGTTCTCTCCTTTATCTCCGACAGAGCTACTGCTGATATTCGAAGAGTTCTTGTTACTGCACAACTGTGTTGGTGAACAGCTTACAACATCGATGCCAGCCAATTGAGGCTTAAACAAACTGATTTGAATTGTGTTGGTGAACATTCCTGGGGACAACACCAGACGGCAGATGGCTCGAACTCGACTCTATGATAAGTAGTGCATATCGGAGAGCTAGTTATTTGCTAGAAGGACAGCTTAAGAGACTGCGCAAAGATCGAAGCAATATGTCAGATCGAGTGCTTGAGCTGTAACGCTAAAGGTGTGTATTGCGAACCCAATCGAATACCACTTGGTATAGATTTGATGCACACTCGGGAACAGCTACTTGAGTGTACGATATTACCCACTGAGAGTGATATCTTAACACTAGAAGCATTAGAAGCGTTTTGGAATTTCAAAAAAATCCAGCAATGAACAACCGAAGTGATGTAGGTCCGTAATAAGTGACTTCTTGCCATCTGTGCCTAGCTGTAAACTGCACAAAGAATGCTCGTTCGTCCATACTAGTGATCTAGCACAGGACGAACATGTGTCTCTCTGTCTTTGGTCTCTTCTCGAAAATTCGAGTAGTTCAGGCGGTGGAGTAGAGCTCAAATTTAGCCCATTACATCATGTTTAGGCCGCTGAAGACGACGTGAGGTCGAAATGCCAGATCCTGCTGAATAGTTTCGTCCACCTACAGACCTGGTTTGGCGCGATAAATCGCTAACAGTAACAAAAACAGAGATATTCTGCTGCTCTCAGTTCCCTAGATTCGCATTTTATCCGCTGAGCAGGATCATGCGGTCAGAACACACCTACCGAGAAGCTTACATATTTGCATTTTGTTTTCAAGAAGGCCTGCACTAACGGTGGTAGATTTGAACGTAAAGATTTACAATACCCCGAGAGATACACTATACCATGAAATGAATGTACATAGAGACCTCTGGGAGGAATGAGTGGAGTCAGAATCTTCTGCACGTTCAAGCCGTGGACCTACCGTCTATTTATTTTACCTCCAAGAATAATGTGATTAATTTCGAGTGTTTGTGAAAATTTTGCACTATTAATCACAGACATATGTACATAGATGAATGTGTAATAGTTGTAGATATATGTATAATGAGTGTACGTATGTATGATGCAGTATGCATAGACAAATCGTCTACATTGCCTATGCGTCTATTACGTAACACGGCATCAATTCAATGTTCCGCACGCAGAAGAAATAAACTAACAACTAAAGGCAAGTTATTTAGATGGCGAAGGCGGCCATCGCAAGGAAAACAGTGCCTAATCGCTTGTGTATAGCCGACGGGCTGAGGATGGTCAGTGGGTAAGGAAGTTGGAGACGCTGACACCTGATAACAGATTTTCGTGCAGAATATTCTAAGAGGCTAGTCGGAGGATCGGATTTCGTAGGTACAACGATCGCGTGGCCAAGCTTCGATCACAGCTCACCTATGAAACAAGGAAATCTCAAAGAAAAAGGACTTCTCCACCTTAGCAGGTTTAAAACGGTCAACAGCAGACTTCGGTTTAGAAAACGAAAGCAAGGCCTAGCATAATTCGAAGACAGGCACTTTTTATAAGCTTTGTGAGAGAAGTATGGATAATAGCTATGGGTACTTTAAATTGCCTCTCATCTTCAATTTATATTATTGTAGGGCTTAGATCACTCAAGGACAAATCAAGAAAACCTCTCTGTAGTGCTATTCTTTGCATTTCCCTTGACTGTTGTAAGTTTCATTAGCTAGCGCCCCACGTTTTCCTCGAGTCGTTTCACATTTTTAGTACATGGACTCTAGTACATGGAACATAACAGTTTTTCTTCTTCTTCTCGAGCATTCTATTCGCGTTTTCTTCAGCTCTTTTGTGTGAATCTTGCCCTCCAAGATGTAGTGAAAGGCTCAATAAAAGCGAAGAAGACGGCTAGAAAACAAAAAGATCTGGAAGACCAAGAAAATGAGAAAACGAAAACGAGAAAAAGAAAGCTGCTTCCGCTCCGCTGTCCTGACAGTAAAGATTTTGTGAGCTGAAAGCTTTTTCGTACGGTTATTTTGGATGAAGGGCGCGTGTAGCGCAGTCGTAGGAGGCGCGACTGTCGCGTGCACCCGATACCAGATTCCTGGTTCGGATTTCCCGCCCAGGCCAACCAAGCCTTCCATCCCTCCGAGGTCGGAGAATTGGTACCAGACTCGTCTGGGAAGGATAGAGCGCTGACTTGTGCATCGGCTGGCCACCGCAAGTCATTGTATGGCCAAATACGCATTCATGTGGCCTCCACGACATCCCGTAGAAGTAGAATGCGCTGGCGCATCCCAGAAGGGATTGAGTAACGCCGTCCTTTATCCTTTATCCTTTATCCTTTATTTTGGATGGCCTTCGAAAACATTAACACCAATGGTTTTTCCGTGATTCTATTTTTGGATGTAATAAGCAATCTGACCATGGTCATCGGTCGCAACTAAGTAATGCGTTTGTTTGAGTTGCCCCGTCGTTTCGAAAACATCTTTCAATCTGATTTCACATCTTGTTTCGACTGTTATTGTTCCAATGTTGATTCTGCTGAAAGTCTTGAAGTCTTGTTTGTTTTAGGAGTCCTCTTGATTTGCTGGCTTTAAGTGTCCTATTGAATCTAGACGAAGGGCGCGTGGAGCGAAGTCGGAGGACGCGCCGGCTGTTGCCTGCACCCGATACCAGGTTCCTGGTACGGACTTCCCGCCCAGGCCAACCAAGCCTTCCATCCCTCCGGGGTCGGTGAATTCGTACCAGACTTGTCTGGGAAGGATAAAGCACTGACTTGTACATCGGCTGACCACCGCAAGTCATTGTATGGCCAAATACGCATTCAACACGCCTCCATACATACCGTAGAAGTAGAATGCGTGGCGCATCCCAAAAAGGATTGAATAACGCCGTCCTTTATCCTTTATCCTTTATTGAATCTAGACGGACTAGACTAACTTGTTGTGGGAGTTAAAATGTAGTCATACACTTGTTGTGAAAATTAAGGTATGTTGATGGACAAGATGGTGAAGGTCTTCCCTGCATTTATGCTATCAAACTAGTTGTAGAGTAGCGTAATTTTATTTATTGAACTTGCCGCGAAAATTTTTCGTCAAAAAATCGATACAAATTTAGTAACGGAAATTTAACACCTAGCTCCGATTCGATACCGCAACCTCTGCTTTCCGAGCTGGATGGAAGACCATCATACCAAAAGCACTGTTTGATTCAGTGTAACATCCTATGCCTTAGGTAAGTGCAAATAAGATCATGAGGGTGTAGCTCTGAACTGAAAATAGCTGGAGATGTAAATTGCTAGCATCCCGTTCGGATAGCGGGACGGGTCGGTCCCACCAGGCGCAAGAGCTTACATCACTGCATTTTAACAACTGCCTCCACGACATTTCGTATAGGTAGAATGTGAAGCGGATCTCGGACGGGGCACATTAACTTTGTCCCTGGTCTTTAGCCCCCCGACGATGTCTTGTTGTTGAAAGCTTCAGAAGATCACAAGGCAATAAGCGATGGTATCAACGACAGAACGTGGCAGCACTCACCTATGTAGGTCATTCTGCGGAGGACCCTGCGCACACGCCTCATCAGCGCTGGCATGCCACGTATGTAGAACTGTTCGCGCACGGGCTGGCCTAAGCGCGCGGCTCTTCAATTAGCCATGAATTCATCGCCAATCAACCCGGATTAGAAGCCGCCAAGTCTGCCTTCCGGGCACATTGTCCGCTTTCCGGCTCGTTTTTCGCCCACTCGCCTGTTGTTTCCCGTTCTCGCCGCAGAACGCGACTTTTTCGCCTTTCAAGGCAGTCCGAGCCGCGTCAGTGCGCGTTTTGCCAGTTCAAAGGAAGTGCAAGCAGTCAGCTGGTTACTAAGCTGGGAGACTGCGTTGCGTCAGACGGCGTTATGGAGAGTCCAGAAGTCGTTTTTCCGCCTCATCTCTTACCTCAACATTCTTAGATTAGCGCAGTTGTCCACAGTACAAAAGAGGTGTGTGGGTTACTGAAAAGGTGAAGCGAAGGACGGCAGTAATCAGTCCTCTTTTGCAAGTGTTGGTTCAACATTCCCAGACAAGCACTTTGAAAAATTGGCCGATTCCGGAAGAACAGAAAGCTTGGTTACCCTGGGCGTGATCCGAACCGAACCTTTTACTGAGTGCACGCGTGACCGATATTTGCTCTAACTGTTGTATGACGAACCCCACTGCTTAGTGTACTCATCTTGAGCAAGATGGCACTGTTCAGCGACAAGACGCGACAGTTCTCAAGTAGTAAACACATCTGAATTGTCAAAACTAATACTGTCGTTTCCGTCTTCTTTCACGAAGAATGACTTCTTTGAACGATACTGGCTCCAAAGGACAGCTGATTTAGGCATAGTAGTTTTCCACTGACTTGTGTGCACATATTCTATCCTGCATTTTTGTCATTCAAAAAACTCATCACACCGTTTCATGTAGAAATTTCTATAGAAAACAAGATATGTTGCCTTTTTATAAATGAGCAAATGAGCAGTTGCGATCAGAGGAAAGCAAAAGTTCCAACTGCCTCGACCGCATCATGTAGCAACGTAAACGAAGCAGCAGTACACATTGTGTGCAAGATGTGTGATAGAAAGGCTTGCCCGGAACGATAAGACCTCTATGATTAGCATTATGCACATCGGCTGAGTTCCTAACAAAATTCTTTGAAAGCTCCTTACATCTTGCAGTTTTTTTCGACTTAAAAGCGTTATTAGTATACCACAGTGTTTATTATTATTTGTTTCTAACATACTTCTATGCTCTTGGAAAGATCAGAGCCCACCAAAGGTACTGATCAACCGCAAACTTTTCGAGAACGGACACTTTCCTTGAGGACTGCTCCAGTTGATATATGCACTGCACCAATGAATGCTGACCATGTTACTTCACAAAGCCATAGGAGCATTTGTAGATTCGAACACCTACGAAGTCACATGACGTTGTCGAATGCTAACCAACTACACCTACTAACATCCGTATATTCACTGCAACATAAGTTCACTTCGATTAGAATGTCATCATACACAGAATGATTCTGAAAAAGTTCCTCGCTGCTTAGATGGTAATAAACGGGACCCTGAGATGAGGTGACCTTGAAAAATTTGTAGCCATTTTACTGCGCAATGAAGAGAAATGCCTCTTCTTTGAGATAGCTCCAAAATAAGTAATCGGAAGCGAAGGACCGGACCACGAGCGGCAAACGGTTCGTGCGCCAATTGTATCGCGTTGTCAAAGACACGACCATCCCGTGGAAGGTACGACTGATGGAGAATACATAAATAATTATTGATACCCGTCTGCGACGTACTGACGTTTCATGTGGCTCCACGGTGCTTTAAATTCTGGGGTGGTTCCAGAGAAGGTACTTACGAAGCGAACAACAACGCGGCTACTCAATTAACAGGTTCACCTCGCAGCACTAGTTCTCGAAAAAGGGTTTTAAATAGTAGTGCGTAAACCTCATCTCTGTACCAAATTAAGGGGTTGAGAGAGTAAAGCGTAAGAAAAGCACACTATACTATTGCCAAACCTCATATAAGTGGCATTTTCCCATTAGCGAAATGAACAACAAATGCGTATTTAGTGCGATCTTAGCAACAATCTATGTCTAAGAACTCGCCCACCCCTTCTTCAAAATAAACTGCAGTGTTCTGCTATAGCCGGAGGAGTAAGAACGTTGCGGCCATTCAAGCAGTGGTGACGCCTTTTCACACACTGTATATGGCGAGTTATTTGGGAGAAAGGCAGCGCGCGATCTCACGATCTCTTGAAGGGAACAGAGAATAGCAGCGAAGCACTCACGCCTCGTTTGCCGGATCCGAATTTCGCCCTATTTATTGGCCTCCCGGGGCTATTCAATGGGCGAACAGCAAAAAGGCGAGGAGACAAAAGGCGTAAAGAAGCCAACATGCAGAATCACACGTGTAATGCAGGGCTTGGAAGTGGACAGTAATTTTGGAGCAGTACCGCAGTCCGATGCGCTCTACTGCCATGATTGGGTAAAATGCCATGTGCCTGGAAAAAGCACGAGGAAACCCATAGATAGGTGTACTTTGCGTGCTTCGATGCTACTCCGGTCGAATGTGTACCAAGCTTTCATGGCGAACAGGCGGGTACGGTTGGCGTGTAGTTCGCAGATAGCAACCGGCGATTCCAATTAGGAAAGCGGAATGGCAGCAGCGAAATGCGAGCACCTCGACATCCGTTCGGCAAATGGTCATTAAGAGTTGCGATGCAGCAGAAATGAAGTAAAAGTGCACTGATTTCCGCATAAAATTCGTGCCAGTAACGAAGAGAGGCAGGATTGAAGGACAGAAGACAGAAGAAAGAAGAAGGAACAGAAACGGATTGAGACCTAAAATATAAAAAATCTACTCAAAATGATAAAAAATAAAAGCAGTCAATAGTATGTTGCTTAGCTCCAGTGGTACTCTTCAGCAATGCTGACTCTGTTTCCACTGCAGTTGCATAGAAGTGCTTCGAAACTACTTGAAATAACTACTGACCAAAGTGTTAGAATATATTTAATTGCGATCAAAACTCTTGCGCCAGGTGAGACTTGATTCTGTTCCCTCGGGCTTCCCGACAAAATGCGTACCGATGCACCACCGGTAATGTCTAATAAGAACAGTGATAATGAACAATGGACAACGATACTCAACCTCTTTTGGTGCGTCACGCATACTACTTTTACGGGATGTCGTGGAGGCCCACGGATCTCCCTCGATAGAGAGCCTTCGGGCTCTCTTGTTAAGAGGGATCTCGGGCCGCTTGTCGCAGGGCCACGTGGCGCGTCCCCGGGTGGTGGATAGGGGAATTAAACGCGAACCAAATGCGACCGTGTACTGCCCAGAGACACAGGTGGGATGCAGGGGATGGACTCCTTGCTCCTGCTGTGTCGGGTCGATGCGTTCCTTGTGCGTGGGAGCGGCATGTTCGTGCACAGTGTGCGTGGATGTGTCCGTGACTGTGCGGATTGTAACTGTGTCGGCTCGGCCAAAAGCTTGCACTCGGTAGACTGGGAGTACATGTAAGGCGATTCGAGGCCGCCTTAAGTCTCGCCCCGTCCCTTCGGGCAGTCTGGCTGGCTGCCCGGAGTACCCCGCCCGCACGACAGAGCCTGACTAGCTACCCGTGTTGTATTCCAGTCAAACACAGCAGCACTAAAGGGCCTCATTCCCCTGACCCCGAAAGAGCCCCCATTTCTGCAGCGATGGGAAGGACGAGTACGGAGAGGCTGCTAAAATCTCAGGGCCTAACCAGGCTGCGCAAATTGAGAAGGACTAGGATGACGATCTGTACTTACAACGCCCGCACGCTTGCGTCGGAAGCATCCGTCGAGGACCTGATGATGCAAGCCAGGAAGATCAAGTACGACGTCATCGGACTGACCGAGACGAGAAGACACCACCCCCTACACGCCGCCTACGACTCCGGAGAAGAACTGTTCCTCGGAACATGCGACAGCAGAGGAGTAGGCGGCGTTGGTGTCCTCGTCAACACGCACTTGGCCATGAACATCGATTCGTACGAGTCTCTGACAAGCCGAATCGGACGTCTGCGACTGAAGCGATGTGGCTCCGTGCCAGCCTTGACTGTGTTCGTCGCGTATGCCCCAACATCCGACTACGACGACGAAGACGTCGAGGCCTTCTACGTGGAGCTGGAGAAGTTCTATAAGGAAGATCACACCTTCTACAGGGTGATCGTCGGCGACTTCAACGCCAAGATCGGGCCACGAAGGTCGCCGGAAGAACTTCACATCGGAACCCACGGTTTGGAGTGGAACGAGCAAGGTGAAAGGCTGTCTGAGTTTATCATGTCGACCAAGACCATCCATGGAAACTCGCAGTTCCAGAAGCCTCCCTCCCTACGATGGACCTGGGAATCCCCCGGTGGCCAGTTCCACAACGAGATCGACCACATCATCTTCAATCGCAAGTATTGCCTGACCGATGTCTCCGTTGTCCCCAAGTTCTACACGGGATCGGACCACCGCCTCCTTCGCGCAAGGTTCCGCTTTTCGCGTCAAGGAGAGAAGGCCGCGAAGTTCAAGAAGAGGAATCCCAGAACGACCATCAACTGGGATCTCTACACCTCTCTTGCCGGCCTTTGGGAAGATGCCGTCATGGACAACGTCGACGAGGAATACGATCGCTTCGTGCACCATCTCCACGATAGTGCTAAGGGAGCCGAGAGCTTAAAGACCACCAAGAGACGCCTGTCTCCGGAAACTCTTGAGCTGATACGCCAGCGTGGAGCAGCACGAGCGTCAGGCAACTATTAACTGACGTACGAGCTTGCAAAGCTATGCAGAGCGGCGATAAAGGAAGATCTCAAAGAGAGAAGGGCGGAAGTGTTGGCTGAAGCAGCAGAGGCAGGGCTGAGCATCTGCAATGCCCGCCGGAACTTCGCCAACTTCAAGACCAAGATGACCGCTCTCCGACGTCCTGACGGAACCATCACCTCTTCCAGAAGGACCATGGAGAAAGTCATCCACGACTTCTACTCCGATCTCTTCGATAGCCACGTCCACCTGCCCCCATGCCATCTTCCGCAGGATGGATACGTCGTCCCCTCTGTTCTCTCTTCCGAAATCCGACACGCCATCTCGTCGGTGAAGAAACGTACAGCACCCGGTTCCGACAGGATCAGAGCTGAACACCTGAAGAACCTCCCGCCAGCGCTCATCAACACCTTGGCGCGGCTCTTCACACGCTACCTGTCCGAATGCAAGATCTCAGTGGAAGACCAGCAAGACCGTTTTGCTGTACAAGAACGGAGATGTGCACGACATTGGCAACTATCGCCCGATCTGCCTGTTGTCCGTAGTCTACAAGCTGTTCACTCAAGTCATCCTGAATAGGATTAGTAGAACGCTGGACGAAGGACAGCCATGCGAACAAGCAGGATTTCGGAGAGGATTCAGCACGATCGACCACATACACACCATTACGAAGCTCGTCGAAGTGTTGCGAGAGTACAAGCTGCCGCTGTGCCTTACGTTCATCGACCTGAAGAAGGCGTTCGACTCCGTCGAGACTGAAGCGGTCATGGAAGCCCTGCTCACCCAGGGCGTTCCTACTCAGTACATCAGGGTCCTTCGAGAGCTGTACAGTGGATTCACGACCAAGATCTCACCATTCTACAACGACGTCGTCATTGACGTGAAGATAGGGGTTCGACAAGGGGATACCATATCCCCGAAGCTCTTCAGCGCCATCCTCGAAAACGTCATGCGCGAACTAGAATGGGAAGACATGGGAGTGAAGGTCGACGGCCGGCAACTGCACCATCTTCGCTTCGCTGACGACATCGTGCTCATAACACCGAGCATCAGTCAGGCGGAACGAATGCTGGCCGACTTCGATCGTGTATGTGGAAGCGTTGGACTGCAGCTGAATTTTACGAAGACGATGTTCATGAAGAACGGATGGGTTTCTGATGCCCCATTCTCGCTCAACGGAACGAACATCTCCGATTGCTGCAGCTATGTGTATCTGGGTCGCGAAGTCAACATGGCCAACGACCTAGCACCAGAGCTGAGCAGGAGGAAACGAGCGGCTTGAGGAGCTTTCAAGAGCGTCGAAGAAGTCGCGAAGAAGGCGAAGAACGTCCGACTCCGTGCCCACCTGTTCGACACCACTGTTCTTCCTGGCCTAACATACGCCTCAGAGACCTGGGCTATACGAAAGCAGGATGAACACGCGATCAGCGTCGCGCAGCGTGGAATCGAGAGGACGATGCTCGGAGTGACACGACTCACGCAAGTGAGAGAAGGCCTCCGGAGTTCCGAGCTTTGCCGACGTTCGAAGATCAGAGACGCTGTCGCATGGGCCAAGTCGTCGAAAATTAGGTGGGCCGTCCACGTAATGCGATTCGCAAACACCCGCTGGACGAGAGTCGTCACAGATTGGATTCCGCGGGATGTCAAAAGAACACCGGGACGCCCACCAACGCGTTGGTCGGACTTCTCCGTGAAAGCCCTGAACGACCGATATGACGCTCTTCGTGTCCCTCGAGCGAGGAGGATCCATTGGACCACTCTGGCACGCGACAGGGACGAATGGAGACGCTGCTGGCGCCCGCTCGAGCAAGTCGATGATCAACGGGACGACAGGTGATACAGGTGATACAGGTCGTGGAGGCAATTTGAATGCGTATTTAGCCTTTACAAAGACTTGCGGTGCCGATGGACAAGCTGGTGTTGTATCCTTCTCAGACAAGTCTGGCATCAATTCACTGACCTCCAAGGGATGGAGGGATTGATTGGCCTGGGCGGGCAGTCCGAACCAGGGTGCTTGAATTGGAGTGTACGCAATAGCCGGCGCCTCCTCCGAATGCGCTACCACGCGCTGTTTCCCACCCGGAAAGAACAAGGTGCACGTTCAAGTCTCGCAAGGCAAAGGCTTTTTATCGCAACTGAACTAACTAAACGAATTTTCTATACCAGCAGCTTTAGGCTTACGCAGAAACGCAAAACCCCTGTCGGCTGGACTACGTTGGTTTTGAAAGTGTTTTGCCAGAATGAAGGCTACTGGCTTAGAGTCAGGTCTAAAAACACGCAGGGGTCTTCGAGTTTACCAGATGTTAAGAGGCATCAATCAATAACGTCTTCTTTAGTCCTATGTATGCCATTTACTTCTAGAAGCCCTTTACGCACTTTGTGAACAAACAGCAAAGCCTAAGAGAAAAGCCTAAAAGTAGTAGGAAGGATCGTAAGCGATCTGCCTGAGAGTAAGTACAAGCGTTTGCGGAAAGTCTGATTAATCAGCCTTCTCCCCCTTGACACCGCACTATTTTCGCACCAGATGTATAGCTACATAGTATATAGGATTCTCCTTATTTTTGTTGCTATTTCGGTGTATTGCTCTGCTTCTGGTTTCTAGGCTATCTAGCGCTGCGAGGTGCCTGAAGGTGTCTTCTGCATTGGCCCTCTTTACATAGTGATCTCATCTCAAATGTCAACTCGTGAGAGAATCAACAATACGGTATGCCTAAGAATTTCAGTGGGAGATCGCCCTCAGTCCTAATGAGCATTTATTTTATATATTTATATTATAAACCTTATATCGAATTCGCGAGCACACTATGGGTAGCCGCATGTGAGAAACATTTGGTCGATTGCCCATCTAGACAGCTGCATCACCTGAATCCTTTCCTTCTAAACACGTAACGTTCTTACGGGACACACGTAAGCATGTTCAACTTTCGCTTTCTTCAAGCTCTCCTGTCCCCTTCCCCAACAGGACTTGGAGTTTACAAATTGGAAAGCAGCAGAGCCGTAATCTTAAGTCGCTCGACTCATCTAGCTATCATTGCCGTAGAGCCGAAGAAGTAAAACAAAATCGTGCACAATCGTACTCTTCGTCGGCTGCGGCACGAAGAAAAGGAAATTACAACGTTGGGCTCCGCAACTTCGGAATAGCAGAGGCGTCAGGACACTTCGTTAAAAGTAGTGCATGTGGGACTGATGTGGTTCCATTGCGTAACCGCTGATCGACGTTCTCTCGGATCCAGCGTTGGCGAAAAGGATCCAAAATTGCTGAATTCAATGAAAGGGTTTGGCTGACTTGATGTGCGATCACTACTCGTCCTCTTCCACGCCGTGGGCCTTAATGTGAAGTTCTTCAATGGACCTTTCCGATAATGAAGTCGCCATCATTGTCCTCGGAGGCTGCATATGTACTTCGGCATTCTACCTTGAATTTCCAACAACTTCTTTGGGGAGTCTATTCTTTTGTTGATGCTAACGCAGCAAATGACGGCGCGGACCCACATCGCTCAACTTTAAGCATTCTATTCATGTTGTGAGGTCCTCATTCTCCATTTATTATTATTACAGGCGCAGAATAGACTCATCGCCATTCGCATTAAAATTCTAAAACAATTGGCCATGCTTCCGACATTTGTCTTATAGAGGTATTTGAAGAATTAGACGTGCGTTAAAAAAGGTAGGAAAAATGAAAATAGTCCATGCACACAGCAGGTGATGAGATGCAGAAGTGAATGTGGATCATTGAGAGAAATGTAATGAAAGCCGAAATTGACCCCACACGGGTTGACAGACTTTCAGCGCTTACTCTGAATCTGGACTTATCCAGCGCAGGGATAAGTCCAGATTCAGAGTAAGCGCTGAAATTTATTTATTTGTCTAATTTGTACGTGGAGAGCCACGCATATAAACAATTCAAGTACGGTCAACAAATAGCATTTAAAACAACAGTGAGCAAATCATTTTGAAGTCATCCGAGCGGGATAAATTAGGAAGCGTCCTGGAGATATGCGCTTGTCAACCAGTCTTTTGTTCTGCCTCAAACAGCTAGGTGGAGCGTTATCTTTGAGAACTTTAAAAACTCGGTTTAGGCTGGATTAGTAAGCAAGCCTAATCCTATATACCTTTTTGCCTTTGGATTTCAGATCTTCCACTGGCTACCTCTCGTGTTAGAGGAAGAAACGGAATAGAATGACTGGACTGAAATGCGTAATATACCAGTTACCATCTTATAGGCCATGACAGGATAATACCTTCTCCTACGGTGCGCAATTGTAGGCAGGTTATAGACTTCTTATAGTAGAAGAGGGAATCCTGGTGTAATCGTATCCGTGCACACTTGTCCACAGGGCTGTTTTGAACGGCTTGAAGCCTATCAATTTTTCTTGTACGCCCAGCTCGAAATACAGCGGTGCTGTGCTCTCACATAGAACGCGAAAGCGGGAATCAAGTAGCCCGCAAAGTTTCAAACAGTTCAGAAGAAGTTCGGAAGAAAGCAGAAGTTTCAATCAAAGATCTGAAAAGGCTATGTATAATGCGATGAGCCTTTTTTGCTTTTCTTCACAGTGCTCCTAGAAGGAGCGTTTTGTGTCTAAAATGAACCTTAAATAACGTAGCGTGCTTGCGCTATTAAGCTATAGGTGATGAAGACCATAACCCTTTCTACTACTTTAAACATATATCAATTAAATCGAAAGCATAGCCGGATTGCTACTCTTTTTAAATAAATAAGTAATAAAAAAATAAATAATAATAAGCGACACCGCTGCAATCATTGCGAACTATCTGCCTTGGAAAGTGAGACTGTAATGGACTGAAGTGGTTATGAGAGTATTTAGCGGCTTGACAATTTTTTGACGGCCATGTATTACGCGAACAGCTGTCCTTCCATCCATGACAATCGATCGTTCGCTGGTGTTTGGAACTCAAGCCCGAAATTGTTCGCAAATTTCATTGGCTAGTGTGAGACTCTGAAGTAGACAAACTCGCCAAAACATTGGTCACAAGACTTATTAAAAATCTTGCACCTGTGTCCAAAAAGGGGTGGGGCAGCAAACAATCGACTTTGCTCGATGCCCAGATTCGTCGAGGGTCGTGCCTTAGATCCAGTGCAGTACTATTCAAAAATGCTCGAAATTTGCAGAAAAATTTAGCGAAACTGATGGGTCAGATGTAGCGATAACAACAATTTCGAGCACCTCCACAGAAGGCGTACTCGCCGTCGCATTAAAAATCTATCGAGGGGGCCATGTGAAAAACACGGCCGTTGGTGGTGTAGCGGAATTGGGCTTTTCCACTTGAAATTTCATTTATGCCATTGAAGACTCGTAAAGCGAAGATTTGTAGAGCGTTTTGCAGCTTAATGGGCGCTTCAGATGGGCCATAAATCGCCCACGGGGGCGTGGTCAGGTGAGGGTCGATAGGCCTCTATGAAGCTACGGCTCTGGTGGTAGTTATTCATTTGCAAGGGCTTGCGCTAAAGCGAATTTAACTGGAAAGTCCGCGATCAAACCCTATACCTCACGGAGCCTAATTGATCACTAATTAAACCAGCGGGTATGCGGGATATAAGGGTTGGAGATAAGGTAGGAGATAGAGACGAATGCTTCATCGTGGGTGTCTCTACCCCTTACACCAGCGGGTTGGTCGTTGATGAATCCGACCCCTGATGGGAGCTGATGATCGGAGAATACGGCATCTAGATGCTTTGTGCCCGAGTCAGACAAGCGACGACGATTTTGGTTTTCCCTAATTGTGCCTAGACATCACTAGACTTCATCACAGCTTCGACATTTGTCGAAATCAATCGGAGGCGAACAGAGAATAAAAAAATAAAGCTAGATGATAACCACTCTATACATATTTGAGCCGCTTCCCCACTCAGTAGGTAATGTAGGGGTAGTACATTTAAATTTATTCACTTGTTTTCTAGTTCTTTCTTATATCAGTGCGCGTGGAGCGCAGAGGGAGGAGGTGCTATCTGTTGCGAGCAGCCGGTTCCTGGTTTCCAGGCCAAGCGAGAATTCCATCCATCGGGGGCAGGCTCAAGCAGGGGTGCGAGAATCGCAGGGGGTCGTACTTTGACTCAAGCTGGGGGGAGGGGGTCGTACATGGTTCCAAAGGAAAAATTTCTCGGAGGGATGGCTCATTCGCAAGTATTGTAAGCAGAGGTCTGCGAATAAAAAAATAATTATTAATATTAAATTAATAAAGTTTTAAAGCAAATAAACCGATTAAATGAAGATTTTTTTGGCATCGCAACGACATGGCAACACCCTGAGCACCGCTTTTTCTACGGAAAGAAGACGTCATTCGAATTTGAATGTATGTAATCAAAATTTAAATAGTTGTTGTATATGGCTCCTACCGAAAGTTAACCTTTAATTTGCAACAGAAAACAGTCAGACCTCTTCTAAGCAACCTTTCATTCCTTTCATCCGATAAGGTGAAGTGATTTTCCTGGAATTTTTCTAGGAATTTTTCAAAAGCAAAATTTTTCCTGAACAAGGCTACCACTGGAGCTGAAACTGGAGTTCTCCGCAGCACAGATTTTATTTTTTGCACTTTCTCGAAAAAATCAAGTCTTCCCTAAGCGGTCTTCCTTGTGATCAGGTGAGGTCATCCTCTTTTTTTAAATAATTTTTTTCCTGAACGGAACGATCTCTAAAGCTGCATGTAGCTTTAGAAATCGATCATTTCTAACATATATATATATTCTAGAATGCACCTTTTCCTAGCGATTTTCCTTGTGATCAGGTGAGGTCATGCCCAAAGTTTTTTTTTTCAAAAACCTCTCGCCATTAATTCAAATAAGAAGTGTTTCCTCGCTTTCTGAATGATACTGCAAACCTTTTCCATCTCAAATAGATGCTTCAGCGGTTCAAGCAGATGGTAGGCCGATGGCGCAAGATTTGGCGAATTCGGTGGACCGGATGCCAGCCAAGTTCGGCTATCTTCTCACAGGTTGTCGTGTGACAGGTGCACACTTGATCTTTTTCGCCTTTTTTCTCGCACTGCATCGACCAATTTCTGGAGGTGATTAACGTGTCTTGCCAGCAGCCAGCAGCTTGTAGATTGTCCCTTGTCCCAGCCGATGAACAAGTCCGCGCTTTACCCTTCCCAGACAAGTCTGGTACCAATTCACCGACCCCGGAGGGATGGAACGTTTAGCTGGTCTAAGGTAAGCGGAAATCCGAACCAGGAACCTGAAATCAGGTGCACTCAACAGCCCCTCTGACAGCTCTACCACGCGTCTAAGGCGCAATATAGCGCTACGAATTAGACAACTTTATTTAGAGTAGCCGTGGCAAGACAAACGTTTGTTCCAAGATGATCCATTAACTAGGAATGGCATGCCGTTCCGTTCTAGTTGAAAATTACTCCACACTTTTCTATACTCTTCACAACTAAAAAAATTTCTGAAATCATTAAGCAATTGAGTACTCGAGAACGAAGAATGCTTGGAACGAAGTGAATAGTTAGGGTCGGCGTTAGTCAGTTCTATTGTGGGACGGACCAGGTTATCGTGAAGGCGATTTAAATACGTAATTGGCTTACAGCTAGCCAGCCGATGGGTAAGCCAGCGATTTGTCCTTCCCTGACAAATCTGGTACAATTAAACCCAGAGTTGTAGGCTATAGTTTCCCTCGGCAGGATCCGTACCAATAACCTCGACTGCCGCGCCTAAGCCGAAATCATGCCATTGTTGCTGCAAAAATATGTATAGGCTGCTCCTAAGCTCAAGGCAAATCATCCATTGACAACTGGGTTCATGGACACCCTATGTAAGAACTTGCTTGTTTCGTGGTGCATTTATGGTTTTGAAAGGCATTTAACAAAAAGGTGATCACAGCTTGTTAACTTTGCAGTTCAGTGTCGCTGAAGTCCTAGAGTCCTAGAGAATGAATCCGCAAGCATGATTGAACACGCAAGTGTGTTCTCCAAGAGACATGAGTTAAGAGTTCGAGGAACAGCTCTAGCAGAGGTAACGGTTAGTGAAGCCTTGTTGTGGTCAACCATTCCTCCATCGGATTCTATATTGCTAGAAAGGGCCACGAAAGGAGAGGGATATAAGACACATGGAAAGAGCAGCAGAAAATTCGACTAGGTATAACTAATCGCCGCAGTGGCACGGAGAGCGAGCGGTACAATGAGCAACCCCCTACAGGGAGGGCTAGGAGAGAGGAAGAGGAATATAATGCCAGAAAAGGGGGAAATGGCTGGCGAGGTGGAAAGAAGCAGCACTGACGTTGAAATGAGGAAATTCCAATATTAAAGTTACAAGATTCTGTCTTATCAAAACATCAGAAAATAACTTTAGGTTTTGCCTGTAGTAGAGTTCTTTTCCACTATGCATTTCCCACATTTGCTTTCCCTTTGCATCTTTAGAACACATAATTAGCCTGAATTACACAGCAGCTGCACCAACGTTGTGAGAGCATACCCTCCACTTCACGACACAACAATACGGATGGAAGTAACAACGAACGAACGCAAAAACTGTGACCGCACACGCAAGACGAACAATTTCGTCATCGTGTTCTACACCAGAACAAATTACCTCTCACCTTCGACTTCTTGCACAGCGTATTTATGAGAGCCAATGAAGTGAGCGCATAACTAATACAGTAAGCTGGTTGCTTCAGCTCATTGATTCGAGCGCGAGCTTGTCAATCTCGAAAACGACCTGCTTTCTGACTCAAGTCTTCATCTATCGTGAAGGTGTTAAAGATTAGGCAGCAATCGACGGTCGCGTTTGTGCTGCTTGCGCGAACTCGAAAACTCCGGATGGATCCGAATGAAGGACCTGGAGATCAACGTCAACACTGAACGGACAGTGTATGCTCGACCTTTCCTTACCAGAGAGACTGGGAAACCCGACCCTCTCAGGAGTCAACGATGAGGTTCGATGTACTGGAAACTAATAACTACTGACCAATTTCACTGATGAATGAGTAATTCTCGGAACTATGACACTACGAAGGAGGGGCTCTTCACTCACCGTCAGCCTTTTTGACGATGAGGGTGAAATTGAAAGTAGTATATTTAACAGGGACTGTGCACTGAGCTAACTTACAAGAGGACATTTATATGTATGTAATATCCTACAATAGATGACCTGTTTGTACTGTTTTCCCTTTGTAGCGTTGCCCCCCCCCTTCGAGTTGATAGACCCTAATCCTCGAGATTTAAGCGTTGGCAACAATTTTGAGAACATCGGAGTTATCAAGGGAGTACAGGGTCACGATACATGCAAATGCATGGCTTCAGTCGCATTTTCCCCTCCCTTCGACCCATTGTCTTTTTTCACACTTTTCCAGAACGAAGGGTGGTGATAAAAAACTCAAATATCGATAGGAATGAACGACTTTGAGTAACATAGGCTATCTTCGTTGATACCCAGACCCTGACATAAAACGACCTCACCATTGGACAGAACAAAAATATCCAGAAAGTGTTGAGCATTTTCCACGAAGAACTCACCGGAGTACTTAAAATTCGTAGATCGGCATAAGTGTAGTGTGCAGTAGAAGCAGAGGATGGTGAGCAAAATGGCGCAGAAGGCAAGAACAACGATGATGATGAACCATGCCCCCTCCATGAGGAGAGGCGCACGGGCCGCACCTGAAAGCAGTGGATGAGGTGGGAGACAGTGCTCAGCGGTGGTAATTTCTCGGCGTTTCGAGTACGCGATCATCGAGTGGAAATCTGGATGAGACTGCTGTCAGGCTATGAAGCACGTGCGCAGAAATGGTACAAACATATGCCGCTGAACGCCAATTCCCAATGGAGTCGACACGATAAGAGTGGCTGGTCTTGAAAATACGCAATTGAGCAGAAATGCGGAATGTCTCAAGAAATGTAAGCACTGTTTGAAAGAGGATAATTTTGCTGCCAGTAAAGACATTGAGTAGGTTAAGACCTCATATGAAATACAACAGAAAGCAGAAATTTTCCGGCATAGTGTCGGTGGAGATCACCACGCACTCATATAAATTCTTGCGTTTTACACCCGATTGATTGTGTCTCGCTTAATACTTGTCATAATTCCATAATTCAATATAGTGGCCGCGTGGGTTAATGTATGCTTCATTCAAAGTTTAGAACTTAGAATCACACTGCAGCTGGCGGCGAAATAAAGGGTACCTAAAAATTCAGGTACTTTTGAAAGGTTCTAACATTGCTGCTAGTATAGCTTTTGAACATGTTTGAGACTCACATGAAAGCGCAGGTAGCGAGAATTGTGATGTCCAAATGGTCAAGATTGAGACATGCACCCGTCTGCAAACATTACATTTCAGGCTCGCTTGGTTGTGCATGGTCTGAGTGCTTGTTACGATTTTGTTACTAATTGGCCAAATTAGCCTGTGCTCTGTTGCTTTAACGCGTAGAACTTGACTGTGCACTGCAACTTGTAGCGAAACGTGTCCTCCGTGTAAACTCTGAACGTCTCCAAAACCTCTATCAGCAATGATATGGCGTTCCAGAAACCTCTGCGCTCCAGGATACCATGCATTTTGCCACAAGTTATGGGGCACTGGTAACTTAAACGCTAAAAGAGGCCATAGGTTAACGAGGTCATTTAGTAACAAGATTTCGGCAAGCGTTCAGCCCATGCTCTACCAACCGGATATAGAACCTCAATTGTAAAGTATCAGACTGTCCATGGTGCAGTCTTGGCCATTTGGACGTCGCCACATTTTTGTTTTCCTGTGCTTTACGAGTTTCAAATCATTTCACAAGCTACACCAGCGACACGCTTAGTGCTTTCCAAACCTTAATCAGCATAACTACAGCTACTCGGCGACGAAAAACGTGAAAAGAAGCACAGCACAGGTTAATCTGGAAAAGTAGAAACAAGCACGTAGCAAGCATTCAGCCCATGAGCAATAAATCCAGCCTGAAATGTAGGGTTCCAGGCGGAGCCACGGCGTAATCCTGACTATTTACACGCCGCCGAAATCATGTTGTCATGTGCTTTCATGAGTCTCAAACAGCTCCAAATTTTTCACTAGCAGCAATGTTGGTACCTGTCAAACACTACCTGCATTTTCCAGGATACCCTGCATTTTCCGCAAGCCGTAGTGCGTTTTTAATTTTTAGTCCTCAAAAGAAGCACAATTCAATCGATACGACACTTTGCAAAAAAATTATAACAAGTGTTCTGCAAAACACAATCAATCGAGTGTAAAATGCAAAAGTTCAGACGAGTGCACAACGCAATCCCTCATCGTCATATGCTGGACAATTTCCATTTTCTTGAGCTTTCACATGAGCTCCTGGCTTCCTCGGTACCGTAAATGACAGCAAAGTTATCGCTTAGAAACAGTGTTTTCGCTTTTTGCGACACCCTGTGCGGACAAAATACGAGTTTGGACATAGTGCTGCACAAAAAGGAAGCGACGGTTTGGTTGACCACAGGCGAAAGTGGTCGCAAATTAAGTGATATGAGAGGCTTAGATAAGAAGAGGACAACGCCTGGAAGTGAAAAGCAAGTAGACAAATTACTGAAGAGAGTTGTGCTATAGAACGAATCAGTGGGAAGTTTGAGATATTTATTTATTTATTTATTAAAAGCATGCATTACACACGCAACAATATGTTATGCAATGTAAATATCCGTAACGAAATAAAACTTGCAAAAAAACGACAGGATCAAGGCAGACCGAAGGTGACATTTCTACTAACGAAAGTTTTAAATGCACTTTTCGACAAACAAAGAAGGTTGCCACTTTTGGCTAGTAACGAATCCATCAAATTCAGGCACCTGTAAGTGATGAAACATGATCTAATCCGTGTTCTAGCAACCGAGACGTACAGCATTGCTTTTTCTCTCCTACCTCTTGACAGTAGAGGACCAAAGAATGTTATTGGGTCTATGGACACTTTCCCTTTGAGAATTTTGTAAATCATTAAGAGGTCAGCTAGTTTCTTTCTTTTGCAAAGTGATGAGAGATCAAGAATTTTAGATCTGTCATTCCCTCCGGGGATATGGAGGTAATCCATTCCGTAGCATCTCATAACTTATTTATATGTGAAACTTTTTTGTACGCTTTCAAGAAGGCAAATGTCTTTTTCTTTACGGGGATATCTGTTGTTCTCATCATTTTGAGGAAACTATTAAGGTTTAGCGGATAACAAGGCAATGTTGGTCTTTAGAAGGATGCTTTCTCGGCAGCGATGCGCCTTACACCACAGACGCTGTTTGACCGAACAGGACATCCACGATATCTTCCTAATACTAATCACCTATCAGTGCTCACCTTGGTATGGAAATGAGCCTTCAAGCTGAAGACCTTCGTAGATTTGATAGTTTTATTTTTGACATTTTTCATCGCTTGGCATCGTTTCCCGAAAAGCACAGGCTGCGGGTTCGAGTCCTGCCTGGCGCAAAAGTTTTGATCGCACATAGTGATCACTATAGCAGCTTTTGTCTCCTATACCAGCTTCTATACCAGGCTAGAGCGACATTGAAAAGCTCGTTTATGGATCATATCAGCAGCAGCTGTCAGGAATCCACCGTGTTCATTATACATTGGATCCAAATGAATCATTTTCGGAAATCCGATTCGGATATCCCGATCCGAGTCGGATCCAATTATCCGGCCACTGCGAAATTGCCCTTATCCGAATCATCCAACAATCCGGGGTCCTCAAAGTCGCCCTTATCCGAATCATCCAAATATCCGGACCCTAGTGGATTCGGATAAAAGCTGATAAATTCGGGTAACCAGTTGAATTTCCTCGCTCCATTTTTCCTCGCTCGCTCCGCAATTTTTCTTCGCTCCGCACCCTGGATAAAAACACATTCCAAACGAATTTGACATGTTGTAACCAGGATCTAACATAGTGAGGAGGGCGCCTAAGGACGCATGCCACGTGCTGACCGCCGCCTGACATGTTATAACCGGGATCCAACATGGTGAGGAGGGCACACAACTTCGATGGCTTACAACCGCAATAAATGTAATTTATGTTTCTTTCTTGGTGAGTTTTTCTTGTTTAGGGTCCTGTGTTGTTCTGTAGCAGTCGCTCGGTAAGTCTCAAGTGAATTTGTTACATATAGTACTTTTTAACTATGTGGCCCCCCGGACTAGGATAGATCCCAAATGTCCCCCAGGAGCGCATTGTTAGCAACCTAAGAGTGCTTATAGAAATCTGATCTAGATTTGGTGTTCCCATCCTAAGGTAACTGGGGAAAAACATAAGTATGCTTCGGATAAGGAATTTGATTCTTGACTCAAACACTCATGAAATCTTCGTGGACCTACACTATTCGAACGTACATCGTTTCAAGAAAAGAAAGAAGAATCCAATTTAGTTAGTGTTTCGACATCAAGAAGCACCACCGGTTTGAAAGCAACACAATCACAAACGCATAGTTACTCTCGTTCTTCAGCCTTTCGTTTATGTACAAGAGGTGAATGAAGGCAGTGCAAAGCAATGAATGAGTGATGAGTCACTATTTCCGTTCCGTCTTCCGGGCCAAAACAGAGAGGAACACGGAACGGAATTGAAGGACTGAAAATGGTCGAAAACCGGAATTCGGAAAACGGAAGCGGAAATTCCGCAAATCCCTGTCTGGAATGATCCAGCTCTTTGATGTTCCTTCCTTGACGAGTAGTGAGAGTCTTTCGATACATGCATTGTTGTTGTTGTTGTTGTTGTTGAAAGACGGGTTCCTCTTTAAGGAACGGTAGTATTCTGGCAAACTGCATCTTGCGTCAATGAGTTGGATATCCGATTCGGATATTCGAAATCCGAGGTCCTCAAAATTGCCGTTATCCGATTCATCCAAAAATCCGGGGTCCGCAAAATCGCCCTTATCCGAATCATCCAATTACCCGAAGAGGAAAACATCCTGCCAGTTGTATATGTTTTCAAATTTATTTCTCTTGTTCTATACACTCATACAACACCTACAGCATATTTCCATTTGTCAGGCAATTTTTAGATCCTCTTCTATAGAGTCCTGGGGTTTTGACGAAAAAACTCAACGAGACACTTTTCAAGTTGCTCCCTGTCGTCGAATTGTTTCTCCTTCAAATCATTCGACAACGAAAGAGGTGGAGCGTTGGGGCAAGATCCGGTGGATACGTTGGGTGGGCCAGAACATACCATTCGAAACATTGGAGTTTTTTCTGACCACGAGTCTCCCTAGGAACGTGTGGATGCGCAGTGTCGTGAAGGAAGCAGATCTTGTCATGTTTCCCACCAAGAGCTCCTTCAACACGGCCCATCTGCCTGAAGTAGACAACGCCAGTGACAGTAGTTCATGTGACAGTAGTTCTAACCTCAGGACCCAACTTGTTAGGAACCGGCTGTATGACCGCGCTTGTGATACCCCGACCTGCATGGTCTGCCCGTTTGGAAAGGAAGGGGATTGTACGGCCTCAGGTGTGGTATACCTCATCACTTGCACGGAGTGCAATGAGGAATACATAGGTGAGACGGGCAGGCCGCTTTGGGTTAGGGTCAAGGAACACATGGACGGGCTTCGGAGATGCCAGATTTCCACGCCGTTGGGGGAGCACAGGCAGCGTAGCCATGGTGGCGCAATGGTTAGGGTCGCGGTTACAATCCTTGCTCGAGAGGTCGATATCGCAGCACGCAAGACTCTCGAAGCGCTGTGGATTGCCTTCAAGAATCCCGCGATCAATAGGAGGGAAGAGCGCGTAGCGCTAACCCAGGAGCTGGCCCCATTTGCTGACCTCTGTGGGCTCGACCCCGGAGGGCGACAGCCGGAGGGTCGCTGAGGGGCTGACCTTAGGTGGTAGTCTCATTCACCCAAACTGCCTCCATCCGAGGGTGACGCACCAGCCTCTTGGCTGCTTCCATAAGGTTGGTTGGGCTGTCTCACTCCCATTTCGTCTCCTTTTCCTATTAATTCCGGAAACTCCTGTGACTTGAAATAGTTCTTGGACGAGTAACCTTTCAAACCTCGCTTGACTTTTCCAGGCTCTGAAGAAGGCGGTTACGCCGAAACGTCAGCCGAATAAAGTGTGGTTAACAATCTTGGCTCCACAGCTCAAACAGTCCTATTGGTGTCAGTGACAGTAGTGTTTGCAGGTAGCAGCTCCAGGTGAATGACTTCTTTGCAATTCCAACAGACATTGAGCGTTACCCTTTTGGGCAAAGTTCCGGCCTTGGCGTGGGAAATCCTGTTTCGTCTCGACTCATCCCCTGACGCGTTCGCATGTGGTTAGCGTAAGCCTTTTCGTCGCCAGTGACCAGGTTCTCGAGCCAAGAAAAGTGCCGCCGTAATGTCAAGAAACGCACGCATCATGGCGCGGCTGTAGTTGGTGGCCACTAACCAGTAAGTTCATGCGTTGTCCATGCACAATATCTATTTCGGAACCATACCATCGCCGGAATATGACGACAATAGTGGTAAATGTAGGTCATAGGTCAGCCTATATGCGTTATTGGGAGAAGATTCCAGAACACATTTTAAGAATTTGGCGGGACTCCAAAGTGAGTGACGGGATGCCTTCCTTACAACCTAACATTTGCGAAGAGAAGCTTACACACCTGTATTACAGCCCACTAGGAATAAGAGAAAGGAGAAAATCCTACGAGAGAAAAATTGCCACCTGTTCAACAGCAACGGAAAGGAGCAGCAATATATGCTATCACCTTGGAGTCACATTGAGATACAAATTGTGGCAAATTGCAGTTAGATGTCAAGAGTTAAGGCCACACCGCTTATGCAATCATTACAGTGTCAATCCGTCAGAGTGGTGCGGCCACCTTTTTTCAATCCAGCGAAAGCCCTCGTCAATGGAAGTGTAGGACGTGCTTCAATAGACACTTCAACACTCTATCAAGGAATCCCATCGTTTCCCACAGGATGTCACTCATTTCAGCAATCGCTTCATCATCTTCCAAAAACTGAAGTGACGAGATAGAACTACAGATGATGATCGTGAAGTCACCCTCCAGAATATGGAATAGTCACGCATCAGCATGGGTTTTCAATGAGTCACGTGAAAATGATTGACTGCAGATGAATATCAGTTCGGACGAAAACCTTAGCCGAGGAACGTAGCACGGTAGAGCCATCCGAAGGCTGTCAGCCTACTCCTGACGGCAGGGTAAAAAGTCACTCGAGGTATGATTGTTTTGGGAAGAGATAAATCCCGCGTGGATGGGGGAGAGAGTGAGCGCGAGATTGAGATGAAGCTTTCTTACTCCTGAACAAAAACGTGCACACAATAACTCCACGAGGGACTCGAGTCAAGCCCGGCGTAAAAGTTTTGTTCGCAACAAAACATCCACATAACGACATCTAGGCTCATCTTCTTAGAAAAGCCGCTCTAGGCTAAAACAAACATGTGCAACATGAATACAATGTCTCCAGAAGAGCTGACAGCGCAGACTGACAAAAACACTTCGCATGGATGAGAAATTCCTAGCTCGCAGAATTTTTGTCATAAATAAAAGCAGGGCGGCACAAATGAATTGCATACAGAGGCGGAGGTCAACGTTCGTGCATGCTGAGACGAGAATATTGCAGCTCTACAGCTCCTAGATGGCTGGCAGTAGGTGCTGTGCTTTTCGAATGGTATTTCTCATTCCCACATGAAACACAGCCTCCGCTTGGATTCTGGCACACGATCGAGTATTCACGAACCCTCCAGATGCACCTCACCTCGCAGGCACGTGCTTTGCGTAATTTTTTAGCGATAGACGATCAATCGGAGGTGCACTTTTGGGTAGGTTTTCAGTTTTTCTTGTAAGAGATTAAGAATGACGTTCACCGTTAATCAATCACTTTGTGTGAGGCACTACGCAACATGTTTTTCTGGAAGTGGAACAAGTTCCTACAACATAAAAGGTTTTGGAGAGGATACTTAACGGCAAATTCGCGAAGCAGCTAGAGATGCCTAAAATGATTACCCCAAAACGGTGCTGTTTCCTAAAGTCATCACGTTGGGATTCTGGCTACATCGTGGCTTCTTTGGAAACCGCAGTCATCTGATACATGATCGGTCTATGCCATGTATTTCGATTTAAGTAAGACGCTCGATACAGTCATCCACGACACTCTGCTGATGAAGCGAAGTAGTCTTGAATAACGGAAATTACTTAAAATGGTTCAGATTTCACTCCTTCACAGTGTACCTATACCGTACGTTCAAATGAGCAGTTCAGGATCTAGGATCGTAGGGCTTTGGGAGGAGGGAGGAGGGTTCCAAAGCAGTCATGGTCATGTTGTGTTTGCTTCTCCTTCTAATGTATACTCTTGAAATTGGACAAGTATTGAAATGTCATATCGATGTCAATATTCATTCATTTATTTATTTCATTTCATTTCAATTTTTTTGTTGCATTGTTTGATGAGGTCGTCTGAGGGACATTATAATGTCTAACATCGCAAGACTTTTGAAAGAGTACCCATAATACAATCTTTTAGCATCTTCTTTGAATGACCTCGCTTTTGCCAGTGCTGCGCAAGTGAAGAAAAATAGGGCTTGTGGTGAGCAACCAACTAGGATGGACAAATTGCATCGATAACACCACACCGTAGCAGAGAATCCCCTAAGTTCGAACAGCTCTTTCGGGAGTGCACAGTCTGAAGAACTAAATGTCTTGCTCAGCATTCATACATAGCGTATGTACATTCGGCCACAAACAGAATACATACAGCTCACAAGTGTGATGTGACAATCACAAGGCGAAATGTCGGCTAGAGTGAAAAAATTTTAAAAAAATATTCACACGTCTTTTATAGAGCAGCGTTCCTCTCAGACTGGATCGTCTACACTTTTTGCCGTTGTATAGAATAACTTAGGAAACTTCGGCCCTATGGTAGTTGGGGGGGGGGGGAGGTCATCTTGCAAAAAATGTCACAGACACGAAAAAAAGAAACGGTAACACACTGATAGTAAAGAAAACAACCAAGCAATGCTATAGCTCTGTTCTGTGCTCTCCTCCGCCTCAGCGGAGGAGAGCGCAGATCTAGGCAGGGGAAGGGACTCCAGGGTGTGGCTCGAGTGACGCACCCGTGCTAAAATTGCCTACGTCCTGGAGTTCCCTCCATTGCCAAATTCGGAAGCAGATAAAACACGGATCTATAATCGGAAAGTGGAGATAAGACTGCAATAAGACTGCATTTACATTCGCTGTATGTAGCTACTCGCCGCGGCAGGTCATGCTGACCCCCCCCCCCCCCCCTCCCCAACTACCATAGCGCCGAAACTTCTATTGAAGTGCCCTTTTATATGTACGAGTTTTTTCTAGCCTACATACATACTCCTGGCATTTAAAATTAGCGAAGTTGTGAAAGGTACCTTCTTTTCTTTACCTTCTTTTTCGAGCTACAGGTTAAGCCAATGCACCCTAGAAGGCCTAGCTCCAACATTTTTCCTTTGTGATTTCATTGCTCATGGACAATTCTGGCACTTGATCCCTTTTTTGATCAGACATCTTACTGGTACTCGTTAAATTAATTTAATTTGACCATATATGAGTTCAAGAGATGCTTATCTGCGTGTTCCTGATATGGCTTTTTTAAGCGGAGTAGCAGAGTGATCAGTTTGCTATAAAACTGGGGCATGCATGAGACCTCTCCATAATCAATCACGTCTGTAATCTGACGTTTCGATCAACGAGTTCAGAGTCCACTATTGACATTTTGAAGCCTGCACTTTTTGCTGTTCCTTCAATGTTCTGCCTCCTCCAGTAGTCTTACGTCCCTGGATAGCACTCCCTGGATTCCTCACAACTCTTCTTTGAGAAGCTGACTATCTACAGCTTGGAAAGATGAAGCAGGAGACGAAGCAAGTTTATCGCAGTGTAGGGCTGAATGCATGTGATCACTTAGCTGCTCTCAAAGGTCATGAATATTCATACTAGGCATACCTAATCTACATACATACAAGGAGATGGCTAACTCAACTGGATCCACTCGTTGTGCCTTGTATGCACATATCAAGTTATTGCATATGAAATAGCCGATTTTGACTGAAAATTTTGACAGATCATAACTTTACTTGGAAGCAATTATATTAATCGACACAAGAACCATTACAATTAGTGCACTTTTCCCAATACGACAATTGCTTAGACATTCTATCTTTGCAAAAATCAGAACTACGAGAATTAATAAAACATGGGAAGCCATTTTCGACATCATCTTGGTTGCAGAACTTTTTAATCTTCATATGACGATCTAAATGCTTGAAAAATGGCAATCGGCAGGGGACAGATCTGGAGAATATTCTAGATGTGGAAGAGTTTCGCAACCGAGTTCATCCAGTTTCTGGACAACAATTTTTGGAACGTGCGCACGCTCGTTGTTATGGAGTAGGATTTGGTCTCTTCAACTGACCAAAGCCGGCTGTTTTTCAATCAACTTCCGGTGCATCACTTAAATTTCGGCACTATACTTCTCCTGTGCTTTGATAGCCTCTTCAGCCTTCAAGAACTTGCTATGGACTGTAGCAGCCATTGTCCACCATACGGTTC
Organism: Heligmosomoides polygyrus polygyrus; assembly: GCA_947396885.1. Classification (NCBI taxonomy): domain Eukaryota; kingdom Metazoa; phylum Nematoda; class Chromadorea; order Rhabditida; family Heligmosomidae; genus Heligmosomoides; species Heligmosomoides polygyrus. The sequence continues at coordinate 65,021,339 of OX377204.1, read as the reverse complement.
ACCGTGGTGTTCTTTGGATGGAGGCCTGCCTCGGCTTTCACCTTCGAGACTTCCATCTCCAGATCGAAACCTTTCCGGGAATTGTGCGTTGCTTAGCGAAATCCTCGCCAGATGCAGCGTAGATGCTAGGAGCAGCGGCTGCGGCGCTGTGTCCACTTTTCCATTCATATAACTAGAGCAACCCAATATCACGTTGATTCATACTGTAAAAACGCCGTCAAAAAATTTGGCAAGAGGCAATTATGTCACAAGAGCTGGTAAGAAAGCGGAGATTCTGCGATTTTAGAAATCATATACAGTGCCTGAAATGGGAACATTCGTAGCCATGAAAAATCGACAGAAGTTGAGGTAGCAAAATCGGCCATTTCATTTGCAACGAACTGATAGTATTGATCATGTTATACGTCACAAAAAACGCCAGAGAGGCACAAAAACCTCAACAAAACTCCGTCTGCACGTTATCGATGAGAGTAGACGTTTTAACGAGCTCACAAGATAAATTCCAAGTGCCTGCTGGTCGATGGCAACGCTTGGGACGAGCAACGCATGAACAAAGGCGATCTGAGCGGTAACTGGGACCAATCGGTCACCTCATTCAATGACCCATAATGTCTCTTTGGTCTCAAGTGTTTCTAAACCATATTTATCATCACTGTTATGAAGACCATAGATCAGATGGGCTGGAAGACGAAGGACTGAAGAAAATGCTGGACCCACAACAGCGATTTGGAATAAAGCAGCCCAGACTTCAAAGAAGGCCTAAATTCGATTCACAGCAGGCACAAAGGGTTTATCCTTCCCCACTGCAAAATAACCACGATCGTCTGCCTGAGTTCAACGCTGGCATGACGATAGTTACTAATGAATGAATGAATGAGAGGTATTTATTTATTTATATATTTGTGCGTCAAATAGACGGGCATAAAACGCTAGAAAAAAAAAAGATCGAAACAAGCCATGCAATAAGAAAAAGAGAACACCAAAACAACGAGAACAACAAATCAGGTGTGTGGTTTTTGATTGAAAACAGTCAAGGTGGACACCACTTAAATCAAATTGAATACCTCCAAATTTACACCGTATACATTATGAGCAAGATAAAATTTCTGATGTATTTTTTAAAAATTCTATTGGCTTCTCTTTCAAAATTTTTTAATTGCTAACAAGCATTTTACCAATGATGCGGAAAGCTCAGCTCGAATTCTATAGAATGCTCAATCACTTAGCTAAAGAAAATTCAAAGCGTAGTGAATAAAATTACACATTTTTTTTAAAAAGGTTCGTTTCGCCGCATATCTTCAGACGAACCCTTTTGTGATAACACCTTCCCGGTAGCTCATCAGTAAAGAGGAAGGTGCTAGAACATTTTTGGATGTGTAACTGATTAATTTATTCAATTTCTGATAATTTTAATGTTTAGTAAACTTAAATTTAAAAAAAATTATTTTTATGTTTTATGTTTAGTTTAAAAGTTTATTATATTGATATATAATTTGTTTTATTAACATTTGGAATTAAGTTAAAATTATAAAGGTTTCTGAGCTCACACTGTTCGACCAGCTGACGATCAGCTGACTCTAGTCTTCGCTTTGACAAAAATAACTCCACTGTAGTACAGTATTCCCTATCAGAACGGATAACTCACATGATTCTACAGTGTAAGTCATCTTGCTTTGCTAGGAATGGTATCAAGGCGGCATTATTTTCCATCTTAATCTTGTTTTTTGGCTTTAATCGATTCATTTAAAGTTTAAATGATTGATTTAAGTTTTGTATTAAATTATAAAAGCAAAGTTTCATGAACATCAACGCACACATATGTGAACAATTTAATGACGTAAGAGTACATTTTAGTAAATTTCCAAATTCAGCTTAATGTTTTCACAAAGTTTATAGCCTTTTTGCTATGGTCTAGCAAGTTGTATCTATACAATATTTGTCTATTTTTAAAAATACACCTACCAATTTTATTGACGATGAAATTTTTATTAAATCCATTATTTACAAAAACTTTATAAAAATATTCTAATTTATTACAAAAATATTCAAATTTTGAGCAAGCATTTGCTATTCTAAGGATTTTTGTGTATATGACATTACGCTTAACTCTGACAGAAACTTCAGATTCCATGTGTGGGAACCTATTACCTTTAAAGTTAAGGTTAGATCCAGATAATTACACGTGTGTTCAGTGGAATGTGTTTTTTAAAGGCAAGTGTGTTTTTGTACACTAATCCAAGAGTATTGTCTATGAGTCTTCAGTAAAGTTGTGAACTATAAGTATGTCATCCATGTATCTAAATGGTTTAAATAACTGATGCTTCTCTAAAGTTATATTTTTGGAATATTCAAATTTAAACATAGACATTGTTAGACCTGCAAGTAAAGGGCTAGAATTTCCTTCTTGTGGTACTCCTTTATTTTGTTTGTAAATCATACCAGCAAATATACAGCAGCTATTTCTTAGTAGATAGTCAATGAAATATAGAAGATCAAAAGGTTTGTAGTATCTGTATCTATTATCTTTATCAGAAGTGTCCGTGTAGAAAACTTTGAAGCTGCTGTTAGCAATAAAATTTTTACCGGAGTTTTTGAAACAAATGTTAATAAGGTTTTCATTTTTTCCATAATAGTAGCATGAGGTAGGTTTGTAAACACAACTATAAAATCTGCTGAATATAGTTCAACATTTTCTTAATCAAAACTTGAAAGTTCTTGTATTGTGTTTGAGTTATTAATAGACCAGTACGTTTTAATAGATCTGGAATTGTTAGCTACAATATCTGCGTAATTAATAAAATGAGTTTTAGGTAAGAAAATATGCAACAAAGGTCTAGTGCTAGTGACTTAACACTACTATTGTATGCACCAGTAATAAACCTAAATTTGATTGGGTCTTTATGAAGCTTCGGTGGTGAATAAATAATTGGCAAATCTCCTTCTTTTTCAATTTTTAATTCGTTCGTAATTGGGACATGTTGATGTTTTTGAATGATTGACATTTTGCTGGTGTTGTTTAGTTTAATATAGGTAATACTTGTATTAACATTCACTAATATTTTTGCTTTATTATCATATCAACACCCATTTCTTTCATTAAGTTGATTATGTAGAATTTTTTTACAAATAATGCCGTAATTATTGCTTGCTTTATCTAAGGGGCAAATTATAAAGTCATTTTGAGTTTCACGAATTGCACGAAAGGTATGTGATTTTTTCTCCAAATGTTGTAATAGCAATAGTTTTATTTTATTTCGGTATTGTAAATTGAAGACACTTCTTAACTCCAGTATTTTTTCTTGATGCACCCTATAGAATCGTCTTATTTGATTAACTACTTTTTCAACAGTATCTTGATATGTATTATATATATATATATATATATATATATATATATATATATATATATATATATATATCACCTCTAGTATATTCCAATTTTGGTCCAAAGTTTGCACCCTTTCTAAATATTTCTTTAAGTTGTTTGTTCTCTATAATATCCATGTTTCCTGTGATTATATGTTTATGAAGAGGATCTATGAAGCCACTATATTTGTGATGTCGTGTGTTACAAATGCAATCTTTCTTTAGCATTTTTTTGCAGTTTTCTAAATTGGTATTCTTAAGAAATTTATTGTAGTTAAATATTATACTAGATATTGGTCGTTTATAGGTGTAAACGACTCTGAAGGGTATGAAGCTTACATCTGAACTATTTTCAATTGCTTCTTTGACTTTGATGTTGTTAAATATCTTGTTGAAGTTAATGCGGTCGAAAATGTTACCTTTATACTCCATGTCTATATATTTAAAAGTATTTTTGGATTGTTGGTTGGTGTTTTTTTCTGCTGTTTGATATATGCCAACAAACATAACTCCATAAGTATCCTTTTTTGACTAACGCTTCTAAGAAAATCTAACGTTGCACTAAGATTAACGAGTATCTTTAAACTTTGTTTGTTTAAATTTTTCATTCTATTATATACATCTGGTGTTTTTACATTCTATTAATATATTGTAGAAAATTGTCAACATTGTACTGAGAAGCGTTCTTGCATTGCGTTCTTTTTTTGTTTCCTCTGTTTATTCTTTCCTTTATAATTTGGAGTGAATAAAAAGATGATTAGTTTTATAGTTAAGCGGATTACTAATATTAGATATATTACCATAACCTTTGATGTTATCTTTCAATCCAAATGGGTAAGCACTATAAAGGAGTTTGATCCAGAACAGTTCTTGGCTGAACAACTTGTTTTTATCTGTGTTTTCTTCCATTGAGTCTAACACTGTAAACTTTGGGGAGGACTGGCATTTGTGAAAATGCTGGTATAGTGGTGTAAATTTCTTTTGTTATTAGTCTAATACATATGTTCTCTCATCCTGCCTTTAAGGTTTCGAGAGGTAACTCCCACGTATTGTACGTTACAGGTGTTTCAGCTAATGCAGTATACTACCGGTTTGCTTTTACAGTTAGTATTTTGAGTTTCGTAAGTATTAATACAAAGGTTAGTAACCGATGAAATTAAAAAATGCTCGAAATTAATTTGTTTGCAATAGTTACAATTGGAATTACATGAAGACCCTTTTTTTAGTATTACTAAAATTTCTTAAAACGTAGTCATTGTTGCTGCGTTCTCTAAATTTGAAGAATTTGTTGCGGGTATAATACATTTCTATGTTATTTGTTACTTGACTTGTAGATCTTAAATCAAAGTACTTGGGAGGTCTAGCCCAAGTACAGTGAGCAGTTTACCGTAAGAGTTTTAGGGGGCTGCCCTACGGGGTTGTCAGACCCGTTTTAAGGCTATGCTTCTTCTAGCTTTAATTTAAAGAGCAGTAGGGCAGCTAACTTCCGTTGTTTTAGGAAAACTCAGCCCTCATCTCCTGTTGTGCGTTATTTTATTTATCTGACTATGCGAACACTGCTTACACGAAGCGGCAGTAGATGTCCGTCTTTTGTGAATGAGTTATTGTCCTGCTGATTCATACCTGCTCAATGTAAGCAGTATCCCCACCAACACTGGAGGAGTGCATGGCTCTCGCATTTTGAAGTCGGTTGAATAACCTAAAATAAAACTTCTTATAAAAAAAATGATAAAAAGGTTCCGGTGGCTGGAAGAATATGAGCTCTCAAAAAATCGTTCGGTGTTGGACTAAATTTTTGGTCATGTTGAACCAGCACATTTTCTATTAAAACAAAGGCAAACCTTTGAGTCACATGAACTATCTTGGTTTTCATAAAAACAAATATGGACTAGATAAATAAATAATTACCTAAAATCTTTCTCAATGACTGGTGTTTACCTAGCTCAAAACTTTGTGTAATTAATGCATGTGTTGCTATTCTAACGATTTATTGTTTTCTGTATAGCAACGACCACCTTATGAAAAAATAGATAAATAAAAAATAAATTTATAAAAAATTAGATAAATAAATAAATAAATAAGCAAGTTTTTTTGGATAAGAAGGACGTCTAGACTTGAAAGGTGTTCAGTTTAATATGAAAAGTGTCTAGTTTAACATGAAATGTAAAAATAGAGGTAAACTAGAAGTATTTCCTGCCATGCGTGTTTCGGAAGAGCGTTTTAATGTCGACCTGACCCTTAGAGAGCATCCGGAAGATAAACGTCGAACATTAACAAAAAGCTTTTTATGCCAATCTGCTAGGGTGACGCGAAAAAAAGGCAATTTCTCCGACACCCGAACCAGCGGGGGGAGGAGCTGTTGGCCAGTGATGCAGGGTTCTATTTCGATAACTCGTGTGACGGAGGCACTTGAGAACAGAAGGCATTCACAAGTGGCTTAAGAGGGGTGTTTTACAGTGCCGCTGCCAAGCCTCCAGACGAAAACGCTCGAAAGACTGCTGGTTCTTAAAGCACATAAGATAAACTGCCGTCACGCGGATCCGAAGGTATCGATTTGTTTCTCAGTCTTCTGATTTGACTTCCACTGCTTTATCACTGCTTCTTTCTGTCTCTATGCATTGCTCCTGGTTTTAGGCTACTGATAGTGAGGAGGATTACTTGGAACTGATAAGGAAGTCGGGTTCAAGCACTACAACAATCAGGGAAACCGTGAGAAAGCAACACGAGGTCGATGTTGATAGAACGTCTATTTCGAAGAGCTGGCTGAAAACTTTGCGAGACTTTTCAAAAACAGCCTTTGACCCAATGTTGCTAGATTACGTTCAAAATATTGGCTTTACACATGACATACTTACTTACTTACTTTGATACTTTGATGGTCCTTTGTCGGCTGGAGGTCTTCTCAGCGGGGACCACAACTCTTCCAGACCGCTCGATCTCTGGCTGCTTGCATCCAGTGAGGCAGACTCCGCTCTCTGAAAGATCTTGAGAATGAGTCTGCCCATCGCGTTGGCGGTCGTCCCAGTGGTCTCTTATGGTCTCTCGGGAGCCATTCAGTGACACGGAGACTCCATCTGTCGTCCTTTCGTCGAAGCAGGTGTCCGGCCCAGCGATATTTGGACTTCTTCATGTACTGCAGCGGGTCTGCTAATTGCGACTTCTCCCGTAGCTCCGAGCTTCGTAGGCCTTCTTGCCATTGCTGACGAAGGCTTGTCCTTAGAAGACATCTCTCCAGTGCACGATGCGTAGTTTGCATCGCTCTGGCGATTGTCTTGTTGTCGGGCCAGGTTTCCGTCGCGTAACACATCGCAGGCAGTACAGAGGCGTTGAATATCGAGGCCCTGAGGCCGGGATCCTTGACCTGATCGGTGACTTCGCGAATCGAACTGAAGGCTGCCCATGCTGCGCGTCTCCTGCGGGCGATTTCAGGAGCGAGGTCGTTATCCATGTTCAGCTCTCTTCCCAGATAGACGTAGGAGTCGACCTGTTGCAGAGCGACTCCATTTAACCTTACGAGTCCCGTGTCACACCACTGGTTGACCATAAATTGCGTTTTGGACATATTCATGTCCAATCCAATCTTCATACCTGCCACACTGAGCTCGTTCAGCATTTCCTCGGCTTCTGCCGTGCTGGTAGAGATCAGAACAATATCGTCGGCGAAGCGAAGGTTGCTGATCCGTTTACCGTCGACAAGGTAGCCTTTATCGTCCCAGTTCAAGTCTTTCATGGCATCCTGAAGTGCCGCTGTGAATAGCTTGGGAGAGATCGTGTCTCCCTGCCGTACTCCTTTCCCGATAGGAATTTTAAGCTTTCGATCGAACAGCTGGATGGTAGTCGATGTGTTCGAGAAGCATTCGTCGAGAAGTCGGATGTAGGGCGATGGTATACCAGCGTTCACAAGGGCGTTCAGAATGGCGTTGATTTCCACAGAGTCGAACGCTTTCCGATAATCCACGAAGACAAGAACAAGTGGGAGGTGGTATTCGCGGCTCCTTTCGATGAGCTGTGAGACAGTCTGAATATGGTCCATGCAGGAGAAATCCTTGCGAAACCCTGCTTGCTCCACTGGCTGATATTCATCCAAGCAACGCTCCATGCGGTTAAGCAGTATCTTGGTGAAGATCTTGTACACAAGCGAGAGAAGACTGATGGGTCGATAGTTGTTGATATCCTCCTGCTGACCTTTTTTGAAGATTAAAACTGTTTTCGACTCCTTCCATGAGTCCGGAATCCTACCAAGTCGAAGGTAGTGGTTGAAGTGCTTGGCAAGAAGTGAGCAGATGGCACTGCCACCCGCACGAAGGAGATCAGCAGAAATGCCGTCCGGTCCGGGAGCAGTGCCCAGCTTCATCCTTCTGATGGCATGAGCAACTTCTGATTCCAGAATGGGAGGTACTTCCTCAGCTGGTGGCATCAAGCATTTCGGGACAGTGATGGAAGAACGGAACAGATCTGTGTAGAATTCCTGAACGATGGCCTCCATCGCTCTTCGAGACGTTTGCGTTGTTCCATCCTTATCCACAAGGGCTGACAACACATGACATACGGCTGCCATTAATTAAAAAAATGATAAATTAGCCTAAAAAGAGGACCAAGAGGGAGGACCCGTGTTTATAGTTAGCACCATGAGACCGACACTCAAGAAAACACAACGGATTTTTGTGTTCCAGAAGGCGGATTGAATGTGTAAAAAATTGTCTAGTGATGGAGATTAAAAAAAAACTGTTATGTGGAGTATGAACGTAATGGAATTGGAATCGGTTGCTGGTGATGAAGATAATCGGTCCTGCACTATTAGAAAGAGCATTAAATTGCATCATGTGCCGAAAAAGGGTTTTGCAGGAGAGCGATGAGAGAGTCATTACCGGTTTTCCTGAACAGCTCCATGAACCTGACCGTAAGACCGATCTGGGAGCCGTGGAGCTGAAATGATGGTGTCGTCTCCAATCAGGGGTGAGCGTAAATGCAGTCCGAAATTTCGTACATAGTGAATCGCAATTATGAAAAAATCGTAGTAAATCGTAAACCAAAAATCGTAAGAGTTACTTGACGTGTAGTGCAGTAAAACCAATGCTTTAGAGTTTTTCGCCTATGTTACCCAAAGGTGACCCAATATCTATATATTTATTGTGTTATTTTCACCTCACCCTTGACAGTTTTCTTGCCAAACTTTTCTCCTTTAATTTCATTTTTCTCTCTAATCAGGCTCCTTTCAAATCCAACTCTACACGTTTTAAAAGGGCCCAATAAATTGCCTATCCAAGTAGTTGACGTTGACCTAAGCATAGTGTTCCACAAACAGCGTACATCGTTCGTGTGACCGGTAAATTTCCGACCTCTTAGCAATTCTTTGACTTGCGTATAAGCCTAGGATTTACCAGAAACAATATGAATAGGTCACCGCCACAGCTAGGAATTTCGAAAAATTAGCTCACCTCTAACTCTCTCTTTAAAAGTAGCAATTGCGCAGGTAGTCCAACAAAAAACGCACACTCAGCGAATGCGTCACGTAAGTCAAGCGTATGACGCACAGAGAAATCTTCCCTCTTCTACCTCTTGAAGTATGACCAGGAACATTACCACCGCGGACTGATAGGAACTTGTGGACATTGAGTCACCACATTTCTTGGGCGCCCTTTGTAGTCGCTTTCAAATGGAAAGTATGACGCGTAACTTTCTTAAGGCGTCTCCAGATTTAGTGCCGGACGTCCACTTTGGCTTGCGAGCATTTTAGTTGGATTTGAAGGGAATCCTATTTGAGTTGGGAAGAATGCAGTTTAAATTGAAAAAGGTTCAAGTTTGAATGGTAGAAATCCATTTAAGGCAAGAGAAAGCGGTATATAAAAACAAGAAGGTAGTTATACGTCCACTGTGCAATAAGAGGGCACCAAACAACGCCCTCTGCGTGATACACGAATTAAAAATCTCTGAATAGTAGAGATTGCAGCGAAAACGTTTCCAAACTTTAGAAATACTCACAACTTCTGAAACATGAGCGACAACATCAGCCACCCGCCTAACTATGGCGCTAGTTTCCTATTCAAGTTGGTTTGTAGTTGTCCGATTATGAAAACGTTAACATCTCCCACTATTATTTAACAATTACCAGCACCCGCTCGGACCATCCCTCTTTAGTTCCATGAGCAACTATTGGTTTCCGAGACTCTGCAGCATTCGAAGCGGATGAGATAGAGTCAGTTCGATAATCTCAATCACACCATTGAAAATGAACCACAAATTTTCAAAACCACTTCGAATTTTTCTTACAAGTTTGTTTTATTGCACTTTGAACTTCCATTTACTTGTCAGCACTTTGGTCAGAAAGTGAGGAACCAAGTTTCCTAGTTAGGAGCTTGTATTTAAAGTTGTATTTCTAGTTTGTTCCAAAGTTACTTCTTCGGAGCACGCTTGATACCAAACGGTTTCACATTGGTAGAAAGGAGAAAAAGTTGGTTAAGCGAAGCAATGTAAAATCGTAATTACGCAACCCCTGTCTTGAATTAGTATTGCTCACAAACCAAACGATGGATAAGGGCCCAATTGATCTGTTCTGAGGAAAACGTTCTGCCGGTGCCCACAATATGGCCATAGACGTACAGCCAAACCTAAGTGGCTGGGCAGCCATATGACATATGACGTTCCAAGGATAGCCAAGCAATTGTGCCCTCCCTGCGAACATTTTCCGTTTATTGACATCTGCGAATTATGTTGGCATTTTAGAGTAATATTCGAAGGAGTGTCGGGTTTAGCCTTCCCCGTTTAGCTTCAGCTAGATTCAAGCCTTTCGAGTTGGATTGGGAACGCCAAAAGCGAATTGATAAGCGCGTAGAAACGCGGCGTTTAACCAAAACCATTTGAGAAAAGCAGATGAAAACGGCCACCACTAGCCGATACTGACCATCATAATATAATATACGAAGAACCACATTGCTCCAACTGTAATGGCTAGGAATGGCCAAATCAGAAAAGGGGGTCTACCGGTAAGCCGTAAAAGTATCCTGTTGAAGCATTTTTGCACTGCTGGATGACGTTTACCACGGACCTAGGCTCGATAAAAAAAATTTATTTATTTATGTGCTTAAAATCGGTTCTTTTCCTCAAATGCATAGCGCGGAAGGAGACAATTTAGATGAGACTGAAGTCATTCAATTCACAGACCGCTCTTTCTTTCCGGATTGTTGTCCATTACCTCACATGTTTTTCTTCACCCTTCAATTATCACTATGAAGACCGTGGATTCCACAGAAGACGGTCTTAATAACCTGAACTTTTTCGAAACCTATGTTTTTAAGGAAGCTAATGCAGTGTGCAATCTTTTTTCATATTACTTGGTTGTCCATAAGTCCTTGCAGTTTTTTTTTCAACGATTCACTGCAGATTTCGCCGGCGGTCTCTTCCATAGCGCTGCATAGATTTCGAAAAAAAAATGATTTGGTCTATCAGAACATGTATTGCATTTTTTTTTTCGTCATGAATTGTGTCAATTTTTAGGTCGTTGAAGTGAAAAGTGAAAAAGTGAAAAAATAGCCATTTGCGCACTTGTTCTCTCCGCTTAGTTTGTAATTTTTTCGCAGTTTTTTTATAGCACTTGGAAGACAATGTTCTGTACTACAAGAACATGTGTTGGTCCTATTTTCTCACTCGCCCTTTATTGATTTTTAGGCCATCAAATTGGGACGTCCGACTTTCCCGTCCGAATTTTTACAGACAGCTCGGTTCTGTGGTTGGACCGCCGGCGATATCTGCAGTGAATCGTTGAAAAAAAACTGCAAGGACTTATGGGACAACCTAATAAATGTCCAGAATTTTGAGAAAGAGCCAAAATGCGTTTCTCGTTTGAAGCTGCAAAAACAGGCAGAATCCTTTCACCAGATAAGCTCTCTTACAGCCGTATCACGACTAGAGACATCACATTCACTTAGGAGTGTATGTGAAGAACTCCTCCACCTAGTACGCTCCAACGTTATGCCATCGCTCTGGCTATTTACAGTATTGTGGGGCTGACTAAGCGGAGAAGACCTAACAGGCCGCATTTGGTGTAGTCGGGAGAAGGTAGGACATCCCGTTCGTCTAAGTCCTAACCAACCAAGCCTTCTCCCCTTCATAGGTTGATGAGTTGCCATAATTCTCCATTATTGGGGAACGATGCGCATATCTTGCCAACTGAGCAAACCATGCATTCAGTTGCAGTTACCTCGCGTGGCTGGCAAAGATCGCGTGGCTCATCCTAAAATTATGCTGATTTTCAGTATAGAGTTCTGCTCTGGAGCACAGCGTATTTGTAGCTGAGCTCAAATCAAAAATCAAATACGTTCAAAGTTTTCTGTGCTTCGTAACGAGGAATAAGGTTTGGATTTGAGGGATGACTTAAACACAAAGTATTTACTACGTGTCACTAATGTCACACGAGGTGTTTTTAGAGTAGAAAGAATTCAGGTTCTATTCTTATGTGCAATTATCAGCGGCTCTTCGTGGGGTGAATATAACGGAAATAATAATAAATATACAAAAGGAGGCTCATTTTAGAGTAAAGGAAAAATTGTCAAAGAAAGGAACGAAACGTAGATTATTGGAACCCGGAATATTCGAATGAGTGAATCAAATGAGCCCATGACAAGGGAAACTGCTTTCGTCGCTCAGGGAGAGTCCGCGGATGGATTCTGCGCTCTTCGAGCGCAGAATCAGGCTAGGGAAGGGACTCCAGAGTGTGTGTCATCCAAACTACCCATGTTTCCACATTTCCACTGCAGTTTCCACTGCTTTCGTCGCTCAGGGAGAGTCCACGGAGCAGTGAGCAGCCACCGACCGACCATCGGCCGCCTTCCACATCGACTGACCGCGCTGACCTCGTTTTCCACGTTTGCCACGTGCCCGCGACGCGACCGCTCGCGGCGCAGCGAAGGAAGAATAGCCGCCATCGAGTGTGTCTACGGCTTTTAACAAATTCCTAGGTTTGGAATCGAGAGGTCCAAAACAGCAATTCTGCTGGGCTTACTGCAACGATACCAACCTCTTCCATAGAGGGATGGAGGTGCAACTCATCGTCAGAACCAAAATATAAAAAATGAAAATCTGAAACAGGCTAAAACACTCGTTTTTGATTGCAAAGTCAGTTTTTGAGAACTCGATCTCAAAGTGAAATGAGCAGTTCTTTGCTTTTTTGGATAATTGAAGAGTATTTCTGTTCACTAAAACTGTATACACTACGCATAGGAATTTCGCTTTGACATTGATGTTAAAAACTTGTATCACTTTCGAAACAGTGACATAAGGAAAGCTTATCCAAGCAATTGTAAACTACATGGGTGGAATAAAAGCAAACCTTGTTGAGCCTTGACTCACGGATAACGCAGAGAGCAGTAGGCAGAGTGAGGCGTTTTTTTACTACTACTGGTCGTTCCACTTATTATGCCTCTTTGGATTGAATTGCAGGAAGCCGAGATTTATTAATGAAACTAAATCGCCGCGTTTTGTGCATCTTGAGCGTAACACCGAAGACATGACGTTAGTGGAAGTAAATGCGGAAAGGAACAAAAGGGGGGGGGGGGGGTGAAGTCATGAGAACAAAATTCGCCAGCACCGAATTTTCCTGCGCTTTTCTGGAGAAGAAACGTACGTTTGGTGTTGATCAAAGCCCGACATACATAGATGCTGATTTCGGAAACGCTGGAGCGAGAAACCACTTCATGGGCAACTAGCAGTGGCGCGCAGAGAATACGTTGGACTCAAAGCGACAGAGCGTAGAGCAACGGGAACTGCCGAGCAGAAACGATTCAATGCTCCGTCTTTGTGCAAATGACGAATCGCCCTGTAACCACGTTAGGCCACAATATTCATCCAGTTCCTCAAGCGATAAGTAAATTCGCTATAAGACTCGCTCGCTCCTCATCGACGAAGGCTCTGCACATTGTCAGCGTATTGAGTGAGAGTCTATGGAGCTGGCACGATCTAAACAGTGTTAGCCTAGTAAGGTCCACCACCACTGTTTTTTTGTAAAATCCTAAAAGATGTTGATGCAGAGAGGAAGCGCCCGTTGTCTTTCTTCTTTATAACATGCGGGACATTTGACCAGAGAAGTCTAAGAACGCTGGGCAGGATTCATACGCCGTTATTGCAGAAAGGCAACTGATTTTGCTTGAGCTGGACTGAAGCTGCCAGTTACGAAAGAGAAGCAGTTTGATCTACCCTCTAAATTTGCACCTCCGTTCGAGCATGGTGAACCCGCAGAGTTGTCTATCCCTGCTATGGTTCATTTTTGTGGAGTGTCGACAGTATGCGCAGATGCCTTGCGTGTATTGTACGCACTGCGTAGCACCCGCTGAACTCTGTCGCCGACGTCGCCGACAACAGCATCGCCGAAGTATTGTAATATAGGCCTTAGATTCTTGCTCGTGCTTCCAACACTTTGTCTCCCTTCGAATAGACGGACGGATACTAAACGCAGCTGTGCTAGATAAAATACTGACATTTCCATCGGGGGACAAAGGGGGTCGTTGTTTAAACCAGACACGCATTCAGCATACATATGTATGCATATATAATAGATGCTCCAGAGAATACGTAATCTGTTGTATAAAAGGGACCCCATTCATTCTCCTCTCACCATTAAATATGTCACCCATATCACTAATAGTGTCGCGTGATCGAGTTGTTCGAGCGGACACCGGCGCCGTCTACATTCGTATCTGTCGTGTGCCAGAGTGCTCCAACGGACAGGCATTTCTCGAAGGACACGAACAGCGTCATACCGTTCGTTCAGGTCTTAAGTCCGGCGAGTGCGTTGCTGGGTTCTGTTCTTCTTCTGACTCTAGCGTAATCTATTCAGTTACGGGTGTCTGTGAAACGCGTCAGAGAACGGTCACCTTGACCTTGTAGTTCGGATTTTCCGGCGGACACCGTGATTGCTCATACCCGACCCTGCAGCTTCGAAGCTTGGACATCCGTCTCTAGTTGTATGACGCCCCGTGCTGCTCTGCTCTATGTAATGGCGTATCATCTCAAGAGTTTCCAAGCATCTCTCGGGGTTTTTAAGCTCTCGTTTACCTTAGCACTACGCTACATAAGGTGCCTGTGTTCCTCGTCAATGTTGCCACTGACGCTATCTTCCCAAAGGTCCTCAGGCTAAAGGTATCAGTCGATGCTCGTCCTGGGACTTCTCTTCTTGAACGTTACGACCTTCTCTCCTCCACGGAGTCTCCCCCCCCCCCCCCCCCCCCCCGCCCCCGCACGGCGAAGCCACTGCCACCAGCATTGTACTCCAGTCAAAAGCAGAAGCACCAAATTCCCTGACCTCTCAAGAGCTTCAGTTTATGTGCTGAGAAATATTCGAAAACAGACATATTTCTGTTCGAACCATTCTTATGACTTTACATTGTGTGCTGTATGTGACACTCGTTTTAGAAATCGCTATTGAGTTCTTTTCTTAAGGAACTATGCTTAGCTTTGTTGGTTTTGTAATGAAAAAAGCCAAGACCAAGAAAGCTGTGAGGCTAAATAAAACCAACTGCGAAGGGATAGAAACAGGAGAAGCAACGAATGCTTGGAAATTATAAATGAATGAACTTCAAGCGATATGTTGTTCTATAAGCAGGTACAGCAAGTCTAATTCTTAAAAAACAAATATAAACGGTCTGTTCTGGTTTTTGTGGTCTCACAGCCTTGGTCTAGAATTTAGCGACTTTTGAACTTGCAGAACTTCCAGCGACTTTCGCTTCTCTGCACCAAAAATGGGCACGAGGTAACGAAGTCCGAAGGAGGGGCCGGCCGTCAGGTGTAGCGATATTAGGTTCCTGTTTCCGATTTCCCGCCCAGGCCAACCAAGCCTTCCATACTCCGTTGCCGCTGAATAGGAATCAGACTTGTTTGGGAAGGGTAAAACGCCGATTTGTTCATCGGCAGGTCATCGTGAGGTCATGCGCATTTAAATTGCCCCAAGTTATCTCGTAGAAGTATATAGAATATGTGCGTTCCAAAACGAGCGGGCTGACTCGATCCCTTTTGCTTTTAATCTTTCTACCGTAAAATTTGTGCAGGTACACACATACATACTGCTTACGTATCTTCGCTAGGTCATGTACTTTGTACACGATGAGCTGCGCGGATAAAGAACAAAATTCAAGGTTAGGAGATGAGTACGGTGCACGCAAACGATTGTGAGCTGTTTTCCTTGGTATCGGGGTCTTCTACTAGTCACATCGTTTTCCATGAATGCGCATTTAATAAAAATTTGGAATGGACATACCTAAAATATATATGTGGACCGTTTATATTTCAAAACAAATCCTTATTTCGAAAACCAAGGAGAAATGCGAAAATGTCATACTTGCTCTATGCCAACTCGGTTTATCAAAAACACCAGCTTCACTTTGTCTTTCTGATATCTTATCCTATTCCGATGAGTTTTTCGCAGAAGGTGGTACGTTCTCAACATCGTGGTGGCACTGAATCTATCGAAAATATCAGTAATTACTAGAAGATGACAAAGAATTTTTGGTTCCTCCGAGGAAAGAAATCGTGCGCACACAGTCATTCACGATGTGGTCTGTGACATTCGTGTCACAATTAACCACGTTCTGAAGTTCTCTTTCTTGCGCATTCTGTGCTCTCCTCTGTGACTGCAGACCAGGCGGTACAAGGGAGGAACCGTTTTCCCATATGTTGCGAATTTTTCTCTTGATTTTGATATGATTTTTTATTAAGGCCATGAAAGGAGCATGTTAACGTGATAGAGCTAATGTAAGCGAAAAGACCCAGAAATCGAGATGAGCTAGAGGACGAGCACGACCGCCGACAAAAGGATAACAGCTCAGACTGCTTAGGTTCTCTAATACAAGGTTCTTTGATCACTCATACTCTATTTATAATTAGCGAATTCATTTCAGCTTGTTTGGCGTTGTCTCGAGGCATTCTAATTTTCCGGAATGCGCGGGAGTACGGAGAGAATTCAGCCAGTCTGAAAAACAAATGAGACGACGACATTTTTCCCACAGCAAGTTCACTACTAATTACGTGTTTTAGCACTGCAGTTTATGCTTGAATGGGCATGAGCGATGTCACTGTATACTTCAGGAACGATCACACGAAGATGTAAAGTCGCATGGAAGAAAGGGAGTGAATGAACGACGACACGTAACCTCTAAGGCAATGGCATTCCTTGCGAAGCACAGCGACTCGTTTGCTGGAGGAATGGCGCTCAGAGATACACCCTTCGGAGATTCTGTGACTATGAATTGAGGATGATCAACAACAAAAACAGAAGCATCGGATGCAGAGGACGATTCATAGCTGAGCAGCTTTCCACAATGGCCAACATTTATGCGGACGAAGCATGAGATGAGGGCTGGAAACAAGGGAGAACGGGATTAGGGGGTGCGACATAAACACTTTCTCGAGTTGCTTCACAGCGAGTCTGCACGATTTTCAGTTGTCGTCCTGCTCGTATTCTCCTCTTGCTTCCTGCTACAATGCGCGGGGCTTGCACTGGCTGCATCTCATCCTTAGTTTTCTGAACGGTGGCCTTCTGGTGTACGTAGTTGCTGATTAGTTTGGCCCAGTTGGAGGAAGCTCTCACAATGAAGGCAGATCGTGTGCATTTGTCGATTCCTATTGCTTTTCTGGTTGCTGAATTCCTAGTGGATGGAAGAAACCAAGGTGAAAAATATCTAGCCGTCTAAGCAATGAAGCGGCGAAAAAAGCAACCTCATCTCGCTCATTCTGTTCCTCTTTACTTCCCAGTAATCATTGCTGTTGACCGCTGGTTCCAACGCGAAGAATATGGAAAGTCCAAAACGAAACCACCAACGATATGGAGACAATGAACAGCCCTTTTGGCGTAGCGCATAAAATCTTCATTCTATCGTCTCTCCCACCTTGACGCAAACGCAAATTTGTTGGAGGTAGAGTTTATTATAAGGAGGAAATCGAGTTCTAGATACCACACTAACAATAAGTGAAATATGAGTGCTACGGGGCGCGTCGAGCGCAGTCGGAGGAGGCGCCGGCTGCCGCCTGCACCCGATACTAGGTTCCTGGTTCGGATTTCCCGCCCAGGCCAACCAAGCCTCCCATCCTTCTGGGGTCGGTGAATTGGTACCAGACTTGTCTGGGAAGGATAAAGCGCTGACTTGTTCATCGGCTGGCCACTGCAAGTCATTGTATGGCCAAATACGCATTCAACTCGCCTCCACGACATCCCGTAGAACCAGAATGCGTGGTGCATCCCCAAGGGGATTGAATAACGTCGTCCATTAGCCTTCATCCTTATGAGTGCTACGAAAGTTGTTTCCGGAGCAGGTGCAGCACTTTGAGTTGCAAGTAGTTGTAGACATCTAGGACGAACACTTGCAGACATGAAACTGTGTTGTACATAGATTGTTACAACGCACGCATTACACATTTACGGGATGAAGGCATTTTTGATGCGTATTTAGATTATTATTCCGGGACAAGTCCGAAACCAATCCACCCACTGCAAAGAAACGGAGAGCTCGGTTGTCTGATGCTTGATCTAAACCGGAGTACATTACAAGAAGGCTACCTGTTCGACCTGAAGAGCATTTGGCTGGCAAAGATCGTGTTAATTTAAGAACACCTCTATGGAGGCGGTTGATCACGGTAACGATTTTGGCACTAGATGTACATACATACGATTCTGGCCATCGCGACAGAAATGTCGGCACGCATTTTAAGCGTCGGTGGTGTTCTGAAAAAAAAAGAAATCCCAGTATGAACGACCGCCTTGAACGTCCATCAATCGCACATGTATGATATACGACCGCTGCAGTAAGTCTCATTCGTCCTCACTAACCTTACTAACGCAGAGTGACATCGGCACTCTTGGTGGATCGGATCATGAGTTTAGTCTTCTCTAGGGGAGCTTGGATGAGGCCCTCAACTCCCTAAAGAAGATTCGTAATAAAAAACTTTGTTGGGCACACTAATAATACTTGAAGAACGAAAGAGTTGGACGGACATAAGCCAAATGAAGTTTGTTTTACATACACGGAGGTACTCGAGGATCCAGCTCTCTGCTAGCAAAAAAGGATAAAGTTCATTTGGCAATGCACTTACACAAGAACTCAAAACCCTTCGAATATTTTAAGGCGTGTGGTTTACAATTACGGATGTCTCCTCAACATTTTCTAAGTGTCTTTCGTCAATTAGATCACCAATGTCCCTTCAGTTATTAGGCATGGTCTTTACTCTTACAAGAGAAGCATATGAAATTCCCCCCAAAGATTCTTAATGAAACCTATATGGTCTTGTAGGGCATCGAACAAGGATCACAGAACTGTGCTTGGTTTTTGCTAGGCCACTGGGTGGCCCAAAAATGGAAAAAAGGTATCGCTATAGGGTGGACTGATAAGGCATAAGTGACATCTGGAATGGTCCTGTCGTGCTTAGAACGTAACCTACAAAAGGTTTGCAGTTTAAATTAAGGTATTATTATAGTAATACCTGCCGTCCGTGCGGCCACTCGGCCGTATGACGGTTTCTTGACGGCTTCGCCGTGGCAATAACTTCTCATGATCAACTGTAGCGGCCACCTATGTCATGGTTTCCTCAGGAAGAACATCTTAACTACGTCGATTAGGGTAAGCCAGAAAAAAAGCGAAAAAATGGACGACATCCACAAAAACGCTAATTTGCCGAATATCGATTGTTGGCGATCGACAGTTCACAAACGAACTTCAGGTTCGTGTTCAGCAACCGCGTTTACCCGAGGACTGAAGTTTTCAGTCAGGTAGAAGACGTCTGGGTATTTTCCGCTAATTTCCCGTACTGTAATTTGATCAATATCGATTGATGGCTATCGATACTTCAAAATCAAACTTCAGATTCGTGTTCAGCGACCTCCATTATTCCCAGGGCTGAAGTTTCGTGCCGCTTTAACGTCATCCTCAAAAAATCGATAATATCGATCGATATCGATTGTTCGTCTTAAGATTCGTGTTCAGGGACTTCGATCACCTCCAGAGCTGAAGTTTCCTGCGGCTTGAACGTTATCCACAAGAATTCGATAATATCGATCGATATCGATTGCCTTCAAAAACCCCTCCCTTCGATGATCATCTAAATGAACAGGGACGGTTGCCGACGTGTTCGGCACATCTACGGCTCGCCATGCAGGGTTGCCGACGTGTTCGGCTACTCAGTGCCTTCATTCCAGTTGTGACGGAAACACACATCACGCACACACACGCTTGCAGCTTTATATATAGTGATAATTTACGTCTCTCAAAAGAAGCTGCATCCCTCCGGGGTCGGTGATTCAGGTGGTTCCACCACGATCATTGGTGATAGTGACTGGATGGCCGAGTGGAAAGCGAGTCGGACTTACGGAAAGGGGATCGAGGGTTCGATTACGGAGGGGCGAGGTGATTTGCTAGGTGGTCTGTCCCATTTTTACAAAAGGAGAGTACATTTTGGCCTTAGTAGGATACCCTATTATTGGGTATTACCTGTATCAAGGCGCGTGTAGCGCAGTCGGAGGAGGCGCCACTGTCGCGTGCACCCGATACCAGGTTCCTGGTTCGGATTTCCCGCCCAAGCCAACCAAGCCTTCCATCCCTCCGGGGTCGGTGAATTGGTACCAGACTTGTCTGGGAAGGATAGAGTGCTGACCTGTTCATCGGCTGGCCACCGCAAGTCATTGTATGGCCAAATACGCATGCATGTCGCCTCCACGACATCCCGTAGAAGTAGAATGCGCTGGCGCATCCCAGAAGGGATTGAGTAACGCCGTCCTTTATCCTTTATCCTTTACCTGTATCACCTGTCGTCCCGTTGATCATCGACTTGCTCGTGCGGGCAAAAGCAGCATCTCCATTCGTCCTCGTCGCGTGTCAGAGTGGTCCAATGGATCCTCCTCGCTCAATGGATACGAGAGCGTCATATCGGTCGTTCTGGGCTTTCACCAAGAAGTCTGACCAACGCGTTGGTGGGCCTCCTGGTGTCTCTTGACATCCCGCGGAGTCCAGTCAGTGATGGCTCTCGTACAGCGGGTGTCTGCGAATCACGTTACGTGGCCGGCCCACCCAATTTTCGACGACTTGGCTCATGCGACAGCGTCTCTGATCTTCGAACGTCGGCGAAGCTCGGAGCCCAGGAGGCTTTCTCTCACTTGCGTGAGTCGTGTCACTCCGAGCATCGTCCTCTCGATTCCACGCTGCTCGACGCTGATGGCGTGTTCCTCCTGCTTTCGTATAGCCCACGTCTCTGAGGCGTATGTTAGGGCAGGAAGAACAGTGGCGTCGAATAGGTGGGCACGGAGTCGGGCATTCTTCGTCTTCTTCACGACTTCTTCGACGCTTATGCAAGCTCCCCATGCCGCTCTTTTCCTCCTGCTCAGCTCTGGTGCTAGGTCGTTAGCCATGTTGACTTCGCGACCCAGATACACGTAGCTGGAGCATTCGGAGATGTTCGTTCCGTTGAGCGAGAATGGGGCATCAGAAACTTGTCCGTTCCTCATGAACGTCGTCTTCGTAAGATTCAGCTGCAGTCCAACGTTCCCACATACACGATCGAAGTTGGCCAGCATTCGCTCCACCTGACTGATGCTCGGTGTTATGAGCACGATGTCGTCAGCGAAACGAAGATGGTGCAGCTGCTGGTCGTCGACCTTCACTCCCATGTTTTTCCATTCTAGTTCACGCAAGACGTTTTCGAGGGTGGCGCTGAAGAGCTTCGGGGATATGGTATCCCCCTGCCTAACCTCTCTCTTCATGTCAATGACGACGTCGTTGTAGAATGGAGAGATCTTGGTCGTGAATTCACTGTACAGCTCTCGAAGGACTCTGATGTACTGAGTAGGAACGCCCTGAGCGAGCAGGGCTTCGAAGACCGCTTCAGTCTCGACAGAGTCGGATGCCTTCTTCGATGAGCTTCGTAATGGTGTGCATGTCGTCGATCGTGCTGAACCCTCTCCGAAATCCTGCTTGTTCGCATGGCTGTCCTTCGTCCAGCGTTCGGCTGATCCCATTCAGGATAACTCGAGTGAACAGCTTGTAGATTACGGTCAGCAAGCAGATCAGGCGATAGTTGCCAATGTCGTGCACGTCTCCCTTCTTGTACAGCAAGACGGTCTTGCTGGTCTTCCACTGAGATGGAACCTTGCACTCCTACAGGGAGCGCGTAAAGAGCCGCGCCAGGGTGTTGATGAGCGTAGGCGGGAGGTTCTTCAGGTGTTCGGGTCTGATCCTGTCAGGGCCGGGTGCTGTACGTTTCTTCACCGACGAGATGGCGTGTCGGATTTCGGAAGAGAAAACAGAGGGGACGACGTATCCATCCTGCGGAAGATGGCATGGGGGCAGGTCGACGTGGCTATCGAAGAGATCGGAGTAGAAGTCGTGGATGACCCTCTCCATGGTCCTTCTGGAAGAGGTGACGGTTCCGTCGGGACGTCGGAGAGCTGTCATCTTGGTCTTGAAGTTGGCGAAGTTTCGGCGGGCATTGCGGATGCTCAACCCTGCCTCTGCTGCTTCAGCCAACACTTCCGCCCTTCTCTCCTTGAGATCTTCCTTTATCGCCGCTCTGCATAGCTTCGCAATCTCGGACGTCATTTGGTAGTTGCCTGATGCTTGCGCTACTCTAGCTGGCGTATCAGCTCGAGAGTTTCCGGAGATAGGCGTCTCTTGGTGGTCTTCAAGCTCTCGGCTCCCTTAGCACTATCGCGGAGATGGTGCACGAAGCGGTCATATTCCTCATCGACGTTGTCCATGACGGCATCTTCCAAAGGCCGACAAGAGAGGTGTAGAGGTCCCATTTGATGGTCGTTCTGGGATTCCTCTTCTTGAACTTCGCGGCCTTCTCTCCTTGACGCGAAAAGCGAAACCTCGCGCGAAGGAGGCGGTGGTCCGATCCCGTGTAGAACTTGGGGACAACGGAGGCGTCGGTCAGACAATACTTGCGATTAAAGATGATGTGGTCGATCTCGTTGTGGAACTGGCCACCGGGGAGTTCCCAGTATCATCGTATGGAGGGAGGCTTTTGGAACTGTGAGTTTCCATGGATGGTTTTGGTCGACATGATAAACTCACACAGCCTTTCACCTTGCTCGTTCCACTCCAAACCGTGGGTTCCGATGTGAAGTTCTTGCGGCGACCTTCGCGGTCCGATTTTGGCGTTGAAGTCGCCGACGATCACCTTGTAGAAGGTGTGATCTTCCTTATAGAAGTTCTCCAGCTCCACGTAGAAGGCTTCGACCTCTTCGTCGTCGTAGTCGGATGTTGGGGCATACGCGACGAATACAGTCAAAGGTGGCACGGAGCCACATCGTTTCAGTCGCAGACGTCCGATTCGGCTTGTCAAAGACTCGTGTGAATCGATGTTCATGGCCAAGTGCGTGTTTACGAGGACACCAACGCCGCCTTCCCCCTGCTGTCGCATGTTCTGAGGAACAGTTCTTCTCTGGAGTCGTAGGCGGCATGTAGGGGTGGTGTCTTCTTGTCTCGGTCAGTCCGATGACGTCGTACTTGATCTTCCTGGTCTGCATCATCAAGTCCTCAACGGATGTTTCCGACGCAAGCGTGCGGGCGTTGTAAGTACAGATCGTCATCCTAGTCCTTCTCAGTTTGCGCAGCCTCCTGGTTAGGCTCAGAGATTTTAGCAGCGTCTCCGTACTCGTCCTTCCCATCGCTGCAGAAATGGGGGCTCTTTCGGGGTCAGGGGAATGAGGCCCTTTAGTGCTGCTGTGTTTGACTGGAATACAACACGGGTAGCTAGTCAGGCTCTGTAGGTGCGGGCGAATAACTCCGGGCAGCCAACCAGACTGCCCGGAACGACGGGGCGAGACTTTTGAGGCGGCCGCGAATCGCCTACGATGTACTCCCAGTCTATCGAGTGCAAGCTTTTGGCCGGGCCGACACAGTTACAATCCGCACAGTCGCGAACACATCCACGCACACTGTGCATCAACATGCCGCTCCCACACACAAGGAACGCGTCGACCCGAACAGCAGGAGCAAGGAGTCCATCCCCTGCATCGCACCTGCATCACTGGGCAGTACACTGTTGCATTTGGTTCGTGTTTAATTCCCCTATCCACCACCCGGGACGCGCAACGTGGCCCTGCGACAAGCGGCCCGAGATTCCTCTTAACAAGAGAGCCCGAAGGCTCTCTATCGAGGGATATCCGTCCGTATTATTGGGTAGAGGTGCAAAAGAGTGACGAGATCACGACCACCGATTTCGCACTATGAAAATTATTTAAGCCGGTGCTAGCTAGCTTTAGTCACCCATTTCTACCGTAACCTACCGTAATTGCAAAATTTTAAAAACATTTATCATATTCGTGATCAGCTCCCCAACCAACCCCCTGAGAGATGCTTGCGCGAACATTTTTCTATCCACTTCTCCTCGACCTTTGGAGTCGTAAAAGGCGGCAGTGCCGGTTATTCTGCGTATACTCCTTTAGTTGCACATACCCATCGTAACCTCTGTAATCTATGGTTTCGCCGAAAATGGTTGCCAGATTGGTGATCTGCCTCCTCTGCTCTGTTATTAGTTCAGTGCTCGAAAAGGTGCAGTTCCCCAAGACAGTCATTTGCATTGAAAGGTGTCGGCTATAGTGCAACAGTTTTCTATTAGTATAGTGGCATAAAATATAAACAGTTGAAACCTAGAAATGTAAAAGCTTGCTCCTAGCCATATGCCTGTATGAATGCATGTATGAGTTGTAAGCCCTAAGAAGCATTTCCTCATCCGCTATATAGAGAGCTTTGAATACAAGGAATGTTCGAGAAAACGCTTTACTATATGTTACTTCGTAGGGCTCAGAGAAACTAAGCTTGTTACCATAGCAAAATCTTAATTCTTTGACTCATGAAGCAGCTGCTATTGAGTGATCCTTGAAGCTACAGTGGAGGCCATAATCTGGTTTTTCCCTTCCCTGAACATAGTGTTCTCAGGTGCCAGAGGGAGCTTCCATGCTCCAGTACTATACTATAAAGCTCGTAGGTGAATCGAGACCATGAGCTAGTAAGAATCAAACGCTTTTTTTGGATTGCAAGCCTTTCGTTTAAGTAAACAGTGTTTTCACTAACCTGCTGCATATCAGGTAATAAGGAAAGTATCCCTCCACTTGTGCAATTTTTTTCAAATTAGTCCTCTCGTTCCATACATACGACAACTAACGAACATATACACCACTATTATCTACAACATAATGTCATTTGTCAGGTAACTTGTTGATCCTGTTTCTATAGAACTCCTGGGGCAAGATCCATCAACGATAACGCTGGTATCATTTCACCGCGGATTCACCATACCAGCCTACGTAGGATGTGACACAGAGAGATGCAGAGATACAGAGATACAGACACAACAACCGATATATCGTTACCGACCGGTAAGCGGTTGGTGAATCTGGCCCCTGGAGTTTTGGAGAAAAATACCTCACCGAGGCACTTTTCAAGTTGCTTCCTTTCGTCCAATTGTTCCTTCTTCAATTGGCTCGGCAACGATTGAAGCAGATGGTAGTCCGTTGCAGCAAGGCCCGTTGAGTACGACGGGTGGCCTAGAAGATGCCATCCGAAACGCAGGAGTTTTTCTGTGTCTCCCTTGCAACGTGTGATGCGCATTGTCGTGCAGGAAAAAGATCGTGCCTTGTTCCCCACGAAGAACTCTTCCAACGCGATCCAACAGCCTGCAGTAGACACTGCTAGTGACAGTAGTGTTTGCAGGTAGCAACTCTCAGTGGATAACTCCTCTGCAATTGCTCCAGACACTGAACATTGCCTTTTTTGGATGAAGTTCTGAAAGTCTTGGCGTGGGAATTCCTGCTTCGCCGCTACTGAGCCACTGACGCTTTCGCGTGTGGTTCTCGAGCCAAGAAAAATTCCGCCAGAAAGCCAAGAAGTTCATGCACGCATCCCGGCGCGCCTGTAGCTGGTGGCCGCTAAGTTAATGCGGTATCCATGCACAGTATCTACCTGTCTTCCCAAGGCCACGCAGGTGTTGACCTATGGTGTTGACCTATGGTGGTGTGACTGCAATCGAGTTTCTCTGCCAGTTAACGGCTGCAAGGCCGGGGATCCTCCTGAACCAGCTCCGGAAGGCGCTCCTCATTCACTGCAAGTAGCCTTCCAGACCGTGGTTGGTCCTGCAAGCAAAATTCTCCGTTCTTTAACTTCCGCAACCATACTTTCGCTGTGTCGTAGGAGACAGTGGTAGGACCTATTATTCCACCACGACTCTTGAACTGCTTCGCTTTTTGAACTCGTAAGGCAGAAGCAGTGAATTTGCTTGCAGTCGAGAACGATTTTCTCTGCCATAGTCGTAACCGAATATGACGACAATAGTGCTAAATATTGGTCGTAGGTCAGCTATATATGCGTTATTGGGAGAAGGTTCCACAACACGTTTCAAAAATTTGACGAAACGCCAGAGTGAGTGGCGGGAATCTTTCCTTACAACCGAGTACATTCGAAGACACATGTAACCTTGAGATGAAGATGAAAATCATGAAAAGATGTTCGATTTTACTTTCTGGACAGGGGAATGATGGCTACAAATGTTGCATCCCTATCCATTAGAAGCACCAATTATTTTCGTTTTTCTTGAGGAAGATAAGCTTAAACTTAATGCTGATTTACCGCAACTTCGCTGGGACCAAAAATTATGTGCTTCTTGCTCGACAATTTAAATTGCATCTCCTTACTTATACTTTGTTCGTAGTGTGCCCTGAACCTCTCTCTTGTTTAGCGTCAATTCTAATCCGTTCCACTTGCCTTCTCTTGTCCTGCCAAAGCAGTATGGGATGCATGGATGGGACTTGGTGTTGTTGGCGGACCTACTAACGATAAGTTGATATTATTACCCGCTTTTCCTCATACGTCCTGCAGTGTTGGCAGGCCCCTGCTCTCCGCCTCGAACTCCCTATCCTGCCCTTACTAACTTTCTATATCTGTTTCTGATGCTTTTAAAGTTCGCTTATTTTCTCGAGGAGCTTTTTTGATTACGTGTTATTAAAAAGGATGGCTGTTCTGATTCGATGATTCTTTTTGATCCTTCTGACGTGTTCTTTTCTAAAATGTTGTGCATGTAACAAAGAGATAATTTTCCACCCATAATATGTGAAGTTAAGTAAATAAATTACTCTAAACAATTCACTGCTACGCCTACATAACAGTGAGCAGCTAGTACACGAGCTGTCAAGTGTCGCACATTTTAGGGTCAAGACCGACAGCGCGAGATGGCGAAAAACAGAAATAAAACGAAAATCGTCTGCAAAGTCTGGATGAGGCCTGGAATCAAATCAGCAGACTCAAGTAGAGAAGTTGAGGTGAGAAGGCGACACGGACGTCGCCAGCGCCACAAACGCATTTAGCATATGAAATTGGGGGCGAGCCGGCACGAGTGTCTGCGACTGACAGCGACTTCTTCGGCACCAGAATTACTCGAAAATTTTCAAACAAAACATTCCACTACGATTAGTTTGCCGCAGTTTCCACGCGACTGCAAAACTGCGAAACGGCGCAAAATTGAGGGCCTTCGTATGGAGCAGACCGGAGCGGAAACCTCATTGGGGTTATGAAAACGACGAGAAAGCCGTCACAAGAAAAACTGGAAGAAGGCAGAAAGCAACTAATGACACTCAGCTATGTCTAGTAACACCAGAAATGGATCGTGTTGCACAGCTGACAGAAGCCTGATCTCACATGTCACAACTAAACGATTGTGAGCCTGCTTGGCGCCGTGTCAACCTATACTCAAATCAATTCGACGTCGGTGAACTCCAGAAAGTGAAGAAAACGAAAAGAGCGAAATGCCTACGAAGTGGGCAGGTCTGAAGATGAATACTCAGTTGCACTACCTTCGAGTTGCAGCGCTGAAGGAGAAGGCGTGGCGCATTACAGGTTTTAACGACATCGAGTTTCGTTTTTTGCAGTTTAGCGTTGCATCGCTATTTCAAGGTTTCTCAAACGGAGTAGCTATGCTTATTTAAGAATCTCATGGCAAATAACAAGCCTCAAATTTCGAGGGAATAAGGCATTCACCTCAGAGGATATGTGTCATTATTGCAAAAAAATTCTGAGAGCCAAAATAGGGTACTCAAATCTTCGAAAAAATCCCAATACGAGAAATTGAAATTGAATTTTTAGTGGTTCATCTACAGAAAACGCAGAGTAAGGATGGGATGAATAATCATTGCTGCACCATCTCTACATCAAGAGCCAGAGCCTGATATGCCTTCAGAAGCTAATCGCCTTTACTAACAGCGGCGCGTAGTCTATCTAAGTTGGATTGAACATCCGAGTAAACAACTGGGAGCAGCTCTGATCCACGAACAGTTTTAATACAGTCCTTCGAGTCATACCTCTGGAATAGACACCGCACTCGTAGGGCGAATTTTACTCTCTACGCCCTTCTATGACCGGGGGTGGACAATGAAAATTGTTTTTCCCCAGACCTAAAACCACAACCAGAGCCTTCTTCACTGCCATAGCAATGTTTCGTTACGATCAAAACTTCTAGCGCCAGGCGGGACTCGAACCCGCACTTCCCTCTGACCAGGCGGGGTTGCTCTGTGCCTTTACACCACCGGCGCCGTTTGATCGAATGCCACATCCACGCCTCGTGGAACCGATCAGTACTCACCCGTATATTGGGATAAGCCCGCCGCTGATATCAGCAGGGAACCAGTTAAGCTGATGTTCGTGATAGAAACGATTCCAATCAGTTGAATTGATCGGTACCACGAGGTGTGGATGTTGCGTTCGATCAAAGGGCACCGGTGGTGCAAAGGCGTAGAGCATTCCCGCCCGGTCAAAGGGAGGTGCAGTTCGAGTCCCGCCTCGCGCTAGAGGTTTTGATCGCAACAATACATCGTTATGACAGCTTACAACCTCGATACCAGCCACTTGAAACTTAAAGAAACTGATTTGAATCAATTTCTTCATTGTTAGAGCAGGACTTGCATATCTCCACTCCTTAAAACTGCTCCCATCCCTGATTCCGTAGCCTCCTTCAAACGCCTCGCAGTAACGTCTTTTCTCTCAGCATAGTTGTACCGTAAGTAGAGCATTTATAAGTTCATTTTCCAGCTTGTTTTTGTGGTTTTATCTGATGTCTGTCTTATACAGCGTGCGCAAATAAACAAATAAATGAATTCAAGGAGGAACTTTTCGCGCGGCAAGAACGAATTGACTACATAATACTAACCGTGAGTTAAACAGATTCCCACATAGAAATCTAAGGAAACTGCAGCAGTCTACTTGCGGGACCAAGAATAAGTTAAGATCTTCACTGCTGGTCGCAAAGTCGTTTCCTTTCCGATTTTTCTTGTTTGAGCAAAAAAAGAAACGAGAAAAAATGAAAACGTAGAGTTTAGTGAAAATCTCGAAAATACCGAAAATCGGGGAAAACGGAAATTTCAGGCATGCAGGCTCAAGCCCTCAAAATATGGTACGAAGAAGAGCCAAAAGAGATCCACGGTGCCCACAAAGATATTTGATTCGCACGTTCGAAGTCTACATATTGTGTCGATCTGTCGAAGCCAGCCAACGAATAGACATCGATGCCCAGTAACGTTGCGTAGGAAGCGTGGTAGCTCAATCTTCGCCCAAAGGTCTCCAATACGTCACTAAGCCTAATCGTGGAGGTACAATTCTTTTTAGATATCAGCTTGATGTAAAATCTAATTTCAGGCGATATCGAGAATTTGTCACCTTTTGCTAATTCTGATCACAACGTTAATTCTCTTAGCATTCATGCACTCTTTGAGAACTAGTCACGACTGCCCTTTCCGAACGTTCGTAATGCCGATTACTCATGTTTGTCCCCACACTAAAGTGGGAGACTTTCCAGGGATGTGTTACATTGGACGATATCTATAAGAACTTCTGTGTTGTCATTTACAAAGGGCATGCTATTTAAGTGCCATTTGACAACAATAATAAGCATAAGCATCTGTACTCTGCTCATACTTCAAATGTGACTACACAAAAAGGTCGCTTACTCAAGTCCTTAAGAGACCCTCTCTCAGATGAGGGGATAAATGCGGATGCGCAGAACTGGATCGCCATTTGAGAGGATACGTGGTCGGTAAAGAAAAGCGAATGAGCACCATAGACTGAGGGACTAAGATATTTTCTTTACTGCGAGGTAAAACAAAAGGTCACACTACGCTGCCAGTGCGTATTGAGGAATTTGGCAGCAAATCGCTGGACGCTTATCAGAAGACTAAAGCTTTGGCGAAATTCTCTGCCTCTGTTTGTATCCAGAATACAACGAGTCCATACTGCGGCCAATAACCCTTCTCCTCCGCACAGTACAAATAACCTCGCCATAAGTTCACATGGTGTGCTTGGACGCATGATGTACTGAACACTTTGAAGAGGTTCACTTCCTCAACATTTGGCGGCACTCTCTCGCTGACAGAAAATGTGCCCGCTCTCTTCGCAAACCGTTTACATAATTTTTAACCCTATTATTATTATCCCTATTATTTAAAAAGTACCGCCAATCTGTAAGGAAGCCAAAATAACAGCTATTATAAAGGCCAGTTACGTAATTCTTTATCCACATTTCGTCCCATCAGTGTCACTCCCCCTCCTGACAAATTGCTAGAGAAAATAATTCGAGATAAGCTGAATGCCTTTCTGCCTAGAAATCATTCAACCCCTCGCGAACAACACGATTTCAGCGCTAAGGCATCAACGCTCACTCAACCAGCTGATTGCTTTTGACCGCAGCATCGCTTTAAACAATGCTACATCTATAAACATTTGATCTCTACTGGATTTGATAAAGTAAATCACCCAAGCCTCTTTGCTAACTTGTTCAAGCTAATATTGAAGGACCTCTGTCAAACGATTTCGGGTCAGATTAGGTCGTTGCGTATGAAGTGGATGATTTTGACTGAAAATTTTGACAGATCATAACTTTGCTTGCACACAATTTTATTAGTCGCAATAAGCGCCGCTACAATTAAAACGCCTTTCCTAACGCGACGATAGCTTAGTCATTCCATCTTTGCAAAAATCGGAATTACGAGAATTAGTAAAACATAAGGAGTCATTTTCGACTTGATCTTGGTTGCTGAATTTTTTTCCTCCACATGATGATCTAAAATCTTAAAAAATGATAATCGGTAGAGGACAGATCTGATGAATATGCTGAATGTGGCAGAGTTTGGTATCCCAATTTATGCAGTTTCTGGGCAACAATTTTTAAAACGTGCGGACGCACGTTGTCATGCAGAAGGATTGGGCCTCTTCGGTTGAGCAGAGACGACTGTTTTCAATCAACTTCTGGTGCATCACTCCAATTTTGGCACAGTACTTCTCCTCTGGGATAGACGCGCAGCATTAAAGAAACACAAGTGTCGTGGCGCTTCGGCATCTGCCCGGCGGTAAGTGCGTGCGGGATCCATTCATCCAATTTCTTTACTTTTCTGAACGCACATAAATGGCGGCTGATAGTGCTGCCTTCGACACCGAAATACTGTGCTGGTTCTCTCACAGTTTGGCGCAGATCTGCTTCCACCATGGTTTTGAGTTGGTCATCGTTAAGCAGCGATCGCGGCCTACGACGGTTTTCACCTTCGAGACTTTCATCTCCAGATTGAAACCTTTCGAAGCAGTGGCGAATTGCGCGTTTCCCACCGAAATCCTCCCCAAATGCAACGTTGATGTTACAAGCTGCGACCGCGGCGTTGTGTCCACTTTTCCATTCATATAAGTAGAGCACCCCTATATCACGCTGATCTCTGAAAGATGCCACTATGGAAGGCTGATTTATGCTGATTCATACTGGACGTCAAAAACTGTACATGAGGCAATAATGTCACAGATGCTAATTATAGATAGTAAGAAATCGGGGGTACTGCGCTTTCAGAAACTATGTATATACAGTGCCTGAAGCGGACACTCGTAGCCATGAAAAACTGACCAGAATTGAGGTAGCGAAATCGGTTCATATGCAACGACCTAATACATAAGTGATATGCTAGTGTGTGAAAGTGGTGAGTGCATTCTCTGCACGACATGCCTGCACTAGCAGAGTATGTACGTCGAGGTGGCGCCCTACGACCTTTACTATTTCTCATATACACGTATGAATTGCCTGTCAGGATTAGGTGTCCATCTGTTAAAGCCCCTACATTTGCTGCCGATAGTCAAGGTGTACTGTGGTTATAGCGCAAAAATCAAACAGAGGCTCAAGCCTTATTGAGTCGACAACTAAAATGGTGGATTGGGCCGAAACAGTGGATGTAATAGCGAATCTAACAGGGACTCATGCCGTGCACCTTGGCAAGATTACCATTCATATCCATTGCTACAGATTACTCAATGGTATTGCCCTGAACACCACTACTGCCATGCGAGGTCGTGGCATTAACGTAATGCTCAAGATTGGCTTCGAAAGCCACATCGGTGAAGTTGTTTTGAAGCCGTTACCGTACTGTTCTCGATCTGTAGAACCATTCAGTCCGATGATGCCTCCATTCTTACAAAGCTTTATAAAGCATACGTAACTCTGATCGTTGAATATGGCTCACAAATTTGGAACTCAACCAGCCGCAAACTAGCAAATAAACTAGAAAAGCTTAAAAGATGTTCACCAGGCTACGAATGCGGAGATCATTTCTAACTCTCCCCCTCCTATGCCCTAATACACTGAGCAAATGTTTTTGGACTTAAAACCTTTCTACATCGTCGTTTGTTTTGTAATGTCGTATCTTGTTTCAAAGTGCTCAAAGTTGAAACGAAATTGAAGCGTAGTAAGTACATACTGGGTCTTCGGACCTACCAGCGTGCGCACCACTTACTTCTCCTTACACACTGTTAAAATGCACAAAGGATATGAGCAGAGTTTTCAATTGTCTTTCGAGGTCCTTTCGAGGTGGTAGGTGGTTGCAAAAATCACTATCTAGCGTACTGCTTGTTTGTATTTTCGCCGAAAACTTAGTGAACTTGATTTGCTTTCAGTTCCTGGTATACCTTGATTATGAAGCACGGTAATCGTTCTTTATTTACGCTGCCGAAATAAAATAAGAAATGCCTGAAAGAACAAGACTTGATACAATGACTATGAGGTCTCTTAATTGCTGCGCTACAAGGTGATTCTCCATAGCAAACAATATGATACGCTTCGTCATATAAATGGTAGTAACAACCTTAGCAGTCAGCTCCTTACTTCCTTATTTAATAAAGTTTCGATCACTCACGGAAATCTCACATCCTTATTCTAATCGTAGGTTAACTTCTATTGTTAATCTTATTCTCAATCCTGCCTTTCTTCTATGCGTGTGGTGAATTCTTTCGGAAACACGTTATTCCTGTTGACAACAACGGTACAGAAGTATATAAAACGTCGAAAATTCATTCTCAACCACTTCTCACCTTGCTTATTCTTTTTCGTATCGAAATCATTGCATGCCATGAATTTGTTGGAAAGAAGGCTTTGCTACGACATTACAACTTAGTATTTAGAAGCAATATTACAGTGGGGCATCTGATTGAGAATCGCTCTGTCTCACCGGGTTGTGTATCCGATTTGTTCTGGTTAGTCTTGTGAAACGCCCCAAGCCGTGCAATAGATGAGAAATGAGAAATGATAAATCGGAGGAGGTGCCAGCTGATGCGGGCTCCCCAGATCGAGGTTCGACTACCGCTCAGGCAAACCTAACCTTCTTTCGGGTTCCTTACATAGCACCAAGCTTGTCTGGAGGTGATAAAAATTGAATTTCCCATTACACCACGGGACACGGAATTCACGCTGTATAATATGCGCTCAGATTTTTTAGACAACATCTCGTATATACGAATGAGGTGCATGCCGCGTCTCACATAGGGATGGACTAACAATCTTCTTTATTCTTTATCCTATCCTTGGACTGGCCTACCTTAAAAAATTTCTCGTAGCACGTGCGTTTCTATAAACGTACACAAAGCTGACGAGTAAATCCGTAGTTAGGCCTTCCGAAATAGCGAGTTGCCCGCATAAACGTACGTATGAGTTTCCCTACGGGATACAGGCTTTCATTGCAGACCCAGTGGTCTCATAGTTCCTGCTCGTGAGTTAACGACGGTGGTGGTTGTCTACGATTTTAATGCTACTACGGCTTCCATGAATGGGGACAATCGCGTTTAAACTGCCAAATTACTCGCAAAGCTTGCAGTGTGGTGTAAATGCTAGGTATGGAGGTGAAGAACTATGACGCACAAAACATGGACGCTTCTTCAAAATTAGCTGGATATTGATCTTGTCTACCAACAAACTGGCCGATGCAATGTCCGGAATACACTTCATGCTTTACCTCATGCAAATTATGCTTCCGCAAGATGTGTATACTTCGGTATACGATGTCGCGAGATGAACAGCGTTGGGGTGAGAACGCGCCGGCCAATCAGGTCACATCGAATGGGCGCTTCATTCAGAGAGGGCTTGCGGCACCCTGATTACCAGGCGTGGGCACGGGTGTTGTGCTTGGCTGTGATTGGCTGGCAGGTTCCTTACTTCTAATGTTATGCACCTTCGCGACATTATCTATACTTCTACTCAAGAATGTGGCAAAACAGTTACTTTTCTTACTAATGGCAAGAAATAGATATTTTTACTCAAAGATGCGTCCGGTGCACAAGTTATGTACAAGGAGAGTTCGGACAGTAGCTTTTTCCCTTGCACAGCTATCCATTTGCTGGCTTCATTTCTAATATTCCCAACAAGCTTTTTGCCTGCGAAAGACTTGCTAACAGGAACAACTCAGAAGGATGCGAGTAAAGCAAGGCATCTATCACCATCAGGTCCGGGATGTTACTGATTGTGGGCGAAGCTGGGCACAGCTGGGCAAAAGTGGGCGAAGCTGAGAACATTCTTGGTGTTCAGAGATAAAGGTGTACTGTAGCAGTCTAATCGTAAGGGCAGAACTATTCTTTAGCAAAAGTTCCTTATTTAGAAGCACTGGGCTGAGGCAGGAGACACAGGCTGGAGCCATTTAAGCTGCACAATGTTTAATTCTCTTCAAAAAGCCCAAACAGCTGATAGTGTTTTAAAGAACACTAATCCGCGTATTATGCCGTCCTTTTAAGTGCCGCAGGGGACGTTGAAGACAGAATAAATAAACCCCTCATTTGTTCATCTCTTTGGTTCCCTTTGTGCTTTTACCTTACCTTGTAATTGGGAGCTATAAGCTAAACACTGCCACGTTCCCGTGGACCTGAAACGGAGCCCTGTGTATGCTAGGGAAAACTCGTAGATGCTTTGGTAGGTTTAGTCAGGGGTGAGGAGGCAAGGTGGTTCAGGACGAATTTTATCATATTCAGTTGTCGTGTTAGCTGGCCACATCCGATGCATCCTCTACCCAGTGTTATTCTCGGCGGCCATCCACATAATCATGAAGCAGTGAGCATAGCAATGGGAAGCAGATATGGGTAGACACGTCCACGATGAAGGCGTTGGCACTCATGCATTAGGGAATGAATGCGAGTTTATTACTAGACCACGTCGGCGACAACCGGGGGAACACGTGTCGAGGCACAAAGTGTTGCCGCAAACGGACTGGGGTTGCCCACACAAAGGCAGCCCTCAATCTCTTCCCTCTCTTCGTGGTTTTCTCCAGATATTCAACAAAGCGGGTGTCGCAAAGAGGTACTGAACAGAATTGCAGAGAGGGCTGTAAGCGGCAAGCACAGTACAACGCATAATCTTTGTCTGCGATAATTCCTTGCCTTAGGGTAACGAATGGAGTTCTCCATGGAACCAATTACCGTGAGCAACTCGCTAATCTCTGAAGTTTTGCATTTTGTTTTCCGAATACTAAAATTCTGCGAACAGTCAGCTGGCATCCATAGCGAGCACTCCAAGTTGTTCGATTTTCATACAGATTTCTTCGGCAGTCATATTCGTGTAATTCCCATTTCAAGCGATCCAGCAGGAGCACGACACGATAGAATCGGTCGATAAGGCGTCCGACCGATAATATCTATTTTGTATGAAACCTGACCGTCGGTCACCACATTTTTACGAATCTCACCCTGGAAGGTCAGACCAGAGCAGACGTTCAGAATGCTTGTCAAGATGAAAGGTTATCGAGCAAGCGGCAAATAATTCTGTGCCGACGAATATGAGAAGAGCACAGAAGTAGGCGGACGGACCAGCTTTTATATAGAGCAGGATATATTTTAATATCTATTTATTTAATCACAGGCGCACGGTGGGTGCGTTTAAAAAAAGTGGTCAAAACCTGGTCAGTAAAACGAAATGGCTTTTGTTTTTTAAGAACAATAAGGGCTTAAGAAAGGCAAAAACCGAAAAAACAACGTAGACATACGTAGAAAGAAAAACGTCAATAAGCAACCAACGTACAGAAAGGCGAGCGAACAACATCAAGTTGTCAAGAATAGCATGAGCTGATGTCGCAAATAGACACTTATATTTAGGAAACCTGTGAGCTACTGACTTTATGAATCAGCAATTTGAAGGCGGTGAGTTTCGTCGTAACCGGAAGTGAGTATTTGCGGAAAAGTGCAATCAAGGCAGGAGGTGGACAAAAATTTGGATGTGGCTTGCAATGCGAACCCTGATGTTATGCATTCCACCTCTTGCTTTGGAAAGTACAAGTTGAAGGAGTAGTGTTGGCTGAAGAGCGGTCTTACAGTTGGAATTTTGAAGGACCTGACGGGTCCATTTCTTATTTATCTAAAGTCAATTAGTCACCAATTTGGCGCATTTGATATAGCGGTACGAATTGTGTGCATGTCAGAGAAAGCTACTCACCAATCGTTCATTCTGAAGTCGTTCCCCCTTTTCGAGATCCTTATCCCCAAGGGCGGCAGAGGGGTGTTGCACTCACTTCAGGGCAGCAACACATATGCCGAGTCAATACCATCGAGACGTCATTGCTATCGCCATCAAGTGCATGTGCTCTATGAGTTCAACGGTTCCAGATTTTCCTTTAGCTGAGGGTTACAATTACGAGCTTCTTTATTTGGAAGGTGTTCGCATTCGCACACCACTACTGATGCTCACTCAAATTTACGTTTTTCAGCGAAATCCGGGATGCACTTTTAGGACTGCTTGTCGCGATAGTGCGAATATTCTGACCACCACGAGGGCCAGAGTAGAAGATGAAGTGAATGGGTGGGCCTTGGCATTCGGCAACCTGAAAATTCCTCATTGCTAAAACACAATTGTGTTTTAAAAAATAAAACGGTAACGGTATAATAATATGTACAGAGTACAAGTAGAAAAGGAAAAGAAGCTATAAGGCAGGTCTTAACGAGTTCAAAACTCGGCTAACCGGAGAGAACGACTAGGAGCTTTTTATAAGGAAAGCTGCTTTCGGATTTTTGAGTTGATCGCAGCATATTGTCTTACTGAAACAAAAAAATGTTTGTTGCATTACATAGAACAT
Organism: Heligmosomoides polygyrus polygyrus; assembly: GCA_947396885.1. Classification (NCBI taxonomy): domain Eukaryota; kingdom Metazoa; phylum Nematoda; class Chromadorea; order Rhabditida; family Heligmosomidae; genus Heligmosomoides; species Heligmosomoides polygyrus. The sequence continues at coordinate 64,984,612 of OX377204.1, read as the reverse complement.
CACTGGTCATCGTTGGCGAGAAAGTAAACAAACCTTATAATTTAATGAAATTGGATTTATTCTAATGGAACCAGCGACTTGGATGCGCAAAACAAAATTATGCACTGAGGAAAATGAGAAGTTAATGAAGACCTTAATCCCAAAATTCCTAGTCCATTGCCGTTTAAAAAGATCACGGAACGGAAATATACAGAATGAAAATGGAATAGAACAGCCAATCTTCCGCGTGGTAGCCCGGTAGGAGGAGGAGCCGCCTGACGTGTGCATACGAATCTTCTTGCTGCGGATGGGGCTCGGGCTAACAAAGAATTGCATCCCTCCGGGGTTCGTTAATTGGGACAAAAGCTGGCCGGGAAGAACAAGCCACTGTCTTGTTCATCGGTTCGTCAACGTCCTTCATTGCATAGGCATTGCATTGGCAATACGCATTGAAATGGTGTCCCGAAGAAGTTGAATTCGAGGATGTGCGGCGCGTGATTGACTTTGACCGTTTTCCTTTATCATGAGTCCTCCTCACTTTCCCAAAGTTCTAGTTTTGGAAGGTATTTGTGAGTAATTCGAGTGTGGAATATTTTCTGCAGTGGAACATAGAGTAGTTTTTCGCAGAAATTGCTAAATGTAGAACCATTTCATAGAAAATAAACCACAGAGGGCGCATTAAAACAGTTTTTATCCTATTTATTGGATCAAAATAGAAACTGAGGTTGTAGCTACTATACCACCTAGAAATTTTGACATATAGAGGCTAATCTCACTGGTAAGCATAAAGTACGACGACGAAGAGGGACCTTGTACACCCCTGTACACTCGCTCCACGCATTCTTCTTCTACGGGATATTATTGATGTAAATTGAATGCTTATTCGTTCTACACAGTGGCTTGGGGAGGTCAGCTAAAGTCTCCCCAACTTTGTCTTCCCATAAAGGTCTGGCACCGCGTCACCGACCATGCAATGAAATTCTTTGTCAGCTTCTGCAAGACCCGAGCCAAAAAAATTCCTGTTGGGGATGTACGTGGCAGATGAAGCCTCCTCCGACTGTGCTACGGCGCCAAGACATAAATAGTTGAAGGTAATGAAGAAGTGGCCCGACCGAGGTCCGACGTTTAGCTATCTTCACCTAGAATTACAACCACTACTGCTCGGGTTAGGTAGTCAGAGTAGTTGAGGTTGTTAGGGAGTGTGCAGGACCAGAGTAATGTTCGTGATGAGGGCGAGACTGCGCAACTTTTTACAACGAATAGCTCGTCCCATAGGCGCCTTCGTCGCTGACCTTTGGATTTTGTATGACGAACATTCTCTTCCGGGAGCTCATAACTGAACTATGGTATATATCAGTCATCGCTCATTCAATGGAGATCTTGAAGCTTCAATGCGGTTCTTTATTGAACATTCATTCACTTAGACATGCACACAATGAAAAAAGCGTAGTTGGAAATTGACTTAAACGCATCAACTAAGTGAGCAGCTCCAAACACATAACGACTTGAAAGTTGCAGCCCTTAAGAAGCCATTTAGAATGAGGAGATAATTTGTACCCACTGCATTTTTAAGATGGGAAAGAGCTCCGCCTCCCCATTTCCTCGCTTGCTTCGAATGTCCCTCGTTGTGCAGCCAGTGCAGGCGCATAATATGCGAAACGAAAACACAAAGAGCAGGTATGCGGATGTTCCAATATCTAGAAACAGGTTAAGTCCTTCTGAGCGTGTGGTAATGCTGTCGGAGGAGGCGCCACCTGTCGCGCCGATTCTGAATCGATGCTCTTGGTTTGGTTCCTGCTTGAGCTATCCAAGCTCTTCATGTCTCCGGACTCCACTAATTGATGCCGTACCCTCTGCACAGGAAGAATCTCAGATTTGTCCATATGCTGTCTATCGCGCAAGTCATTGTGCAGGCGAAATATGCACAAATATGTATTGCCTCTACGGAGGTCATGTGTAGCAGTAGAATGTAAGGCGCAAGCGCCGATGTTTATCCTTTCATGCTTTAGCAGTAATGCATTTGCTGACAGCTCTTAGGAATGTCAGCAAATAAGAGGCAGATGTGTGAGAAAAACGAATTTCATCTCCAGACGTTCAAATTCGGAAACGGAGATACGTGGGCGTGCTTTAATGTGACGGCAGCGATGTGGATAGTGAAGCCTTAGCAAAAACTAAGCACTTTAGAGATTGCCAAGGCTTCTGCCTTGCTCCGTGTGAGCGTGTCTTTGACGGGTTTTACCAGCGATGTATAGAGGAATGAAAAAAGAACAGATGTAATGACATCATTCATGTTGAGCGCGAGAGCTAAAAAATCGACAAACCAAAGGCAACAGTTTATTTTTCATGGTTGCTTGCAGATGACGCATGGACTCAGGGACTCGGCCAAGACCATCCGCGGGAACTTGTTACTGCAGAAGTTTCCCGTCCTGTGATGGACCTGGGGATCCCCCGGAGGCCAGTTCTACAACGAGATCGACCGCATCATCATTAGCCGCAAGTATTGCATTATGATGTCTCCGATGTCCCCATATTCTGTATAGAATCAGACCACGGAGTTCTGAAACTCGAGCTGATACGACAATACGGTGGAGTAGCACGAGCGTCAGGCAACTACCAACTGATGCCCTAGCATGTGAAGCTATGCAGAGCGGCGATAAAGGAGGATCTTAAGGGAGAAGGCGGAAGTGATGGCTGAACCTGCAGAGGCAGGATTGAGCATCCGCAATGCCCGCCGAAACTTCGCCAACTTCAAGACCAAGATGACCGCTCTCCGACGTCCTGACGGAACCGTCACCTCTTCCAGAAAGACCATGGAGAAGGTCATCCACGACTTCTACTCCGATCTCTTCGATAGCCACGTCCACCTGCCCCATGCCATCTTGCGCAAGATGGATACGTCGTTCCCTCTGTTCTCCCTTCCGAGATCCGACACGCCATCTCGTCGGTGAAGAAACGTACAGCACCCGGTCCTGACAGGATCAGACCCGAACACCTGAAGAACCTCCCGCCTACGCTCATCAACACCCTGGCGCGGCTCTTTACGCGCTACCTGTAGGAGTTCCATCTCAGTGGAAGACCAGCAAGACCCTAGTGAAGGCCCTATGACGCCCTAATGACACTCTCACCTTTTACGAAAGAGCGATGGAGAAGGTCATTCACGACTTCTACTCTGAGATCTTCGACAGCCACATACATATCCCAATGCCATCTCACGTATGATAGACGCGTCGTCTCCTCCGTCCTTACGTCTCCTCGACACGCCATCTTGAACCGTACAGCACACAGCAGCGACAGGATCATAACTGAGCCCCTGAAGAACCTTCCGGTCTTCACACCCTACATGTCGGAGTGCAAGGTTTCATCTCAGTGGAAGACCAGCAGGTCCGTCATTCTGTACAAGAGCTGGGAACTGCGCGACATTTCCTTCGAAAAACGGCTGCAATCATTTGCCATTCAAATGGGAGATCAATTTGTTACATCTATGTTTGTTTTCTCATGAAAGAGGAGGAATGGTGGTGAGTGGTAAAAAGATCACAAATTGGTTTTCAACCCACGGAAAAAGCACGATGCGCACCCCTGCCATGTGTTGGATGCCCGCTGTTTTTGTGCCGAAATGAAAGCGATTTGTTGTTCGAGTGGAATGTTAAAATCTGCACTACCGATCAGTCTCTGTGCACCGCTGTGTAACACGGAATGACCAGAGCCGCCTCGAATTGGTTGAGCGAGACTGCAGCGGCGGCTGCAGCAGAAGGACAAGCCTTTCAGCAACATGGCAGCAGTGCTCGGAGCCGAAGGGCGAGCTCGATCTCCCGAGTTAACCAAAGCAGTCGTCACGCCGGCAATGGTTGTTGGTGTCGTGGTCAGAGGTGCAAAAAAATGCCGTTCTCCTAATCATAACTACTAGGAGTAGACCGAAAGGCATTCATGCTGCTGTTAGATCCGACTTACGTTAGGCGCTGCAGAAGTGCGGCTTCATTGCGCAACCAATTATTCGCCGGAAACACTCCAAAGAGGAGGTAACAATGGTCACTAAACGATGCCGGACAACGCGTCCACTAGGAGTTGTCGCGCACGTGTTTCACTCTGGATCCTTGTAGGTTAGCATTTTTTTGGCATGCTGCTGTCTCGGCCGCGATTTTTATTTCTAGTATGGAAGAGGAAGGATCCCCCTCCCCGAGAAAGTAGCCGAACTTTTCCGCGGCGTTTCGGGTAACTAGTGCAGCAAGAGGGAGGACGACCGCAGGCGAACACGAGCGCGCTGATGTGCCCGCTTATCTGCTTCTCGTTCAGAGCATACCCTTCAGAGTTAGGAGAAAGGCACGCTTTAGTAAACCCACCCACATTATTTTTACTTTTATTTTCTTCGATTTAACGGACCTTGGTAAGTCAAAAGAAAGCAATTGCTCGCCATCGCGCGAGTTAAGCTTGGTACTGTTGATATCGTCGTAATTACTAACTCTTGCAGTAGCCGCTGCTTTCTTGGCTGAATCTTTGTTTCTCTGATTCAAACACCACCTGTCGCCCGTCTTGCCTCTAGGAACGCAAGACATGACCTCTCCTTATCGCGGCGTTTTTCCATAACTACGTCTGTCCACACCCATGTGCGGTTATCGACCTTCGCTGTCCCACCTTCGTAGTGCCAAGTTCGGAGCAGCATCAGCACCTTACCAGGTTTCATCCGCGGGCGTGACCGTCACCAAACGAATGCGAGAAGTCATAGCTGCTCCATTCTCCTTCAGTCAGGACCACTGAACCGCATCGCCCGCCTTCCTTCGTACTGGGATGAGCGATCTTCAAGGAACATATGTGTTGTCGATGCTGCATGCCGTCTCGTGCAGCTTCTTCGCAGAATATTCGTGTCGTTGACTATCACTTGATCTTGATTTCTCACAAGGGCAAACAACGGTGGTTTCGGATTCCCGCTATAAAACTGCTTGAAAACGAAGGTCCTGCTCGAAATCTTGTGTTCAGTACATAGGTTGAGGGCATGGGGTGCCTGCATATTCGAGTATACACACGGGTTTTACGTTACGGGTTCCGTTTCCAGAATAAGCACGAGAGCTGCAACTTTATTCCGTTGCTGCAACATAACAACCTGCAGCAATAATTAAGTCCTGTTGCGGAACTTCTCTTATATTCTCTTCCAGCAGGCACGAAAAGGCATCGGTGCCTCTCTCGGAGCATATAGTATTATGAAGCGTTCGAGCGGAAGACGTTATACCGTCGCAGTTCAGCAACGACACCGATTGAAAGGTCATAGAAGGCTTCCATTATCCTCTGAAACGACATTTGTAAAAACACCGCTGGTGGTCTTGGGCCTGCCTCACAGAACCGTTCTGCACCACAAGCTAATCATTCTTCTTTCCAGTGCCTCTGCCCACGCGGAGAAGTGGCTCGACAACGTATCCACATTCAGGGTAGCTAGGCGTGTCTCGTATACGTCTCGGATTTTTTGAATATTCTCCACAGCCTATGGCGTCCTTGAATCAGGGAGCACTGCATTGTTCTCGTACTCGGCTGGTGTTCCCATTGCGTGTCGGTCAGCCACAAGGGACTGTCGCCGTCATTCGAATGTCCGTGTTCAGCGCAGCTAGCAAAAGCAAGCAGACTGCAGCGGCTCCCGCGGAGGAACCATATATATGTATACAGCTACACATGCCCAATAAAGAAATCGAAAGACAAGGAGAAAAGGAATCTTCGCTTGCATTAAACTTTAGGTGCACAAATAAGCACACTCGAATAATTTAATCTAAAAGATAAATTTGGTGAGGCACGGGTTACTGCAACGCATCCTTCTGAAGACGCTGCTTAATCGAAAGCTTGTGAAGGCCTGCTTAGAGGCACTTCGTGCTTCCGGCGTACCTGCAGGATTCGCGCAGCATCCATGTGTCGTCATGGCTCTGAGTGTTAGTTGATGTGAATCATAGTTCGGAGAGCTTCAGTTGGTTTTGCACCTTGGGAGGTCCATTGGAGAGCATTGTGAGAAGTTTATTTGGGTAAGGCAAATAGAAATCTGCCTTGAAACTGGGATTTTGCTTTAAAAAGAGCCTTTTTAAATGAATAGTAAATACGAGCGTCCCAGGGATCTTCCTTCATAAGGCTGTTGCTGTAAGGAGAAGATTGAAAGTGAAGCAGTTGTGGTTGATTACGAAGACATAGGACTCAAAATCGATCTCAAAAAGTTGTCATCAAGGCAGTTTAATTGTGTGATAGCTCGCATGCAGAACAAACGGCTCTGTCAGACTCCTCTATCGAAAGTTGGCTCTTACCATGAAAATAAAACTTTATAGCATGAGTATGATCTTCCTATAACAAAAACGTAGCAAGAAATCTATGCCTTACCCTCCAAAGAAGCAGTGCGGGAACCGATTTGCTAGTGCTGGTGAATGGACAGGTGACGTCTTCTACAGCAGTGGAGCATTTTCATTAGCTCGGAAAGATGCAGCAATTACTACATAAGCACGTCGTATTGCTTCACTCATAGCAACCCCGCCTCCCCTCACCCATAATGAAATAATGCTTGGCCAAAAGTCAGAAAAAAGGCAAGAAGTCACCAGCTTGTTACGTTAGGAGCAAGAGGTCGTTTCCAGAAGCAGGATGTATTGAACAAAAGCTTGTAAAATGCAAGAACCACGAAGTTTAGCAAAGACGCAACCGATACACGGGGATTAAGAAGCGAGGAGGCTTCTCAAAGGGAGCGGGCCGTTCCGCACATTCCGGCTTGGTCTGGCAAGGGAAGTCAATGAATTGGGTGAGAGGTGAGTTTTAGATCAAGCGGTGAGGAGCACATGCGTATGTAATCCATCTTCTCCTCTAGTTCCTTAGCCATTTTCATTACACAACCTGCGAAGCTGAAGCAATTTCGAAAATAGTACCAATACCTCTTCACTTACGCCTCAAGAATTTGCCTATGCATATAAACAATTATCGATGGATTAAGCAGTGCTCACAGATTTACTCTACAATGTGGAAAAGGAAATTTTAAGGAATCAGAGTCAGTTTGAAAGGCAACGGCCGGCGGTTAACTGGAACCGAAAAACATTGCATCCAAACACGTGCTCATGCTTGACTGGTTCGAAATTCCTGCCGTATCCAGCCTCAGCCCTGCAATTTATCGTTACAGGAAACGAGAGTAAGGAGAGTACGATAGCAAGGCGCCTCGGGCATATCGCGAGCCCAGTAAATCTGGTGACGCTGAGGACAAATCCAAGAAACGAGGAAGATGCATTAGAAGGATAAGGAAGAAACGCAGTGCAGAGTGGACAGAAGCCGGAACGGAAAAGCACTGCATTGGTCGAAGATTTGCGTTGTACTGAGCAGCAGAAGTACGAACAGTTTGCACTGATGGCTCCACCAACAGGTGTAGAGGGGCAAGGTATGCCTTGGCCGTATCACCTGCAATAATTAGATGAGGCACCCTCTGCACGATTGCTAATGATTTTTGAACAAAAATACCATCACCAATCACCAAACATTGGAGTCGCGGCAAACCTGGATACCTTGAAAGGACAGATTGTCACAAAGCGTCCCAATAGGCAGTTGAATTAATAAACTATTTTCGTGATTGAAACGACTCTACTGTTTATAGATCTATAACAAAATATATGATATACAAAGTGTCTCAAAAAATGTATACACTGTTTGAAGGGTGATAACTCTGCTCACAATGAAGTTACTGAAGAGGTTAAAAGCTCGTATGAAACCTTATGGAAGGAGAAATTTTTCGACACATGATTCGTACAGAATGCGCCATGCACTCGCCTGAAATTTTGCATTCTACACTCGACTGATTATGTGCTTGAATACTTGTCCTACTTTCTCCACAAAGTAGCCGACACGATTGATTTTAAGTTTTAAAGTTTAAACTTAAAATCATCGTACACCTTGCAAAAAGTGCAGCGTATCCTAAAAAATGCAGGTACTATTTGAAAGGTTCTATCATTGCTGCTAGTGAAGTTTTTGAAGATGGTTGAGACTAATATGAAAGCACATGGTAACAAGATTTGAGCGGTTTATTTATTTATTTATTATTAACACACTCGTACGGATGTGCCAACAATGATCGACATCAGGCCGCGGAAAAAATTGTACGGAAAGAATAGGAAAAAACTCAGAACTCAACTTATAATGCGCTGAAAAAAGCTATCGAGAACATTGAGGAAAGGCCCATCCAATGAACTTGCGCATCTATGAAGGAGAAAATAACCAGAGAAGGGGAGGACAACAAACCCACAAGTAACATGATCACTGCCGAAAATCAGATGAGCTTGCCCATGGTACATATACTATGTATGGTGTCATTATGCACCTCCAAAAAGGAAAAACAACTGCGTAATAAGTGCTATATAGTGCCTATAGTGGTTTGCAAATAGTTACGACTGCGCCATGCCCCCCCCCCTGAAACCTTGCATTTCAGACTCGATTGATTGTGCCTGCGCGAATGCTTGCTACAATCTTGGTACTACTTGGCCCGATTGACCTGTACTGTGCCTCTTTTAACGTTTAGTACTTGACAGTCACGTTAACGACATGTAACATGCGTGTTCATTGATGGCACAATTTATATGCGAGCAGAAGCCCTATTTTCAAGACGGATTCTGTAGACCGATGAAACAACACTGAAGCTGAACGGAGAGGTTAATCGGCATAATTCCAGCTACTGAGCAACGGAAAACGATAAAAGAAGCACAGCACAGGTTAATCTGGCCAAGTATTAACAAGATTGTAGCAAGCATTCAACCCATGCACAATCAATCGACTCTGACATTCAAGGCTTCAGGAGGGAGCATAGCGTAATCTTGACTATTTATAAGCCAGAGAAATCTCGTTACCCTGTGCTTTCATATGAATCTAAAACACCTTCAAAAGCTTCACTAGCAGCAATGTTAAAACCTTTCAAATAGTAGCTGCCTTTTTTATATACTAGCGTTTTTCGCAAGCGTAATGTGTTTTCAAGTTTTAGGCCTTAAAGTAAACTCAAGTCGGTCGATACGGTCACCTTGTGGAAAAAATTATAACAAGTATTCAAGCGAAACAGAATCAATCGAGTGTAAAATGCAAAATTTCGGAAGAGTGTATGGTGCATTCCATACCTCTCATAAGTAAGAAATTTTCTATTTTCTTTAGCAATCACACGAATCTTTAACTCTTTCAGAATCTTTGCTGTAAGCAAAGTTATCACCCTTCAAACCATGTGTACATTTTTTGAGACACCCTGTGTATTTCAGTTCTGCGCAATGGAATAAATGATGTAACTGATTAATTAATTAAGCATTGTTGAAAGTAAGGGAGAAATCAGCGAGATCGGAGAGTGAAGAGTAAAGACTGCAAATGCAAGCTTAAAATGGAAGAGAAACTGAGCCAGTCAAGCCATTAAGAAGAACAAATTGAGTGCGTCAAGAAAATAGCTAGTTCCAAACGAAAACAGAGACAAGAGCACTCAGTTGGACAGTGAATACGTGAAATCGGCTTCCAATCGTACAGAAGAGCGGCAGAGCAGAGAAGCGAGAAATTCATGGAGGACAAAGGTCAGTGGTAATATTACGGTGATTCATATGTTCTTTGTTCTTATTCTTCTAGTTTTGCTAATTTCCAAATTTTTATGTATTTTGATTAAACTAACCTTATTCATCGAAATATCGCTCATCTTTGTCGATGACTGTCCTCCATCGTTCCGGCAGGAAATGGATGCCGTGGCGAAAGAAATCCGGGGGTGTCGATTCGAAAAAGTGACGAAGGCCGGACTCGAGTGCCGCTCGATCATCGCATCGTTTTCTTCCAGAAATTGGGTAGCCATCAGATCAAATGGTAGTCAGTTGGAGCAAGGGCTGGTGAGTGGGGAGTCACTCTCCTTACTAAACCTGGAGCTTTTGTCGGGAGGATTTTTGAAGTGTGCGGTTCTGCATTGTCTGTAATGGAGGAAATAAATTTTGTCGAGTTGTGGGGGTTTAATTTCAAGAGCGTGGCTGAGTTCTTGTAGTTGGTTGCAGTACACCTGGCTGTTAATGGTGGCACAAGAAGGGAGAAGCTCCCGGTACACAACACCACGAACGTGCCTGAAAAAACCCTCAGCTTCCTTGGGTGCACATCACCTTTGGGAACTGCTGGCGGCTTCTCTGCTGAGTCCAAGCATGCCTTGCTGTGTACGACACATACAGTACCCACTTCTCATCTCCTGTAATGAGTTCTCCAACCAGTTAAAACGGCGAGAGCGGAATAAGTTGAAAAGGCATGCATCAACTCGTGTGAGGTAGTGGTCAGGTAGTAGGTCCGACCTTCGTCACGTTTTCGAAACCCCCGGATTTCTATCGCCACGGTATACATTCCCTGCGGAATGATGGAGGACAGTCATCGACAAAGATGAGCGATATTTCGATGAGTAAGGTTAGTTTAATCAAAATACATAAAAATTTGAAAAATAGCAACAACAGAAAAAGTTGCAAGAACATATGAATCACCCTAATTCCGCGTTGAAAATGTTAAGCATTGATCAAATACGCTAAGCGCGTGAGCCAAATTCTTACGTATTCTCTCCTCAGAAGTATGTATTTCTAAGAAAGAAGAGTTAAAAACATGACAATAAGGTATCTAGCCTGATCACAGCGGCGCGGAAAGTGTTCAGATCTGCTAGTATCCCCAATAACGAGCCGCGGAAGTCTTTCACTGAAGAGACTATTCGGAGGCAAAATTGATTAACCCTCATGACTGAATGAAGTTCTATAGAGGTATCCTACTTTTCCTCCAGCCCAGAGTGCAAAAAAAATCGATTTCGGGTGTCACCTGTCGTCCCGTTGATCATCGAGTTGCTCGGCCTGGCACCAGCAGCGTCTCCATTCGTCTCTATCGCGTGGAATTGTGCTCCAATAGATATTCCTCGCTCGAGGGACACGAAGGGCGTCATACCGTTCTTCTGGGCTTTCACGAAGAATTCCGAGCAACGCGTTTGTGGTAGTCGCGGTCTTCTTTTGACATCCCGCAGAATCAAGTCGGTGACGGCTCTCACCTAGCGGGTATCTGCGAAGCGCATCGCGTGGCTGGCCCACCTAATTTTCGACGGCTGCAATGCAACAGTGTCTCTGACTTTCAAAGGTCAACAAAGCTCAGAACGCAGGGGCTTCTCCCACCTCTATGAGTTGTCTAACTCAAATATTCGTTTTCTCGATTCCACGCTGTGCGACGCTGATAGCGTGTTCATCCTGCTTTCGTATTGCCCAGGTCTCTGAGCAGGAAGAATAGTGGATCGAATAGGTGGGCAGGAGCCGGATGTTTTTCGTTTTCTTCAAGATTTCTTCGACACTCTTGAAATCTCTCCATTCCTGTTTCCTCTTGTCCAGCTCTGGCGCTAGGTTGTAGGCATATTGACTTCGCGACCCAGATACACGTAGCTGGAGCATTCCAAGACGTTCAGTCCTTTGAGCGAGAAAGTGGCATCAGAAACTTGCCCATTCCTCATGAACGCCGTCTTCGTACGATGCAGGGCCGCGTTCCCGCATACGCGATCCAAGTCGACCGGCATGCGCTCCGCGTGGCTGATGAGCACGATGTCGTTAGCGAAGCGAAGGTGGTGTAGTTGCCGGCCGTCGATCTTCACTCACATTCTTCCCATTCCATTTCGCGCATGACATTAACAGGGGGCCTTTCTTAAGGAGGAATGGTCCGTTTGAACAGAATTTGTTTTGCACTCTTTAGATGCAGCGAGTGCTGTGGCAATGGTTCCGCATCGAAACGACTCATGGCACTACGAGTGCGTAATAGATCTGTGGATCTGTTAAATTTTTGATTTCTTCCATCGCTTAAATTAATTCGCGGTATTGCTGTGATTGTTTCCAGCGGTATAGCATTCCATAAAAGGTTTTGACATCTCTGAGTGCGAAGCTATTTCATGCAAAACATAATCGTTAGAGACCTCGTTAGGAGTTTTCAAATCCTAAATAAGGTTAGTACTTGTAGACAAAGAAGGTAGGTAAAGAATTATGCAAAAACTAGAGAAGACGTAATTTGAAGAGATGATCTTCTGCTTCGTTTCAATACCAGATAGCGAATCCTTTTCAATGATAGAACTAGCATTATTCTGCATCCTAGACGCAAAAGGGCAGCACACAATTGTGAAAACAAGTGGTTGCTCTAGGCTGACACGCGCTGAAGCAGACAAAATTTTGGCAGTGCGCAATACACAGGAAAAAGTGGCTACGACTCCACAGGGCGCCGTTTAGACATACTGTTTTAATATTCATCAAAAACAAAACGACCGGCTGGAAAAATTTCCGTTCGCTTTGCCTCATGCTTGGAAAAAGACCAATTGCACGTCCTTGGCTAAAGAACATGCAGTTCTTTATGAAATGCCTTAGAAAGGAAACTACTCTGAGTAACAGAAAGATGTGGGGAGTTTCTAGGAAGTACGCGAAACGTTTCAGAAATCTAGAAGAAAAAGATGAATATTAGTGGCTTTTGCCATCAAAAAATTTGGTGCGGAAAAACTGGCATTATTCCTCTCTAGAAAGCACAGAAAAAAAGCAGATGCACTTATGTGCCGCAGTGGAAACAGAAAGAAGCATTCTGTAGGGTCTGCTATTACGTCGTACCAAATCTAGTTTGAATTTTTACGCAATTCCCATCTCTTCATTCAATACGAACAAACTTCTTCTTCTTCTTCTTCTTCTTCTCCTGAGCGTTTAGTCCCGCGCAGATGCAGGGTCCGCTGTTCTTGTGATCTGTCGCCAACTCATCCTATCAAGGGCGTCATCTGCCGTGGCGCCGACTTTGGCGAGATCTCTCTTGATGACGTCCTTCCATCTTTTCCTTGGGGCTCCTCTCGGACGCTTTCCAGGTGCCTCGAAATCTAGGTCCAGAAGGCGAAAACCTATCGATAGCTTTCATGTAATCTTACTCAAATTGTTAATGCCTATACTGAGCTGGATGGGGGAGGGGTTGGATCCTGTAATTGCGACTGTTATTAAAAGGGAATTTCAAAAGATCGAAATATTTTTCAAGATTTTATGAATTTCTTTTCTATCAAAACTAGCTTTGATCAAAATGTAGTTTTGTGGTTTCAGCGAAGTAGCTAAGTTTGGTGGTATTTGAAGGATAATTCCTCTTAAGCTAGAAGGAAGGCAACTCCAAAAATGTAACTTTTGATCTGCCACATCATAGGGTGTTCCATGATTGACGCACACTTCACTTCAGCAACTAGTACTAGGCCTGTAACTCGTGTTCCGAGCACGAAAAACAAAATATTGTCCGAATTATCGTTGAAAGGAGTCGGACTAGAGAATGAAAAGTCGGGATATCCAGCGCTCGACTGCAAGACTTTGCTATGCATTTATTAGGCACTGCACGCAGGCAGACTTCTGAGTGATCCACCTCCTTTATTCATAATGCATTTCAGATTCAGGGAGTTTAAAAGATGTTAAAGCGGTTCAGCCCGCTGATGGTTCTTAAGCGACATCCGCTCCGCTATTTGAAAAGGTGTCAGGTACGTCAGATACACAGCGGTTTTCGTAACTTGCATGAACCTCCCAAAACTGAAAATGCAACATATTCGTGCTTTCGCGTAAAATTCATTGAATCTTGCTCTCACTAAGACATATTTTGGTAATAGTAGAAAACATATTGGTTCAATACCTTATATCTCACACTCTCCATTCATTTGACGCCCTTTTTGGCAAGGCCTAGCAGAACGTTTCCGCCCCTCATTTGGCGCGTTCAGCATCGCGCAGCGTAGAATCGAGAGGACAGTGCTCGGAGTGACACGATTCGCGCAAGTGAGAGAAGGCCTCCGGAATTGCTGAAACTAAAACTCCTTTGCTGAAACGCCTGGAGGGGATGTTTTGCTGGAAATCTCAGAAATATTGTTTGTGAAACCGTTTCACAATGTCGCTCTGTGAAATGGAAATGGAGATCAGAGTGTTGTCAAGAAAGTAGTAAATGAATGCTAGTTGAAAAGTATGCGAAGAAAGGTGAAACAAAGAGAGCTATGTAACTGAAGAGGAATGGAATCCATAGTTGTATAATGAAGTCGCTGTAGAGAACAGGACTAGGTCCCTGAGATGCATTCATCGGACGCCTTCAACAACACAAGAAGCGAATTATTCATGACCGCTGAGGCCACATCGCTCACAGGTCCACCGCCTTCGGTGATTCTGAAGGGGCGGGATAGAGAGTAAAGGACGGGGTTAGTCAATCAATTTTGGGATGCACCTCACATTCTACATGCTTCTGAGAGATGCAGTGGAGGCAAATTGAATGTGCATTTGGCCTACACATCTACTTGCGGTGACCAGCCGATGGGCAGGGCAATGCACTATCCTTTCTAGGCAAGTCACAAAGCAAATCACCGACCCCTGAGGGAGGGATGGCTTGGTTGGCCTAGGCAGAAATTCTGAACCAAGAGCCTGTAATTGGGTACACGTGACTGCCGCCATCTCCAACCTCGCTACCATGCGCCTCATTATGAAGGAAAAACGCCCACCGAAGGAGCGATCATATGTGTACACAAAAATGGCTTCTGTTTTTTTCCAATATAGGAAAGCTACCCTCGATGGAATGTTCTGTTGGATCCCCGGTCCTTTGTTCAAGGCGCAGACCCTTGTTGCGCATATTGTTTATACCATAAGGCACTGACGAAAGAACTCGAAAATATCGTCTCACTCCATCCTCTTCATCCAACAAGAACATTGGGTTAGTGTTAAAAAATCTTGTTCCCGATGTGGACTTCTGGCTTCCGCAAGGAATTTCCGGTGCTACCCTTCCTTTACCCCTTTGTTTGCCTACTCCTGCAACCAGAGGCCGAAGATTTCGACGCCATTTCGTACAATTACGGCCCGACCTTCGCCCTTTGCGAGCAAAAACAACGGCCATTGTTGTGCTTCTGAGGATTTATCACTTCCTCTCGTTTCCAACGGGCTTCAAACAGATGCGAGTCTAAGTAGAAGCATTTACGACATGAAGGCGCAGAATTTTTTGATGTGGAGAGATGCAGAGGAAGACCGAACGCTTTGATCAAAAATCAAAAGCACACGTGTCGCTCTTGCTCTCAGGGCGCCCTTCTCACACTAAGACCAAATAATGGGACCGCGTTAACTTTTTCTGCTGCAAGTTAGCCTATGTCCCTAAAGACAGCACTTCGGGTAATATTAGGTTGGAGAAGTCCTGCAACAAGGTTTCCAAGCATAGTTCAAGTTTTAACAAAAGGTGTTGCGGTCAACTTAGTGCCACCATCCTACAGTGTATCCAGCGCCACAGTGACCGCCAACACCTACGCTGTTCAGCTGCAAAAGTCGAGAGAACGAATGAAGCGGAAACGACCAGGATGGAGTAATGTTCACCTTCTTTAGGACAATGCTTGGCCACATGTTGTAAAGGTGTCTCGCCAAAAGTTGCGGAAGGCCGGGTTGGAGGTTCAATTCCACCCACCTATTCGCCACACCTTGCGCCATCTAACTTCACCTCTCCTTCCGAGATCTTAAGCAACATCGGAGGAATAGACATTTCGATGATAAAGCGAATCCGATGTGACGCAATTCTTCGAGTCGCAGCCGTCTTCAATCTCGAAAAAGAGAATCTGCACTGATCTGCACTTGGGATGGGGGAAGGTTATCGATGTCACCTTGCAAATTGAAGTTCCATGGAAATAAAGCAATAACATCCTGAAAAAATTCTGCACTGCTGCAGAACTTTCCGAATAAATTAATAATTTAAGCCCTTTTCTACGCCATTAACTATTCAACGAGGTTGGCACTGCTTTAGGATAGTGATGCTCCGCCCAATCGAAAAACTAATGAAATGCAGCTGCTTTTGTTCGGCCTTCAGTTTGACGTGATCAGTCCTTAAGGCAAAAAAATCGACACTGACTCATGAGTACTCCATGTACATTCCCGTTCTCCTTCATCCTTCGAATCCCAAAAGAGGAATACGGAACCGGGACGAACTGCCTCCCTGAAAACCGGGAGTAGTCCCTAGCATACCGGTTTATCAGTCTAATGATACCTGTTAAAGCAACCTTGTACTTTTGGAAGAAAAATAGCAAACGAATCAAGACCTTGAAGGCTTCTGCGGAGAGTTCACGCCTCTGCTCGCGATTATCCGAACGAAACGATGAGGGCGAATATAAGACTTCCTGCTGATATAGGGCAAGAATTCAGAATAATAGCGCCAAAATATAGCGCAGAGCAACTCCACATCCCTGAGAAGGCCCTAGAGCTTACATGCGACCTAGCACCGTTCACAGGACCACGGTTTTGTAATATTTCGCTTTTCTCTGCAATAACGACTGGTGATAGCGTTATGATGAGGCCACTATCCGCAGTGGGTCAGCCGCCAGAGAGGATCAGGAGAGTTTGAATCGTCGAGGCATGGCTTCGGACGTCATCTCGAGCCTATGTCAGGTGTTTTCCGGCCTGCCGCTCGTGTGATGTTGAGCTCCAGGTGCAAGATTGGAGACTACTACTGGAGATGAGGAAAGGCAACGTTGGGAAACCTCCGGCAACGAGCAGAATGCGAAATACGGACAATAGCCAGGTAAAGTTCCTGTACATTCGATAAACAACGCCAGGCGACACTTAGCGGAGTTAAAAATACGAAAACTGCTCGAGATGGAGGCCAAAGCTCTGGCCTCCAGAAGCTGCTCGCTAGCTCAGAATGGTACTTGAGACAGGCTCCGAGAAATGCACTAGAGGAAAGTCATATCATGACAAGTAGGATGTCGAGAAAAATATGGTGCTGCTGTTATAAGGAAAATCGTATCATTAGAGCACAATGCTACTGTTGCAGATGTGGTCCGTTCACTTCAGAAGAAGGATAAAAGAAGAGGAAAGCTTAGTACCTTTAAGTTGCTCTGCCACATGCATAGCCCCTAATATGACAGGTGGATTAGACTGCGCACATTCACTACTGCAAACCATCTCCTTGCACGCATGAAAAATTCAAATCCTCGACGGGGAAACTATATTTGGTATAATAACCAGTCAAGTTGAAGTCGTGGTTTCTTAGTGACGAAAGGTCGAACCTCCTTCCACAACACACGGTATGAAACATAGATTGCAGTGTGATGGAAAAGGGTTGTGGGCACTACGCGTAAGAAGCTGACCCATTGCGGGTAGTGGGTTGAAGAAGTCAGTGGCAATGGACGCCATTTAGTTGTTTTTATACTAACTGAAGATCTACTTCTGGTGTATTCAAGTCAGACGGCTCTTTCTCGCTAGACAAGCATGTACGATTTCAAAAGGTGAAAATGCGATTGGTATGGAAAACCTATGGTTTCTGTTTTTCAGATTCTTATTCTTGATTATTTTAGCAGACTGCCTTTCAACCACATGTACTAGTGATGCACTAAAAGCGGAGCGCAGCCAAAACGATAGTAGGGGAAGAAGAGGACAGGATTTCGTATGAATCCGAGCATTTCTGATCTTTTGCGTGGCCATTGGTCGGGTACGATTACCCCATTCCGGAAGATCGACGATGACAATGACCCTCTGCAAAATGATAGCCAGTCGGTAAGGAATCGCACGTGAAGCACATCAACAGCTCTGCGAGATGAGATATGACAGCGAATATACATGTGCTCTTACGATAAGTGCAACGAAACATCCCGCCATTTTGTACTCTCAAGTTCAAATTATCATAATTCAGTCGAAGGTCGTCGTTATAGTTAATGTGAAGAATGTTGGCAAAGATGTGCCAGTAAGGCACATCAGGAACATCTTTTATAGCCATGGGCGCTGACCGAGATTTCAATCTGATCACTTACATATTTCGGCACCATTGCGATACGAAATGAGAGGTGCAAGACTACTTCTTCAAAGAAGCCTAGGAAAGTCGGAGTTTTTGATAAGACACGCACAGTGTAACGGAAGAGGGGTTTACTATGTAGAGATTATTTATTCATTTATTTTTTTTAAAGACGTGGAATCTGATCACACGTGTAAAATTAAGAAACCGGATGAAATTTAACATAAACAGATAACCACACAGTAACGTCTGGATGAACAATGAACAAATAGCTGCAAAGTGCTCTCTGCTAAATGTTACCAAAACACTACAATAAGGGACATGTTCCAGGAAAAAGACTAAGAATTGATAATAACAGGTCACTTCTCAATAAGTTTTTTTCCAAGAAATCGATATCCTTCTTTTTGCATGGGTTCCAAACAGTTATTCCAAACTCCAATACCGGTCGAACATTGGATTTATAATCCCGTAAATATACTTGGAGATCCTTCGATCGTAGACGCCTGAACCGAGTGTAGACCGTATAGTTCGCCCCGCAAGTGCTCGGTAGTAACTGCTGAAGTCCAGGTTAGTATTCATCAAGAAAGCTAGGTCTCGAACTTCCCCTACAGGCATGAGAGTTGTATATTGTAGTTTGTATGGAACCGATGTCTCACCCTTCGGACCAATTAGCATGCACTTGGTTTTCTCCGCTGACAAGAGCTCCCACTGTTTGGACCATTGGTCGGCGTACTCAATTGCTGCTTGTAAATCACTAACATCATCCATCCCTTAGATACACTTGTAACTCTTTATATCGTCTGCGTACATCTTGCATACCACACCAAAACGCGAAATGGCAGTAGGTAACTCATACGTATACATGTCAAATAGCAGAGGCGATACGACTCCTCCTTGTGGCACACCACTGCACGCAAGATATGAAGGTGAGTACTCATCTTTCACACGTACTTGGTAGGTTCTTCCCGAGAGGAAATCCTTGATCCATCTTATAATTCTGAAGTGTATGTCTACCATCTCTATTTTGAAGAGTAACTTGGATATAGGGACCTTGTCAAAGGCCTTCGTAAAGTCAAAAAATACCACATCTGTGCGACTCTTATCCTCTACTGCTCGAGACCAGTCATTTAAAACAGCAAGTAAGAGGTTTCTACAGGCCCCCTTCACGAAACCGTACTGGTTCTCTGAAATGACACCATTGTCCAAAAGATGCTCCATAATATGTTTCTTAACAACTTTCTAAAACACACTTGCAAACACAGAGGTGATACTTATGGGCCTATAGTTTTTAGCATCGTGAATAGGCGGTTTCTTGAGAATCGGTGTGATTAGCTCATGTTTCCACCGCAAAGGTACCTCACCTTTCATGTAACTCGAATTGTAATAAATGTGTTCTGGAGAGAAAGCTAAATATACTGTAATCTTCTTTATAAAAGCAACCGGAATGAAATCTGGAGAGGTAGATGAAGAATCCGGCCACTTCTGTAGGATATCAGCAATTTCTTCACTATGGTACCACAGAGAAGCCTGCATAGGAGGAAACTGACTGGAACTGCACTCTGCAGACTATGACAATTCATCAGTGTGCGAGTTATACGCCTTCTGAAATTCCAAGGTCAATAGATTAGCCTTATCTTCATCAGTAGAAACTGTGGTACCGTTGTCACGAGTTGCATTTGGTATGACACTGGTATGACCACGCCTGGAATTTATGTACCTGTACAGTGCCATTTTATCACCCGTTCCAATGATTTTGCGGTCCACATAGACATTATACTTAAATAATAATCATTCACATCATTAACCGATTCTCCTCTCCCAAAAGCACCAATCCAATCAATACCAGCGAGGTATTGCTTTATACTGTTCTAGTCCGCATTCTTGAAATCTCTTGCGAGCTCGTGCTTTTCATGCCTAGCTCCGAGAGCCAGCTTAAAAACAATTGCAGAGTGGTCACTGTTTCCCATAGGCGGACAAGTTTTAACTGCATTCACGAGATTCCGTTCATTGCACAGAAGTAGATCCAATGAGGATCGTCCTCTAGAAGGAGCACTAACCAACTGTGCAAAACCATGAGCATCGAATGTATCGCAAAATACCTTTGACACGGCGCTCGGGCTAGAACCTCTTAGGTCTAGAATATTGAAGTCACCCAAGTCAGTTGTGGGCATTATCCACAGAAAAGTCACTTATGGCCTTTGCCGGCTGTTAGGACCCTCTAGCACAGCAGCTGGGTGTTCTATAGACCAGCACGAAACGGACTACTTCAGACGCTAACGAAACATCACAGACTAGTAGTTCATAGCATTCTTCTACAGATTCCTGAAATATTACCTTATATGAGAAGGTGTTATGTTGGAGCAATGTAACACCACCTCCACACCACCTCCTTTATGGGATGTCCGATCACATTTCTCCTTAATCCTGAGTACAGATTGCATACATCACCTAATAAAGGGTATAAATCATTATGACTTCCCAAACCATGTTTCTGTTAAGAGTACAATGTCATATTTATAGAAGCGGAGATTTGCTACTAAGGAATTGGAATTTCTTACAAGCGACCTTATGTTAGCTAACAAACAGATGACGTTTTCAGAGATATGCCTGGGATCCTTCAGCAGTTCCCCGACGGAGCACTGCACTGCGAGGGAGCGCCGCCAGTGTTGGTGCTAGACAGAGCTGTTTGAGATTGGGAATCCACCCCGGGCCGTGTATTCGGTGTTAATATCCCAATCGCAGAGGTCCTGGCTAGGCATGCTTCCCTCCTGCGCTTCCTCTCCTCCACTGGTAGTGAGGGCCTGAGATAGATGCCCTTTTGAGAGAAGAAGCGCAGCTTGAGTGCATGCCGTACCGCATGTTTTTGAAACCTGCTGGCAGGTAACACAACTTTTATTAGTCGCGGAAAGTTGCTGTCCGACCTTCCCATTCGGTACACTGCCACCGATTTACATTCTACTGCAAGAAAGTCAAAAAGGTGCTCTACATAACTATAATCATGAGGCAATCATTCAGTAGCAGAAGATGTAGATAGTTCGCGGACAATCGATAACAAAATCGACCTTTGTAGATATCTTCTCCCTATCCTCATTGCTCAAAGAATGTCCAACCTCTACGGCTGGAGTCGGCACACTAGACTGAGTGGATTTCATAACGTCAGCTAGCTTTTGTTTTGAAAGCGAATTCTCCTGCCTGAGAGTTCGAACTTCCTCAACCAGAGCAGCGTTGCGATCGTTGGCGACTTTGATCTCGGCCCTGGTCTCCAGTAAAATCTCTACCAGAAGTTTCACATAGCCAGGGGCCCTCCCATTGCCCATCAAAGCTTGAAGTTGTTCCACAGCTCCATCACAGCTGGACTATGAGGCGTCGTTTTGGGACCTCGTTGACTTCCTCTGGGCTGCAATTGTGTGGAACGCGAAGGGGAGACCATTGTATCGATCGAATCAATCAGAACCGAATGATTCGCAAACGGCAAATTACGTCGAATGCGAAAGAAAAACTGCTTTCTTGCCACCGAAGGCAACACCAGTCAAGCCACGGACGAAATCAGGAAGCAGATTTTGGAGAACAGTCAAATGAGCAGCACGATTACAAGCGAACAGAAATCAGCCGCCGCTCACCGCGCGAACGTGGGTGCGATTCAATTATCTATTATCTTATTTATCTATTATTATCTTTCAGAACTTACTTAATGTTGCCGCAAACGATCTTTTGGAACGATAGTTTGCGTTTCACAGCCTCATTCCATTTAAGCCTATAATCCAATGGACGACCTGATAAACTAAGCCTTCAACTGACAATTGTGAGACATTCGAAATTATTTAAGGCGGTTTTCAGCTATGCATGTGTAGCTATAGATGCAGAACCTGTGCAAGGCAGATGAGTTGTTAGGTTGGCTCGAGACGCTTTTTAGAGAAAGCACAAGAGAATGCGCTGTTAAGATGGACTCAAAATCGCAACCGTGTAACCACCACAAAATTTTAAAGCATTCGGTAAAGTCCAAGAAAGCAAAAGTCTTGCAGTGCGTTAACTGATACTTTTGAGTCCATGCACTCGTTTAGAGTTTTCCAACGCCTATTTGATTGATTGATAGTTGACTGAAGGTCGAATTTTGTCCAATTAGACTCCGTCATTAAAAGGTTGCAAGATGTACATAGCTCTGCAGAATGACTAGTTTGGCCAGTAACCTTGACTGCCGTAGCTGACATAAAACTTTTGAGACAACTAGTAGTCAAACAAGACGTGGTCAGTGTTAGCTCTCTTCCAAGAAGGATATTTCTCGACCGCGAAAAAGCTGCCAATTTCCGCCGACAATAGAAAGATTAGGATAGAAATGATCAGTCGTCAGCTGATCGATTGGTCAGGATAAAGGATAAAAGATGGCGTTACTCAATTCATTTTGCGATGCGCCACGCATTCTACTTCTACGGGATGTCGTGGAGCCGATATGTATGCGTATTCCGCAACGCAATGACTTGCGGTGGCTAGCCGATGAACAAGTCAACGCTTTATCCTTCCCAGACAGGTCTATTATTAATTCACCGATCTCGGAGCGAAAGAAGGCTTTTATCGCCTGAGCAGGAGATCCAAACCGGGAACCTGGTATCGGGTGCACGCGACAGACGGCACCTCCTCCGACTGAGCTACGCGCACCCTCCTGATGGGGAAGTTCCACTAGAATTGGTGAGCTCCCACTATTTGTCGAAATTTCTTTCTTGAACAAAGAAAAACTCAAACATCCTAATTTTAGGTTCTTTTCAAAGTGCCTGGTTCGGCTTAACCTTTTGCTGTTACCTTTTTCAATCAAAATTACAGAATAAATTTCGGATATTTTTCGACAAATTTAAGGGGCAAAAACTCATGTAATCTCCGATCCAATCCCTCCTCCTGGAACCTGGTGGAGTAGATTGTACGTCAGAAGCATTGCGCTACTTTTAGGCCTCTGATGAAGCGGTTTAGTGGAAACGTTAGGCCGAAATGAACATCAACCTACAACCTAGTGTTTGGCACTGTGTATGCAGGTGAAACTCGTGCAACCGTTTGTTTAAAAAAGCTTCAAATAAATTACATTTGCCTTAAAAATCATGTGAATTTTGTAGATTCTTGAACGAGAAAACCTCGTATGCTCAAACATTCAACACAAAGAAAGCTTTTCGGCTTCTTGACCTTCGAGCTTAAATACGAAATTTTTCTTCATGTAGCTAAAAAGTAAGTGGTTTTATGGTCATTATACATAAATCACCCAGAAACAATATTTAATTAGAGTTTGGCAACTAGCGCTTAAGTTTTGACCAGCCTATATTGAAGGCAGATTTTGAGACAACGGAGAGAATACTGAGGAACAGAACCGATATTTCTTTGTTTCAGGAAGACGGATGGGAGATAGAAATATCAATGCGGTCAGAGTGGTTTGTGACCCGAGACTTGAGACGGTAATGACTGAAGCACGCGATGGATTTTGGGAACTATGAGAATCCGAATGTCGACTTAACAAGAGCAGTTCCCTTAAGTTTCCTCAAGCTGATAGGCAAAGCTTGGAGACTGCGATATTATGTCACGTCGGTACTGTGAAAGGGTTGGCATCGGGGGTGCCTCCAACTTACCCTGTCTGAAAGTGATCAGATTGCGGATTTCCTTTTCCAGCCTAGTTCTGTGCTCTCTTTCGCTAACTTCTGCGTCTCTTTCTTCCCACTCCTAAGCTGTAGAGGTTGAACTGCCACCAAATAACAGAGTGTTGCTCGTAACACCGCACTTCAGCTGATCCAGAAGCCCTTTTTCCTAATTAAAAACGTTCTTGCGTTACCAGATTGCCACAGTGTAGACACCCGAGCGGATATTGAACTGACTCAAGGCACTTGGGATATGCTAACAATGTTATGAATGTTGTTTTGCTCAGTTTCATTTGGCGTAAAAATTACTGAATGTGCGCCATTCTAATAAAGTTTTTGGTTTGTTGTTTAGGCTGAACACTTGGTTTATTCGGGAAGTTTACCGTATTATCTATCGACAGAAAAGAGCTATTAGGTTGTCCGTAAAGTTCTCAGCGTTTTGAGTGCTTCACATTGAACTACCATAACTTTCTCAAATCCTATCGGATTTAGTCGAAATATGCACCGTTCCACTCAGCACCCTTTTCTGTCGACTTTTTCTAACAGTGAAAAAATTAGGTGGCCAAGGCTCGACAAAATCCACGAAACCTGTTTTGGTTTGGTTCTGATTGGTGAAGGTTTTACCAGCGAGAAAGTTCTGAAAGTGCTTGAAAAGGTGGTAGTCGGTTGGTGGGTGGTCTGAAGAATATGGCGATCTAACCCTTAATACGTTCAATTTTCGAATAGTGATTTGTGAAACGTGTGAGCGGGTGTCATCATGCAAAAGAATCGGGCCTCTTCTGTGGACCAATGCTGGCTGAAGTTGGCACAATTTTCGGTGCATTTCTTCGATTTCCTTACAGTAGGACTCTGCCGTGATGATTTTTTTTTTGGTAGAGGTTCGCCTTTGGAAAATGCCTAGGGGGTTCGTCGGCGTCCAACAACTGTCCGGAACGTTTCCTGTTATCATACAGAAGCCATTTTTCATCACAAGTGATGACTCCAAAAACGGGCCAGTTTTGCTGCGTAAAAGTAGAGAAGAGCAGTTCTCGAAACGCCCTACTCAACTCGTGGGGCACCCACTTTTTGAGCATTTTCGTCTTCCCAAGGCGTTTCAAAGCATCCGCAACAGCAGTTTTACTGACGTCTAGCTCTTCCGTGATCCGCGAACTGTTTGGGATGGTTCAATTTCCAGCAATTCCTCCAACTCGTCGTCCAGATTTCCTCTTTGTCGGCCGCTGCGGAGGATATCTTCGAGGCTGAAATCCCCGATAAGAAATTTACTGAACCACTAGTGCTTTCTCCAACACTATGAGGGCCCCCCCCCCCACACTTGATTGATTTGTCGAGCTGTCTCGGCGGCGGACTGTCCCAATTCGAGGTTAAATTAAAATATCGTTAGGAATTGCTCTTTCGACGTATTTCAATAAGCCCTTCAAGAACAGAAGTATAAAACAACGCTGAAATATGAACTATTTAGTCAGAGAGAGCGGAAAATTGTGTAGAGAAAGCAGCTTCAAATTGAAATTTCACTTAATAATAGACGAATGAAAAGTAGTAACACAAAACGCTGAGAACTTTCCGGACAACCTAATACATATTGTTAGTGGAGCATCCGGGTCATAGTGAAAGGTGTTTGATTCCAAAAATGCTCTCCTCGAGCTAAAAAAGGAATCCGTTTAGAATCAAATGAACATAATGGAAGAAGGTCAGGAAGATAATGTCTGCCACGATGTATTAGGGGTGGCGGTGTAATTTCAGCCGATCGTTTCGTGCGGTGAGCTGCCTCCGACAATGTGATTTGATAGTTTCAAGCAGCACTCAAGGGCATTCCAGAAAGCAATCATCTCCGGCGTCACATCCATGTCCGCAAAGAATCGATGACCTTAGAGTGGGAGGGGGAAGGTACAACGTCGGGAGCAGAACACGATCGGACACTCTTCTGGAGCAAGAGGCGACGATGGGATCGATGAGGTTGCGAAAGATGTACATAGCACCTAATTAGAAACCTCGATTTGATATGAGTCTGTGATTGCGCTGAACAGCCTTTGAGAGGTAAATTAGCGAAAGCGACCCCGAGGAAGGTGTGCTGGCAGACGAATGCGTAACGATGAGAACGCACTCTCGTATGACGGGCAGGGACGATCATTGCCTTCGTTACTTATAATTGACGAGTCACTAACAAAACAGCAGAAGAGTCAATAAGAAAAGCGCGTTCAGGCAACCTGGCAATACTTGGTCCGAAGGGCCTTTTCGTGTGGAAAGGCTAGAGTTCAGCTCGAATTTAGCGCGTGTTGCTTCAGGGGTTGTTCTCCAGTGAAGTGGTATCTCAGTTACACGCCTATCAGCCGAGAAAGCTTCCAGTAGTTAGGAGAGTTAAAAGGGGCGTGCTCGGACATCAGGCGGTTGCAGCACCGCAACACAAGGCTTGACGAAGAGAACTAACAATACTTTCAGGCAACCTGGCAACAACGCATAAACTTTCAAAATACACTTAACTTCTGAAAGTTTCTCTCGAAAATAAATGGGGGTTATGAATGGCGTGGTAAATGCTGAAATAAATACGAATCGTTTCGTGCAAAACAAACTTGAGAAATAGGACGGAATAAGGTAATTATGTTTTCTGACATGTTTTGACATACAAATGCTTACAGTATATCGAATTTAACACAAAGAGCAGCATGGGAGTAAACAGACGAATTATAACACAGAAGTGACCTAAATGTTGCGGTACTACCAAGAAGATCCTGTAAAAAGGCTGATACTGAGCTTCTTTAAGATGGCTTATGTTCCTATTACAATTAATACATACATGCAGCACCCACATCCCCCCAACTCGTCCAACGTGAAGAATCTCTTTCTATTGTGTCACATTGTTGAAACCCTGGTGAACACTATGTGGCGTAAGCCGGAATGAACCACTTACGCCCTTAGTCGATAGCAGGCAGGTCACGTTACAGTCAGAGTACGATATGACCACAAGTACGGTAGGTAGGGTGATGGATCGTTAAAATTTCGGTTCGGTTTTTTGTCCTTGGACTGATCGTGAGCTGGTTTGAACAAGACAGAGCGAGTTGTCGCTGGAGAGTTGGCTAGTGCCTAAAGACATATGTAGGACTGATAAGGGCAACAGTGAATTGTCATCAGAGCGAATCCTGCTACACATTGAATACATAGTTGACACTCGAGTGAATCCAACCGCTCCTCCGCGGTAACTGATGACCGACAGTTGATGACCGATAGACAGGCCTTACTACATATGTGTCAATTCTTGGATGGAACTACTCAACAGGTTAATATGTTTTGATCGCAACAAAACATCCTGTAACAACATATAGCCTCTCTACCAGCCGCTCCCGGCTCAAGCAAATGTGTTAAAACATTGTTACTAGTAAGGTCTTCAGCTCAACCGGTTCCATGCTGATATCAGCGGCAGGACTCTTTAAATATCTGCGAGACATTCCATCTGCTTTGTTCAAATGTGTTCCCAGCACCCGTATTGGTCAAAGATATAGCTTCCACGCTCATAACGATGTTAGCAATTCGTACATACTTACGTAGAGCTACCATCTAGAACACCGCTTTGTTGTTATATCTTCAAGAGTCTCGTTAGTAAGCTCAGTGCATTGACATATTGGTGCGCTACTGTGAGAAATCGTTCATAGCGACACTTTTCCGTCAACCATCTTTCTTCCTTTTTGTTCCACCACATCAAGCGAACCGAAATCGCGTTTCGAACATCACCTTGTGCAGTTTGTTACTGCGAAGAAGCGTACTATACTGTGTAACCTTGCATGCCGAAATGTTAGCCAAAATACAGGCATAGTCCTTGAAAAATTCATCATTTAAAAGAAAAAACTTAGGAAAAAAGAAAGAGTTACTTTGTTGGACCTCGTGTTTATAGCAGTCTTTATGGTTCTACCACAATCAGTTGCGGCAGTTTCCACTACAGCATTTCATGGAACTTTCCCATCAGGAAGGCGCGTGGAGCGCAGTCCGCGGTGGTGCCGGCTGTCGCGTGAGACCGATTCCAGGTCCCTGGTTCGGATTTCCCGTCCAGGCCAACCAGGCCTTCCATACCGGGGGTCGAGCGTTCTATCCCCTCGTCCCCCTGGCCCGCCCACCCCCAACCCCCTGGGCTTGCTCGAGAGTCCAGTGGCTGCCTTACGAGATAGTGGAGACGCAGACATTTGCCACGCCTCTGTTTAAAGGGCGGGGGATAGAACGCCACTCCGCCTTCCATACCTACGGGATCGGTGAATAGGTACAAAACTTGTCTGGAAAGAATGAAGTGCTGGCTTTTTCATAGGCTTCAAAGTTTTATGAGATTCTGTTTTTAGCTATGAAGTGTAGAACGATAGAAAAAACATAATGGAGACCGATGTTGTCTTATTGAGCTGGTAGCCAAAGTTTAGTAACATAATGCAGACCGAAAAAATGTGACAAATTTTGTGCACTAGTGTAATCAGGTTTCTTACGCTTAGACTTCTCTAGAAGGTCGATTCAAAAAACAAATAATGAGCAGTGAAATCTCTGTGCTATTAACATTAAGAATTGACAAGAGATAAACACGGAATTTTTACTCAAAACCTTAATTTCAGACCGTGAATTGATGGTGCCTAGTTGCTAGCTAAGAAAAAAGGCAGCGGTTTCTTTGTCAGAAAATCGTCCGCTGAAAGTTTCACTGTGCATTTGTCTTTTCCCTTGAATGGAGTGGAAGGATGAATGGAAGGATCCTTGAATGGAATGATGAAATATGTGTAGGAGGAAGGATAATTGAGCACGTTTCGTCAAACGGATGACCAACAGACCACACGAATGGTAGGTCTGATTAGCCTAAGAGGTTTATGTGTGCAGAAACGCCGATGCCTCAGAAACATGAAAACGCAAGTATCTCAGCTCGCGCGCTGCGTGGAGCAAGCGTGCGGCCGACCGAACACAGAAGGGAGTACGTATTTATGGATAACGACCTGATTTGCCTAACACGTCGGTGATCTGGTGGCTCAGGTAGTAGTAGAATCACAAAATCATTAGGTTGGACTGAAAGTCTCTGCCGTCTCAGTACCTTTAGTGTTTCACCCGATGTGATATCATAACGTACAGAAAAAGCATGCACTTTTGAGCAAATGTGAAATATATAAGATGATTGCGATAAACTCAAGAGTTTAACGTAATTTCCGTGACAGCTGAACAGCCCGACGGAGCTCTAGAGCTTGAAACTCGAAGACGAGAAGTCAGTTTTGAATCGAAAATTATGCGCTAGGTGACGAGGGCAAAAAGCAGTGAACCACTG
Organism: Heligmosomoides polygyrus polygyrus; assembly: GCA_947396885.1. Classification (NCBI taxonomy): domain Eukaryota; kingdom Metazoa; phylum Nematoda; class Chromadorea; order Rhabditida; family Heligmosomidae; genus Heligmosomoides; species Heligmosomoides polygyrus. Next base: position 64,956,028 of record OX377204.1, on the reverse strand, counting down.
ACACGAGGCGTTTTGAAATAGAGACAGAGAATCTTACATGGTGGAGAGCGCTGCTCAGAATAGAGAAACATGCAGAGGGTTAGTTGAATGCAAAGCGAAAGCGTTATTCCCACAATTTAGCGTAAGACGTGTCGTAACGAAACGTATCTAGCTGACACGCCTTCTTACATAAGAAAAGGAAAGAATTCCGCTTACAAGGGAGGTCAACGAACTCACCGTGGCAATGTTAAATTATTCCTCGAGCAGCAAAAAATTCTCAGCTTTTCTTAAATCTCCAGGAAGACAAATCTAGTTTGCATAGCGGATAACTTGCTTGAGATCATTCTTCAATATATGTATATCTCGAGGCTTGTCTGATAGCATAATTGCCCATTACTTGAAACAGGCTTCGCTTCTATAATTATCGGGTATGCTATAAAAGCCTTAGGGAAGAAGACTACAGATCAGACGTTCAAGTTAGTGGATGGTCATGAGGTTCAACAACAGATTTCGCCACGAGCGCCTACTCATCCGAACCACTTTAATATTTATTACATGAGACATCTCATGTGGTAGCAAATAACAGATCAAAGGCTGCTATTTTTGAACGAATACAGCACAGGAGTGAAACAACCCAGAAACAACAAGCGCTACGGAACAAAATATTTACCTATCGTGTTAATAAAAGACATATTTCCGCTCGAAAGTATTCTTTTCTTGCTGAGTCGAATGCAGTCAGACCCAGTCATCTAATTGTAAAGAGACGTTATCAAAGATTGCGTCTAACACGCGGAAGCATTAAATGACATAGCTCCACTACAGAATATAACGTCCTGTCGGTACACAACTGATTAAGAATTGGATCAGTAACACCATGAAGAATCTTATGGAAAAAGACCACATCAAATTTCCTTCTTCTTTGGGAAAGAATGTAAAGTTTGAAATTCGCTTTCCACTCAGAACTGCAGTCATATATGAAGCCGAGGCACCCAACCACGAGTTTCCGCATGATGTCATTCTGGACCTTCTCAAGAAAAGCTATTAATATAATATAAGCTTAGACTCATAGGCTCTAGGTTAGCTGGAAACAGGAATGCTATCGCCTTTGTATTGAGGAATCGAAACAGCTTGTACACTAATTAAAGTTAATTGCCGCATAGTCTTGAGAGCGATGTAATACGGTTTTATGGGAAGTTGTGCCTTCCACATCACACAGTCCAGAAATTAATTTAAGTAACATGCAGACATCCCTCACTTTTCTACGACTTTCTAAAGAATGAATTCCAAGAGTAGAAAAATCCGCTATGTCTATTCATTAGATTTCTAGAGAAGTTATTTTGAAAAAATTCAAGCGTTGTTTAATGAAGCCAAACGCAAAAAGAATACGCTTAAACCTTTGAGTCCACATTTCGTAGGTTTCGAAATTTTGTAATTAACACACATCCCATTCTAGAATTATTTTTTTAATCAGAGAGTACTAATTGATAAGCGTAGAAATGAAAGGGGCATACAATTCGGACGTTTTCGCAGTAAAGCCTATGAAGGACCAGAGAGCGGAACTGCTTCGTTTTCAGGGAACTCGTCTGCTCACACTACCTCCATCTTAATTGCCTCATGAAGGAAAGCTGTAGGGCAGCAGTTAGGAAAGTAATGAGCCATGAATCATGTCGCGCTCCAAATATGCGCATAACTCCTCCCTCCCCCCCCCCCCCCCTGCCCGGTACTTCTTGCGAAGGTGAATACGAGGGCAGGGGTGGAGTCGACGCTGGATGGATGTCAGAGGCGGTATCGAAGTAAGGAACGCCGCTCTCCAACTCCGGCACTGTTCTCGGGGGTGTGATGTCGTCGTTCTAAGGCCGTCGCGCCGGCATTGAATTTCCTGACTCTTCACGTCTCAAATGAGCCTTTCCGCGGAGGTACAAAGCCTAGCCTCCCTGTGAATACTTCAATTCCCGCCAGATCCCATCTCATCATGCGTGACAACGCTGCGATCACAGTCGTCGCCTTGAAATGCAAGAGAAAACTAGACGGGAACCTGCCGCGAGGGCAGCCACTACGGAGCGCATCACCTTATAATATAAGGAAGCAGAACAAGAACGCGAAGTGGAGGAGCTATCAGAAGCTAGAGGTGAGATCGGAAAGTTCGCCAGTGAATGTCGCTGGAAAAGCGTCGTTCTGTTCAAGTTTCGTTGAATGCTTTCTGCACCACAATACGCAATTTCTGTTGTACATCTGAACGCTTTGTATCATAGCCTTTCCTCGGAATGGCTACAGATAGCGTATCGTTTTGCAGTCAGGAATCGATTTCCTTGAAGGAAGCGTAAAAGGACAGTCACTTCTTCGCTCTATTAAGTATGTGAAGCAAAGGAGTGCCGCCACTGTAACCTCAGTGGCTACGAGCTTCGGTAGTCGCTTGAAGAGATTGTATTCAGCATGGGAGAGGTGTGCAGACTTTGACGGGTTCAAACGTCAGGTTTTGCAGATTTCTATACTAGCAGATCTTTTACGGCTTATTCGTGCGCTATGATGACAAGGCTATTGGCCGAGGTTGAACGCTATATAAAATTTATGTAGGAATTACACTTATTACAACAGACAGCAATAGGGAAAATTCAGAACTTAATTCACATCGCTGCTCGACGACGTTTCAAGACGTAGCTTCTCATTAGATTGGCTCTTTCTACCCGGCCTATATGAAAGGTACCTATGCTAGAACAGTACTGGATAAAGTTCAAGGCGTTAGGGTCTGGGAATTCCAGACTGGAAAGAAAGCGGTGCCAGGAAAGCCACTGCGCGGAGTAATCGATCTCTCTAGGAAACTGGTGTGAATTTATTTATTTAGTTATTTATTTATTCAAAGTGTAAGCACGATACTCACGCATAAAGCAAATTTGAAAAGGAACAAACAAATTCTGCTAAAAAAGTCACAAAACATCAACGAAACATAGATAAGAGGCATTTGTTACTCGCTATGAACAGCTATGAACAGAATTTAGCCAACGGCAATTTCTAGAAAGCATGGACAAGGACAGGAGATTTTCGTTTTCCGCAAGCAGAGAGTTGAGCTCCAGCAGCCTTCCGTATGTCAAAAATGGAGCCCTGATCGTGGTTTTTGCAATGGGAACCAGCAGACGAAGCCTACTTCTTCCTGTTCTTACTACTTGACCACCGAAGAAATGTGAAGGGCTTATGTGGAGTTTGCCCGTGAGAATCTTGAACAGCATTCTGAGATCAGCAACCTTCCTCCCACACACCAAAGATTTCAGTCCAAGTATCCTATTTCTTTCTTTGCCGTTTAGGATTTGCGACTAATCTACGAAATAAGCAAATAATAAGCAATAAAAACATAGCATCTCATTGTGAGTTTTCGGGTAAAATTATTCTGAACGCTCTCCAACACAACAATGTCTTCTTTCTAGACCGGGTTGAAAACCGTTGTACCAAACTCTACTATGTATGCTTTGTGAGCAAGCAGAAGTCTCCAAAGCATCATAGATCACGTATCTGGCTATTTTGACAATTTAGAGTGAAATAAATGTGTAGGAGATGTGTAGGAATCAAATTGGTGAAGGAGGCAGCGGTCATAAAAAATTTAGAAATAATGCATAGCACGTGAGTCGAACAGCTGGTCTATCATCTTTGAAGCCGCCCGTAGCCTGCTGAGCCACCGACTCGCTTGCCGTTGGGCCTTTCGCCGCTTCCCAAACAACATCGCGCGCGCAGAATGCACGTGGGCACCTGCTGAAGGTGGGCTACTGTACCCCGCCTTCGAGGGTCCGTAGCTCTTTTGGTTCAAGGACTCAGCAAAAACGAAACATGTTTTTCTACTATATGAAGGGTGGAGATTCTCGCGGTACTACCCATTTCCCCAGTTCAGACCTACGCCTGAGACCCTTCCCTGGTAAGCATTCAAGAGAGTATGTTATAATGCACGAAGGAAAAAGCTCGCTTAGCTATAAACTTCTATGATTCAGGTATATCTTACTATAAAAGAGAATGCGACCGCACTCGACAAATTCGACACTGATTAAGCCGTGGCGAGGTTATACTAGTAATCGCCTACTTGTAAGTGGCAGCCACCGCTTTACACCTGCTCCAGTCCAACTCGCTCGCTTCTCGTCTAGAAATGGAATGGTCTGGTACAATATCAAAACTTTCAAAAACCATGATTTACCATGTGGCAATTCTTGACAGAGACTGCATTGCACAAAGGTATACTATGAACTATGCTCCACGTAGAAGATACTGCCGCGTACCTGCATACCCTATAGGAAATAAGAAGGTGCAGCAAAATGGGTGGTCCCTAACATCACCAATGACAGCTCGCCTAACCATAAGGCCTTTGATAAACTCCCGCGGGACCGTCCGCAGACGGCAGGGGGTCAGCTGGCCGATCGCTGCACCAACTCCCCCCCCCCTCCCCCACGCCCGCCGTTCGCGGATCGCCGCCGACGGACGATGAGGGGGCTGTTATACTTCCCGCAGTACGGCAGCCGTCACAGTTCACTGCACAGCTAAAGGTTAAAGGTCCCGCTTGGTCCGGCGCTGAAAACGCGCTCCAATGTGACGCTTGCCGCCCCAGGTCGAGTACGACCGTCCACGGCGCACTTCCCGTAAGCGGACTTGCCGCGAACCCTCCCACAGGAAAATGCCATTGGCCTAACAAGATACATTGACAAGACAGGACAAAGGAATTAAGTAATTAAACCATTTCATAAGCATTCTAACAATAATCTTAACAGTACTAACAGTCGTTGGTATAGTACGAAATCGTTAAACGACCTGCCGGCCGCCAAACGTCTGGTTGGGGCTTCGCCCCCAACCCGGAGAATAGAACACCCCGAACGCCTTCTTCTCCTCTTTAGGCCTTCTCTCACTCATTAAAAAACTAGTTTTGCTATATAGAATGGTATAGCGGACCATCAGCTTCATTGGATCCCCATTAAATGGTCCCTTATCATTGGTTCCCCATTATTGTCAGCCCTTTTCCGGTTCACCATTCACTTGTCCCCCTCCTCCTTCTTCGGTCCCTACTACTGCTCCCACCTTTACTGGACCTCCCTTTACTGGTCCCCTCTTCGCTGGTCATTCTATCCTTCACTGATCCCCATTACTGGTCCCACCCTCACTGGCCCCCCTTTTATTCATCAACCCTTTTCCGGCCCCCTTCCCCCATTCACCGGTCCCCATTACTGGTACCTTCCTCACCGGTCCAACTTCACCTGGTTCCCTCTTTCACTGGTCAACCTTCTGCCGGTCCCCTCTTCACTGGACCCCTCCCCAGCTCATGGTACCCATTACTGGTCCCTTCCTACCGGTCCCCCTTCACCTGTTCCCCTCTTCATTGGTCAACAAGTCAACATTCTACCGCCCCCCCCCCCCCCCTTCACTAGACCCCTCCCCAGGTCACGGTCCCCATTACTGTTCCCTTCCTACCGGTCCCCCTTTACCTGTTTCCCTCCGCACTGGTCAACAGGTCAACATTCTACAGGTCCCCCCTTCACTAGACCCCTCCCCCTCCTTCAACGGTTCCCCTTTCTCTGGATCCACCCTCACCAGTCCCCACTGCTGTCCCACCTTCACTGGTCCCTCCTTTATTGGTCAACCCTTTACCGGTCCCCCTTACTGGACACCATCCTTCACCGGTCCCCCGTTACTGGACCCACCTTCACTGGTAACATGTCGTCTGAATCTGGAATCCTCGCGCGACATCGGTGACACCTCTTCTGAACCCAGGCACCTGATGAACGACGTCGGTGACATGTCTTCTGAAGCCGGACCTGCTTTGTGCGACATCAGTGACACGTCCTCTGAACCCCTACACCCCTTGCGCGACATCGGTGACACCTCTTCTTAACCTGAACGTCCTTTGCGCGACATTGGTGATATGTCGTCTGAACATGGACGCCTGTCGACAACTACAACAGTTGACAACTGGTGACAACTACAACCCCGCTACTCCCCCCCCCCTCCCCTTCCCCACTTCCCCATACTTTCTTCCAACAGACTTCTTCAGCACTTCTGTGCAAACAAACACACATACGCACTCACTCACCCACAGACAAATGACCGTTCTCGCTTATATATAGTAGGATTATAAACACACCCTTACGGATGTGCCAATTTAATGATTCTAGTAGAACACGAACAATGCTAAGAAGCACAAGTGAAAAAACTCAATATTCGGATTTAACAAGGCGAGGGCTTTGAGAAAAATTCTATTTCCCTCCTTTTAACTGTTCTTCGTCCAAACAATAAATTGAAAAATCAAACAAGTCTAATCCGCGCAACGGCGCAAGTACAGTACCGGACGCGTCTTTTGAATAGACGCCGAAAAAACCGCATTTTTGCGGTTTTCGCGTCTTTTTGCTATAACTCGCCCAAATAGCATCCATTTGAAAAAAGCAACAGTATATCTGAGCTCAGAAGAACGAGCTCTATCGTTTGGTAACCCGTTTTATGTGAAAGATCAGAAATGGCCAAAATTGAAAACTTGCGCTCCACTGAGAAGGCCGGCCGCGGACGAGTTGTCGGCCGCAAGGCGTCGAAAACCGTTGCAGGCTCACAATTCCTCTTATTTGAGGTTTTTTAAGAAACGGTTGGTACTGTTCGATTCATCTTCTCGAGATCTACACAACCATATAGTATATGACTTCGCCAAACCACAGCGTCTTCGCAGTGGGTGGTTAAAAATGTCTGGTGCTGACTTTTTGATATTGGAGAAGCTTATATTCCAAGACTTGCATGTTCTCGGAGCATCTAAAGCATGGCATCAAGTGTCTTCTCCTGACAGCAATCCCCTGAGTGTGCGCCGTGCACAATGCATATAGGATCGAACCTATCAATCGAGTGGGCGGCGCGACAGCCTGTAGAGTGAGTATTTGGGTAGTTTTACAGAAATTCCCAGCCGCCCTACTCAGAAATTGCTGTACTCTGTTCCGGCGAGACTTTGGAGTGCGCTGTGCACAATGTATATAGGATTGAACCTATCAATCGACTGGGCGCGACAGCTCGCAAATTGCACCGCAGCGTGTTCTGAGCGTAATAGCTCTGTCAACTTCGAGTCTCTCCGGCTGCAAGTTGTGAATTTTGTAGGCAGTAGAAAGCTCAAGAAGCGCGCTGAAACATAGCGACCTAGCTTAAGACTGGAAAAGTTACAGCGGTGGGAAAATGCAGGCAAACCTTGTGTGACACGATTTTTTCCGAGTTCAGTCGGCTACTACAGGAAGACGGGAGCTAATGGCATCCACATGCACGTGTGAGCAGCTCGTAGCTGTTGCGAGAGGGCGAGATGGAGAACATAGACCGTTGTTGTGCTAAAATGCGCGCGCGGGCGTGTTCGGAGCGCGATAATTCTGTCAGTTTCCAATCTTTCTGGCCGGGACGTGTGGATTCTGTAGGCAGTAATACGCTCTGGTAAAAAGCCAAAGCACAGCAAATTATCTTACCAAATGGCAAGGTTACGAGGTTGCGAAAATGCAGGTTGGGCATGTGTGACACGATTTTTTCAGATTTTGGTCGACCGGTGTGGATACAAGAGGCGAGTTAACGGCATGGAAACTCGCGGACGAGCAAAGCACTGAAGGCACTTTACGATGACGTGCTCGCAACTCTCCAGCTGCCTAAACTGCCTTAGTCCCAGCTGCCATTTTAGAGCTGCGGAGGGCAGCGGTGAAGATTCTTCCGCCCTTACTCGCCCACATTTGAGTTTTTGACACAACAGATGGTACCTTTTTGTTCAGCTCGGTTAGCTCTATCAAGCGGTACCAATCTTGTCCAGTTACGTGAAAATTGATTTTTTGACAATTTCCCATGAGGACGAGGGCGCTCGCTCTTCGCCGAGCCCGCCCGGACGAAGACGTCATCGAAAGTCGACGATTTCGGAAATTGCCAAATGCTCTTGTCCAAACTTCGTTCCAATTCATCTAGGGGCTATTTGGTGCGCTGATTACGAATCCGATGTCCGTTTTTGAAAATTCCGCCGATTTTGGCATGTTACTTCCATTTGAGTAGGGCCAGGATCACTGACCATCCTCAGTTATCAGGATGGGTGTTCTCCTGCCATAATCGACCAAATGGACTTCGGCATCGTATTCGGCACCCTGAATAACGCGCTTCCCTTAGAGGCCCTCTGAGCAAATTCCTGTCCCGACCACCCTCAGTTATCCAGAAGGAAATCCAAAACCTATCGAAATCGGCGGAATTTTCAAAAACGGACATCGGATTCGTTATCAGCGCACCAAATAACCCCCTAGATGAGTTTGAACGAAGTTTGGACAAGAACATTTCGCAGTTTTCGAAATCGTCGACTTTCGATGTCGTCATCGTCCAGGCAGGCTCGGCGAAGAGCGCCCTCGTCCTCGGGGGAAATTGTCAAGAAATCAATTTTCCCGTAATTGGACGATATTGGTACCGTTTGATAGAGCTTCCCGAGCTGAACAGAACGGTACTAGTTTGCTGTCAAAAACTCAAATGAGAGCGTGTAAGGGCGGAAGAATCTTCACCGCTGCCCTCCGCAGCTCTAAAACGGTAGCTGGGACTAAGGCAGGTTAGGCAGCTGGAGAGCTATGGGCACTTCATCGTAAAGTACCATAGCTGATTTGCTAGCCTACGCATTCGTAGGCCGCTAGCTGATCGCGCGTTCCTACAGTGGTCGACTGAAATCGGAAAAAATCGTGTCACACAAGGTTTACCAGCATGTTCGCACCGCCGTAACTTTGTCCATTCATAAGCTCCATTCCTGTGTTTCAGCGCACCTATTGAGCTTTCTACTGCTTACAAAATCCACAAGCTGCTGCCCGAAAGATTCAAAAGTGACAGAGTTATTGCGCTAAGAACACGCCCGTGCGTCTAATTTAACACAATAACGGTCGATGTTCTCCGCACTCTTAATCACCAGATTACAGTTCTTGCCACTCATAGTAACACCGTTCAATTCAGCACGAAAAGCGCTATGAAGCGGTACCAAACTGGACCAATTTCGGATACATCGGTTTTCGATGACGTCATCGTCCGTCTGGCGCGGCCTAGAAGCCGTCTTCGATGAGAAACCGTTAAAAAATCGATGTTTTCAAAATTGGTCAAAATTGATACCGTTCGATAGGGCTATTCAAGCTGAACAGAATGCTTCCCTGGCTGGGGCTCGAAAACTCGAACATGGGCAAGTAAGAGGGGAAGAAGCATCACCTCTGCCGTCCGCCGCTTTAAAATTTCAGATGGGGCTAAGGCAGTTTAGGCAGTTGGAGAGTTATTAGCGGGTCATCGTAAAGTACCTTCTGCCTTTGCTCGCCGAGATTGCATGCCGTTAACACTCCTCGTGTACCCGTAGCGGTGGACCGAATTCTGAAAAAAACGTGTCACACATGCCCAACCTGCATTTTCGCACCACTGTAACTTTTCCAGTCTTAAGTTACGTCGCTATTTTTCAGCGCGCTTGTTGTACTTTCTACTGCCTACAAAGTTCACAACTTGCAGTCGGAAATACTCGAACTTGACAGAGATATTACGCTCAGAACACGCCCGCGCGCGCAATTTAGCACAACAACGGTCTATGTTCTCTGTGCTCGCCCAGATAACAGTTCACGCCACAGCTACGAGCTGCTCACCCGTGCATTTGGATGCCATTAGCTCGCCTCGTCTTCCTGTAGTAGTCGACTGAACTCGGAAAAAATCATGCTACGCAAGGTTTGCCTGCATTTTCCCACCGCTGTAACTTTTCCAGTCTTAAGCTAGGTCGCTCTGTTTCAGATAACTTCTTGAACTTTCTACTGCCTACAAAAACCATAACTTGCAGCCGGAAAGACTCGAAGTTGACAGAGTTATTACGCTCAGAACACGCCCGCGCGGGAAAACGGGTATACCAAACGATAGAGCTCGTTCTCCTGAGTTCAATTATACTGTTGCTTTTTCAACTGGATGCTATTTGGGCGACTTATAGGAAAAAAACGCAAAAACCGCAAAAGTGCGGTTTTTTCGGCGTCTATTCAAAAGACTCGTCCGGTACTGTATAAGCTATTCCATATATCAGTAAACGGAACCTTTGGCAATGTTACTTTTCACAGCATGAAGCTGGGAAAATGATGCAGAATCGCATGAAAATAGTGTAGACGTCCGGACCCATCACATCTCAACAATTCAGTTGAAGTGCAAAAATACCGCAGCACACGACAGCCAAACCCCAACCTTCTATAGCACAACGTCTCCATCAATCGCGCGCAACCGCAGCGACATGGTAAACTTTAGGGTCCTCTTAGTCCTTTGACTTAACGACTTGGCAAAAAATATATTTTTACCGTAACTGAAGGGTGGAGATTCTTGTTGTATGACTCGCTTTTCTCATTCAAACATACCCTTCAGATCTTTCCCTTGCTTGTGCAAGCTTGTTTTGCCATCTACTCTCATCATATGAAGACCTGAAGGCATCAACGACCTATTTTTATTTAATGGCCTATTTTTTATTTTTATTTTTAAGGCATGGACAATTTCAACTTTGCGATAATAAACCCCTGACTTGGTCAATCCTTCACTGACAATGTTTCGTGCTTCAGTATCTTCTGGTCTAAGAACAATCACCTTGTCCGTCTTCACAACAACCTGCAGATACACTGTTAACACTTTACAGACAGACCTGGGATTACCGGGCAAGTGGAGGGATCAGAGATGTTCAGTGATGCGTTTGGGCGCAAATGAAGTTAAATGTCATTTGGGGTACCTATATCTTACGTAGCTTTATTGGTGACTTACCTCTAGTGCTTCCCTGATTTTTGTGTCTCCTCTGGACCTCCCAGATTCCTGTGGAGAACAGAAACTGCCACAGCGGATCACATGTGCACTTCAGGTTGCGGTGTTTCGAGAATAAAATTTCAAGGTAGCTTTTTGGACCACGCAGAGCTCTTATTTGTTCATCCATTCTCTTTCCAAGTCGTTTTCTTCTCGCCAATATAGAACTCCTAGCACGATGCTCAGACCACTGTGTAAACCACGCCCACCATGTTGCACTTATTGTTATCTCCTTCGCAGATCAAACAACTGTCTTTTCATACCTATCCTCATATGGAGCGATGCTGCAAGCAGGCGTCGTAAAGAGGTAGGTGGTCAGAAAACGAGGCTTATAGGAAGCCCCGTTCATTTTAAGTCGCTGTTCACGTCCGAGGCGATGGAATCCTTGATGAAAGGACTAATCAAAAAAGGGTCCCAAGGTGCCGTTTACCTATATGTAGAATATCGCTTGTTTGCAAAATACAAAATTAAGTAACCCATTTTGATTTATTGCTTTGAATTTCTGACCGTGAAAGGAGAACTTTTAAGTAGACCTGCTAGTATCACGGCTTTTACTAGAGAGCGAATTAAGTTACTCTCTATAAGTTACTCTCTTGAGAGCCTAAAATGTGGTCCAGAGTAGCAAAAATGCTTTTTTTTTCGAATATCATCATCTTTAATTCGCAACGAATGGTTTCTCCACTTCTTTGTTTTAGTGTCACTCGTTGTTGCTGTAAGAAAACGGTGGTGTAGGGCCCCTCGATACTACTTTACCAGCGTTATAGCGCTCTTTTCTAGGGAGCACCAGGTGTCTGTAATATAATGCATATTAAAAGTTCCATTAAGAGAACGAGTATGAATGGAAAATCCTTGAACTTGTAGCTTTGTCTGTGGATGAGGAGTTCTAGAAGTCCGTATTGAGGGAAAGTTCCTTTCACGCTAGAAAGCCTCGTAGTTTTCTACTATGCTCTAGTTAATCTTTTATCACGTGAGAATTGGCACTCTCTATAACATATAGCAGGTGGCTCTATTTTTTAGATGTCTTTCACGCCTTAGCAGAGAATTGCAGGGGGTCCGCAGATCTGAATTAGCGTGTTTGGTGAGGCAAGAGCTCAAAATGCAAAAATAGGAAGAGCGGTACAAGTAGAGAATACGGCAACAAATTCGCATTTACGACTCACTTTTTGCAGGTGAGAAAACAACTGGTATGCGACGACATCGCCGTGTACTTTTTTCAGAGGAGGAAGCCTCAAGTGAACGCAGTCAGTGACTGTTAGTCACCGCCGAAAGGAACGAAATTGAAGTTTCTCACAAGCAGCGCTGGCGTTCACCGATACTCGTGGTCTCCTCCTCCTCCAGTCTAGGATTACAGACGAATGAGTGATGAACCTAGGACGAAAAGGCCCGAGGGGCTTACGGCAATGCCTCTCGCATAGAGAGGATTAACGTTTATTGAGGTTGAAGCAAGTAGTCCAAAACTTAAACGTTGATGTGTCTACTTTATCGTCGAGGTTCTGCGAGGAGAATAGCTTGTGCTGAGACAAGGAAAATGTATTTATTTATTTGTTCGTGGGTAATCACGAAGGTAAAAAAGAAAAACAGTCAATAGATAGCAAAAAGTGTAGTTAATGTCAGAACCTTCAATAATTCGGACAACGCACAGAAGTCAGCAAGCTCAGAATGCAGTCAGCTACTCAGAATCCTCTTGGAGATACCGTTATTGTTCTGAATTGCCTTATTGTGTTAGTTAAAGCGTTCTTCTTGGAGAACTTCAAAAAAACCGCTGCCGGCATGATTATGGTATATCACATTCGATAATCGTCGGCCTTGTTGTGCGGTTGCTCGTATACGTGCTATGCTATCCTCCACCTCGGTCATCAGCTCGATTTTGCTGATACTACTGTTTCTTGGACTAGTTGCTTCAACCTCGCTATACGCTGATACAGCTGATAGTGTTGTTTCATGGAATAAACCAGGAACATTGTGGCGAGTTCCGAACTCAGTGAAATCGTTGGCAAAGCCGACTCATCATGTAATTTCGGAGTCCTGTTTGTTTTGGAGTCCGTGCAGCTTTATCTTTAATCGATTGTCGTTTCTCTTCCCGTCGTGACCTGCTATGTCGCCGTCGAAATCTTCACAGCAAGAGACGAGCAGAAATGTGGCCAGGGCGGTAAAGAGCGAGACCAGGATGAAGAAGTGTCGACCACGCTAGAGCAGCTGCAAGTTAACGAAAAAGACTGGTTTTCTTAAAATACTCCGAATCACATGCTATCCATTCAATAGCAATTGTACTTGGTTTTAGCTAAAAACCAAGAACTTCAAGATTAGGTGGCTGCCCTTCGGGAAGAGAATGCTAAGCTTAATGTTGTCTAGACTGATAATAAAGATCACATCGTCCGCAAGATACTGGTTCTGCAAACATGTTTTCCTGTGTCGAAGAAAAAGAAAGGTTACGCTCCGTCCTTATCTCCGGTATCAATAAGTCTAGTGCTCCCAAGGCTACCGATAGGGCTGTTCATGGTGTTAATTTTGGGAGAGATGTCCTTGACCATCTTGAGGCGGAATGTGCTCCACAACTAACCTACAGACTAGAAAAGCCTCACCACGGCCGCACGTCTCTTAAAGGTAGTTTTGCCTAACACCTTCTACCAATCTTTGGTCCTAAGAAGAGCTTCCAGATTACTCACTATCTCTTGTAGAGGACATATTTATAAGGCTGTCTCTTACCAAACAGGAGAGAGAGCGAATTAAGGAAGCTAGGCTTGCTCGTCGGATTTCTCATGATACATCTAGGCTTGAGGTTCAATCTTCCAATCGGCAGGAAAACTAGGTAATTGGTATTACTCCAGCAATTTAAAATGTTTTTATGCAAATGTTCGATCTGTTCCAGGAAACTCTAAATACATAACTCTAGTGCTGACAAATCACTACTATATTTACGCATTTGCAGAAACTTGGTTAAAACCGAATCATAGTATTCCATCTCTACTAGGGAATTTGTCCTACGAGTATGAGGTTTATAGATGCGACAGACCTCAAAAGTCCGGTGGAGGAGTAATTCTTCTAGTGAACCGTAGGTTTTCTACTTTATTAGTTTTGAAGGAATCTGTTGGATACTCTTATGAAATGCTATGCCTGGACATCACGTATGAATGGTCTGCTTTTAGGTCAATAGTCTCGTATAGAACTCCTTCCTGTACGTGTGCCAAAACTGAACAACTTAGTAAAGTTCTAAGTGACTGCATCTTGCGAGCAAGACTCTGTGATCGTAGGTGGATTTAATATACCAAATTTTAATATCAGTAGTTCATCTAATCTGCCATGCTTGGAAGCACTGGTATTCAATATTTCCCAATACGTAGGGGAACCTACACCAAGAAGCAGTATTCTTGGGTTCAAGCGATCACTGCAGCATTTCCTTTGACATTCCGTTATTAAATCTTTCGCAGATTGTAATCGCAATGCAACTATGATGAGACCAATACATCTCTGACTCAGGTTTGTTGGACAGACTTATTAGACTCGAAAAATAAGGCACATGAAAAATATGTGCTTCTCATAGGGATGCTTCATGAGGCGATTGAAAAACATGTTTCGTGAAGAATGGTGTCGTCTTTTAAGCCCACCCGCCTTCCTCACTATTTGAAGAACACGTTTGTTCATCGAGACTGTTTGTTCCAAGAAGCTAGATGTACAAATAATTTTTCTAAATACGAATCATTCTCTGAAAAATTCACAAAGAAGCTTAGGCGGTACAATTTGAACTTGAAGAAAAAGGTGGTTGAATTTAGAAACCGGCAGTTTTTGTAAATATCTAAACAAGAAAAATAATGGTCCCAATCATGTGGGCTGTCTCAAACATGAAGAAGTTGTTACCACAACAGCTTAAGACAATGCGAATTTGTTAGCGAATACATTTGCAAAAGTATATCAGAATGAAGATGGAATAGCACCATCAAGTTTCGCATCAGCAGTTGATCCTATGACTGACAAGTCGAATCAGTTTTATGACTTACTAATGAAATGGATAAACCTACCTCTGTTACATCCGACTTCATATCGCTCTTCTTCTTCTAAAAAATTGGTTGTGTCATATGTGGACCTCTCGCGTATCTCGTCAACCAATCAATGATGTATAGCGAGGTTCCTTTACGTTGGAAGCATTCCTCTATTACCCAAGTTTAAAGAGCGAGCTGAGCTGTAGTGCGGGAAATTATCGTCCTGTGACTATTACTTCCATTTTATGCAGAATTTGAGAAGGTGCATAACACGTTGACGACCAGAGCAATCTTCGCGCCTCTGTCGTGTGGGACCAAGACCCTTACGACACCACAGCCCGTAACCCAAACGTCATCCTAAGGCTTATTTGGGATGCCGCACACGATTCCGAGGTTCGTTTCACCGAATACCGCCGAAAGCTACCCATATCGATAACTAAGGTGGTCGTATCAAAATCACCAATTTGGCTTTCAAATTTCGCCTAATGTGGCTGCTTAGGGTGCTGATTATAAATGAGAAGACCTTCTTCAATTGTTTATCACTGATAATATGCGTGATTTTCACGAGCCCTGCATGTGAAAATCATCCATAGCGCGCGTGATAGCGCTCGCAAGAGAAAATGAGATACGATATCGCGCTTCAAAATTAACCAGTAACAATCGATCCTCAAAACTAATCAGTAACAATCAATCCATTATTTTTGCATTGTTGAACAGGTATTCCTACCCATAAAATTTTGTGTTGAACACCATTATAAAAATCGGAAATTTGTTGTTATTGCACTTTAATTATTACCTGTTATTTCGAGAATGAAACGACTGATCACCCCTTTACCTGTACCTACTGCAGCGCGCCGTATTCGGGCATTGTATACGAGTTCAGCATCCCAAAAAACCCTCTAGGCGACGAAGTTTGAGCCAAATCGGTGATTTTGACCCGACCACCGTAGTTGTCGATATGGGTGGTCGGCGATCGTATTCGGTGAAACGGGCATCGTATTCGTGTTCGGCATCCAAAAAAAACACCCTAGGCGAAGTTTGAGCCAAATCAGTAGCTTTGAAATAATGTTAGGAGGTGCGTCCCAAATTGGGACGCATAAATTCAGGTTTCATACGATTCTCGTCAAGTGGATCGCCGAATACCTGTCCGGCTGGACATTCCAAGTTAAATTAGGTCAGACGTTTTCACAGCTTCTGCTTAACACGAGCGGAGTACCTCAGAGGGCAATCCTTTTACAAATTCTGTTTAATATCTATACAAATGACTTAGCAGAGGTAATCCAAAATCATGGAACTCCTATGAAAATGCATGCAGGTGATGTAAAGAATATCATGCAATTAAGGAATCGGATGATTCTTCTAGGCTGCAAAGGGCAATTGATTCTCTGGTAAGCTGGACTAAACCATGGCAGTTGCGTCTGCCATTGTTAGAAGACGTCAGAAGACGTTTGTGCAACTGAAGACAAGGTCACCAATCCAGGCTCGCTGGTACCACGTTGATGGTGTTGTGTTTTACCTACTTGTAGTGTTAAAGATCTTGGCTGTGGGGCCCAGAGCGCAACGAGCTACGAAGGGCAGTGCTCGAGGCAGGTCTTCGCGATCCAAATGGATCCGTAAGCGACACCTGGAGATGGGTGACCGAAACGATCAGGCGATGTGCCAGGAAAGCCCTCGGTAAAACAAAGGTGGAAACCAAAGGAGATATGGCAGCATGGTTATGGAATGAAGAGGAGCAGGTTGCGGGGAAGAAAAAAGAGGTCTATAAGCAGTGGCAGAAGGCCAAGGCACCACAGCACCTCACAGTGTATAGAAAGCTGAAGAGGTTGGCAAAAGCATCCGTAGCAAAAGCAAAGAACACGGAGATGGATGCCCTATATGAGAAACTGGACGGGCCGCAGGGAGAGAAGTTCGCTATCCGACTGCCTAAGGCACGGCATAGAGCTTGTGTCGACATCCGAATGGTCAAGACTGTGAGGAGAGCTGACGGTAGTGTACTACAAAAGCCTGTCAAGATCAGAAAAAGACGGGAGGAGTACTTCAATAAACTGCTAAATGGGAATTTCCGCTTCGGGATGCCCAAGAAGAACAGCTAACGGTAGGACATATCCCATCCTGGACGCAGGAAGAGATTTTCTGATGGGGTGCCAGTAGAGGCTTGGAAGATGCTTGGGAACTGTGGAGTCAATTGGCTGACACGATAGAGGGTGACTGGAGGGACAGCATCATATTTCCTATCTTCAAGCAGAAATGGGACCCGTCCGAACGCATCAACTACCGAGGGATCAAACTGGTCTCACACACAATGAAGGTCTACGAATGACTGGTCGACTCGAGGCTGAGGGAGATGGTCACCATCTCCCAGGAGTAGTGGGGCTTCATGCCTGAGAGGTCCACCACAGACGCGGTTCTTATCGCTCACCAGGTGATGGAGAAGTATCGGGAAACATGAACCCTGCTACGAGGCATTCCTGGTCTTTGAGAAAGCCTACGACAGGCTACCCTGAGTCGGGCTCTGGAACCCCTTCGAGGAAGAACGTCTGATCTCGGTCATAAAGGACATTTACGAAGGCCCGAAAGCGGCAGTACGAACTCCACACGGGATGACAAAGAACATGGATATCACAGTGGGGTGCATCAAGGGTCGGCTTTGAGTCCGTTCCTCTTCGTGCTAACGCTTGATTGCATAGTGAGTCACCTTGAGAAAGGCACTCTTAGTATCATTGTCTACGCGAACGATATCGCCCTAGTAGCCGACAGCCAGGAGGAGCTGGAGGAGAAGGTGCAGTTGTGGCAAGGAGCCTCGCAAACAACGGTCTGCAGCTGGACCTGAAGAAGACGAAGTTTATCAGCTCTGAGCAGTTCTGTGAAGGGAAATCGGTAAAGGGAGAACCACTAAAGGAGAACCAGGGAAGAAGGGACCAGTGAAGATAGGACCAGAAATGGGGGAGCTGTGAAGCGGGGGGGGGGGGGGTGGGGCAGTAAAGGAGGGACCGGTAAAAGGGGACCACTAAGGGGGACCAGTGAAGGGAAGAGTAAAAGGCACCACTTATGTGAGAGGACAGAAAGGGGGGACAGTGAACGGGAATCAGTGAAGTGGGGGAGTCCTGTGAGGGGGGGGGGGGACCGGTAAAGGGAGAACCAGTGAAGGTGGGACCAGTAATGAGGGCCAGTGAAGGGGCTGCCAAAAAAGGGGGGGGAAGTGAAGAGGAGACCAGTGAAGGTGGACCAGTGATAGGAAAGGATCAGTGGAAGGAACCTGTAAGGGCGAACCTGTACTTTTTCTCACAATCGTCCAACTTGTATTGACAGGAACATCGGACAACGTCGTCTAGATCAAGAAGATGTTCCACAGATCAAACATTGCGAAGCATGCGTTGGATTTTCAGATGACCTTTGAAAGGCAGTGAGCGTGTGCGTGTACATGCCTCCAACTCTCACTACTGACTGATGCTCACTACATTTTCATGCGTCTCTGGCTGCACGTGAGGAAGGGTGTATTGTGTATTGCCGGGGGGGGGGGGGGGAAGAGGGGTAGGGAGAATGACTTCGGGAATCGAAGGATTATTATTGCCGTCGGATGTTTAGCGATATAGAGCTCTCACAAGATTGTCACAATCTGATCCTCACCACGTAGAGAATGTGTACTCCGGTGAATAAATCAGCGTAAGTGCGATAGAGGATGGATAGGCTTGATGGGGTAGTTCTAAAGATTGTGCCCTACTCTCCCGCTTTCCTGTAAAACTAGTTTTCACTGTAAGAAGGCCTAGACGGGTGTTCTACTCTCGGAGTTGGGGGCGAAGCCCCCAACCAGATGTTTGGCGGCCCCTAGGCCGCTGAACGTCTCCTTAAATATAGTCCACCATCTACGTCAAGCATTATGCAGACACAATACATGCAGACCCGAACAAAAAAAATAAGCCCGAACATTACCTACCGCAAACAAGTCGATGCAAACTCATATTGCGAAGTTCTTCTAAACGTGCGCAATCTGAGTTCAACAACGGTGTCTTTTATATCACACGCGGTTTTATCATACCCGCGTTTTTTGTCAAGAGTATCTTCAAAAACAGAAGCAGTAATGGTTTTCTGAAGTTGCTTTTTGCATACGAGCTGTCTTTGCTGCCAAGCTTTTTTGTTTTCACTGCTAATTAGTCAACGCATAAACGCAACGGTAACACTACACATTGTTCACATCATTGAGGTCGTCGACACTATGTTGCTCTGTACGATTCTTAAATCAGTGCATAATGAAGTGCAAAAGTGCCAGATCCGGTTAGAGTGCGACACCCTTTATGACGCGGTTTTTGCTCGGCCCTTTCAAACGCTATACGATGAAGGACTGTACTTTTTCATTTTAATGTCATGTTGAATAACAACATAAACATAACTAATGGCAAGTTCTGCATCGTTACAGCTGATCATTTTAACACAAAATATTGTCAATGACCACTTAATATTTCCTTCATGTTGTTCATATCGGTTTTATTATTGTTTCACTATAATATAGGTGAGAAACCAAGAAATCATTGACTGCATGAATGTAATCAAGATATGTGTGGCTATAAACCACTGAGATGACTCCTTTTGAAGATACTGTAAAAAGAAAGAGGCTCTAATTCTTCTAGAAGCACCATCACAATTTCAGGTGATCAACTTCTCTAAAAATTGACGAATTCCAGGATACGGCCGGTTTTGGCAGAGGCACAGTAGATTGGCCACATCATGGAGTTCCGTGTGCAGTATCCCACTTCCTTATAAGAAGCCAAACATGTTACAGCTATAAAGGGCTATCAGTCATACAGGACTTGATTCTTGAAAATGTGCCACCCTCTAGGCTCGCAGGTGGGAAAAGGGTTCTGGTGTTCTGAGCTAGCGATTTACAACCATGCTCTTCGATTGCAGACGGTCTACCCCAAGACATACAAACTATTCTGACGCGCTTCATAGTTTAATGGAAACGGGAGCCAGCTTAAGCAGCTCAGCGTCAACGAACTATACACTGCATCCGATCGAAAATCTTCGGATAATTGAATTATTTGGAAAATGATACTTTTGTTTTTTTCGTTTCCTCAGGTAAATATCATGCACAACTGAATAACATGTTATTTTTTTTACTTCCGGGAGGTCTTGTTCGCTTTTAGCCAACCCTGCGGCAATGCGGACGATCGGACGACTTGCCAGCGACTCCAGGTACTGATTGCAAGGATGGAGTAGACGCGACATTTCCATTCCAGATCTTTCCGAGATCTTTCATTCGTAGCTCTAACGGCCAACGACGGCGTGGGTTGGTCTTCAGATCACAAATTCCAGTGCAAGGTGATTGAGGCCCATCCGAAGGGATGTAGTATCCGTGTTCGTTCTTAAGTTGCGTAACATTTTTGCAGTAGCGAAGCTCTGCAACAGCCGCCATCTCAGTTTTTTCAGGTCAGATCGCAATTGAAACTGAAAGCTCATCTTCTACTTCGCAAGCATGCCAAAGAATTCTCTGAAACAGAAACGACTTGTGGACTCTGGTAGCCCTAGCGACAGAAGGCTTATATATCACGCAATCGAAATCATTGAGTGAATAATCACAACAAGTGTGGGATAGGGAACGGAAAGTGTGACGACTTTTGAAAAAGTAAGCAGCCACTCATTCATTTTCACGACGGTAGAAACCTTCCATTGCATCCCCTGCAACACATCAAACAAAGGAAAAAGAACAGTTGGTTTACACACCGTCAATGAGCACGAAAAGTGCTGATGAAATTTGTATTTTCTTGGTCCCCTTATCAGTGCTGGACGTTCGGTGAAATGACTTCTGATAAGAGCCGTTCTCCTTGACTTGTGTCATGCTGCATTGACGTTCTCCTGGAAATAGCATGCCGACAGCTTGCTTCAGTCTACCACTGCTGCTTTTTTGCGAGATGCTGTTTTGTCGATGGACGTTGCTTGAGCTCACACTGGCTGCACATTACATTCATTCGTTATTATGTTATGGCTCCTAAAAACATTTCTTATATTGAAATGGATACAAAGAGTGCAGTATCGATATAGATGAATTGTAGTGGTGTTCATGACTTGATGGAACTCTTCAAGCCATTTCAGCACTGTCGATGCATCTGGGTGTTCCTTAGGCAGTCTTCATAATTGTCAAAATTCTTGCTTTGTGCCGCTCAAGGTTGTTACGGTGGATCTTTAGTTGCCAGGCCTAATGTTTTGGCGCTCCCTTCTTGTTCAGAGGCCTGAACGTGCTGCAAGTATTATTAGTATTACTCCCGTACCGATTGACTACGCGACGCGATCCATATGGGGCATATCGTTAGGCGTCGCTCGGAGTGAGCGATGGTATAACATAATCCTTAGATATGCGATTTACCCCACCAAACGCTACCCCACTCCGGCGGTTCCGCTTCCTTAGAGAAATCACTCCTGAAAACCCATTCTAGAAGGATAAATTCAAGTTTGATCCACCTATGGAGTTGTTTCGCAGCTCTCTGTTTGTACGACCAAGAGAATAAGACTCACAGTGCGGTGCTGGATATCTAGTACAAGAGAAAGCTAAGACATGCACATGCGCACTTCCATTCTACAGCTCATTGACGGCGTTCCTGACGTTCATGCCAGGATTTCTTGGAAAATCCAGAACGCTTCTAATGTCTACCCTGCAGATACTTCTGCTTCTACCGCAAACACCTTGCACCTTGTCTCAAAGTCGTCACCATTATGCTGCTCCGCTCCGTGCTTTCCGAGAGGTGTTCTGATGATGTCACGTTGTTTACTAGCCTTGTGTTCTTTAACTCGAATAGCTAATTTTCTCCCTATTTCCCCTATATATGTGGAGTTACATGACACTCAATCTGATAGACTGTTCCTTCCGGGAACAATCTCCGACACTGTATGGACATGTAACACAACTTTCTGATAAGCACTGGTTTTCATAGAGCCTATTCCTGACCAGCTGATGTTTAATATTGTCGTTTGGAATGTTGACTAAAACGACATCGTTCTGTAACTGGGCTTGAACGATCCTTCTTTGAACTGCATCAGAATTTTCATCAGATATGAAAGGTATATACACTGCTATTACGTGGTCCATTTTCTATGGAGCACTAGCACTATATTTTTTGCGGTTAGCGCTAGCTCTGTGTTGTTACTGTGACGATATATAGACATTTTTAATATCTATTTTCGAAGCCTTTCGCAGCGACTGTTATCGCTCCTGTTTACCAGTATATATCTGCGAGGCCGTTCCAAATATGTTTTTAAAGACCATATGCTTTTTTGTTGTTGGATGAGCAGATTTAGCATGGATGTTTTTCGAACATGGCTTTCGGTACCACTTTATGCTGAACATGCCATTGGAAACTTATTATTTATTTATTTATTTGATATGCATCAAAAGTGCGATTGTACAAAACAAAATAAAGACAAAAGCGTTGTAACCATAAAAACATATCCTGTGCGGCTTTAGTAACAACACTAGCAAAGCCACTAGCGGATCGGGAGACATAACTATGGGTACCTTGGGGTAGGAGGTCTGTGTTTCCTAGGTATTCGGAGTTCCAGTTCAAATAAATAGAATAACTATAAACTATAAAATAGAATAAATTTTAAAAAAAAAGAAATAGAATTATGTCCAATAACTGAGAAGTGATTAGGCGAAACGGTTAATCACAAACGGCAGAAGTGAGAAGCTGGAAGTGCGGTGTAGCTATGGCGTGATTCCGAGTGAGTGAAGAAATCACTTTCGAGCAATTTTACGAGAGCGAAGCACCTTGGTGTTTGGACTCATTTCCGATCATACCAAGGTGAGCAACTAGCAACATTACGCTACTTCTCGGTATTGCTTTCATAGCTACTGAATTTGACAACCATTCAAACTAATATTAGCATGAAGGTGTATATATAAACGAAAAAGAGAAAAACAACGAAGATAAGAAGAGTAGAAAAAGCGTGTATATAACGGAGTGCTTTGCACTGAAACTCCAAATACCTTTATTATTAAAGTATTAACCGTAGATATAGTGACATCAGCAGACACTGTCACAAACAAGAAAAAATTAGCTAGGTCGGTTAGCAGTCTAAGAGGCGAAAATACGTTCTGAGAAGGCAAAGTATGATACGGGGCTCTAGTCGTGTCTCCTTGGCAGACTGTAACAAAGTATTGTAAACTCGCTCAGAAGGCAAAAAAAGTACTTACCGGTTCATAGTTTTAATTCTCCTTGGGAACAGTGATACAGAAAAAAACAGTGTCACTGAACATAACCTGAATCAGGAACTTTCCATATTTTCTTAACGCTATGACATGGGGAATTCACGAGAGTTGTTCCATTACTGCAGGATAGGCTTAATGTCATGTCGTCACCTAATACCTACCAGCTGAGGAAGGTCAAGCTTCTCTAGCCTTCTTCTGAATGAAAAAAACTATTAACTACTTAACTATTTCGGCTTCTAGAATATGAGATGGAAGCAATTGCATCCACCTAGCGCAGTGGTTGAAAAAAACTATTAAACATTAACGAATGCTTTTTCTTGCCTATTTGGGCGCGTGAAGCGCAGTCGGAGAATGCGCCGGCTGTCGCCTGCACCTGATACCAGGTTCCTGGTTCGGATTTCTCGCCCAGGCCAACCAAGCCTTTCATCTCTCCGGGGTCGGTCAATTGGTACCAGACGTGTCTGGGAAGGATAAAGCGCTGACTTGTTCATCAGCTGGCCACCGCAAGTCATTGCATGGCCAAATACGCATTGAACTCACCTCCACGACATCCCGTAGAAGTAAAATGCGTGGCGCATCCCAAAGGAATTGAATAACGCCGTCCTTTATCCTTCATTCTTTTTTCTCGCCAATTTTACGGTAACGTATATTGAAGTTACCATTACGTATGCTAGTTGGCATAAAACCCAGTATTTACTGGCCGTTAATTTAGATTCTTTTCTAAGGATACGGAAACAGAGGGTTATGTCTGAGATAATACGTCTTTCCTCCAGCGTTTTCATACCAAATGTTTTCAGTCTTTCGACGTAACTAGCATGCGCTAGACGGTATCATAAGAGTCGGGTGAACACAAGTTGTACTTTTTCGATTTTAATTATGTCTCTCTTTAAGTGGGGGCTCACAACTGGAGAACAGTAGCAAGCCGAGGCAGTACGTAAGACTTATAGAGTCTTAACAATATTTCCTTATTTGCACATTTTATGTTACGAAGCATGCAAAAGAGGGTATTGTAGGCTTTACGAACTATGTTGTCAATTTGAAGCGAGAAGTTTAGGTCAGTGTCCAAAGTAACACCAAGATCTTTGGTTGAGCGACAAGAAGTAAGTGGCCTGACATTTACAACATGGGTAGGTGAATCCTCAACTCCAAAATGCATAACACTACATTTTACAGCGTTTAAGGGTATATCCGAATTCGGAGGCCCACAGCTACGTCCTTTCAACAGATATTTGCAGAGTAGAGCGAACTTCCGCTCTAGTTTCATTATCATAAACTCAACATATCTTTACATCGTAAACATACAACTGTAGCTTAACATTTGATAAAATTTTAGGATTTGAGGCAGATCAATTGTGTAAACCATGAATAACAAGGGGGACAACACTGCTCCCTGAGGAACACAGCATTCACAGATATATCTCGTGGATACACTATTAGATAAGTACGATTTAAACCATTTCAGTTTTTCCTCGAATATTTCCTCGAATTTCAAGCATTTCTAATTTGGCCATAGAATATCTGGCAAGCCCTATCGAATGCCTTAGAAAGATCAAGATATCTCACATGCTTTAGAAAGATTAGGATATATCACAACTAGGTTTCCATTATTAACTGCGTGCAACAGATCGTAAGCTGTGTCACTCAGATTGGTTTCCGATGAAGCTCCAGCTAAAAAACCGTGCTGCTCTTGAGAGTAAGACTAAATATGCTATTCCACGTAAGCAATTTCTCACTGACATTTTTCTCAATAGCTTTTACAGCAGTCGGTGTGGGAGTAGTAGAATTGGAATTTATTAAGCAAATTAGTGCCCGGAGTCTTTGGAATTGCTGTTAAAATAGCTTCCTTCCACATCTACGGAACCTCTCCAAGGTGTAAGGACAGATTGAACAGATAAGGAACGGGTTTAAAAAAGAACAGTGGCATCTTCTATATACTATATGAGGGATTCCGTCATACGTTTCAGAAGCAGATGGGTTTAGGCGCTTAAGAATTAAAGATACCTCATGTGGGTGAAAATATATGTCACAAAATGTATGTTCTATACGTGGAAAGGTGTTCGAAGTGCATCCCTAGAGAAGTTTGATGGGCTAAAAACGCTGGAGAAAAAAAAACTAGCTAAAGCGCCTGCTTTTTCCTGATCGGTACAAAATTTGGAACCATCGTCTCCAGCTAAAGTTGGGAAAGTTGTTGTAGGCTTGATTTTACGTCGGAGATATTGGTACAATTTCTTGCAGGAAGCATGTTTTGCAAGTCGCCTTTCATAGTTTGCGAAAAATCGTTTCACATGGCGGTTTAGCCTAGCGCAGACGTCCTTGTAGTTCTCATTGCTTAAGGGTGATGCCAACTTATTATATTAAAAAAGCGCCGTTTTTGCCGAAGAAGATTACAGATGTGGACCGTGTATTTCAAAACTCTACTGCCAGGAAATTTAAGGGTACAAACTTTGAAAAAGCAACATATAGAGCTCTACAAAACCGCTAATAAGCGTCGGCGACTGAAGAGTACTGATCCAAGATCTCTATCCATTCTAAAGCCTTCGCACACATTTGCGGCAACCGCGTACGCGGGTTCCACTGCCGCCTGCTAGAATTCACGCGGCACTCCTCCCGCTCGCTCAATCGCCAACGCGGCAATGCGGCAACAATGCCTTGAATGATTACTGCCGCTGCCTCGTTTGCGCCAACGTATCTACCGCGTCGGCGGCACCGCGTCTGCCGCGTCTGCCGCGTAGGCGGCACATCAGCGGCAGCCCGGGCTGAGATAGTTTTGCCTCGCGCGGCGATTCTGCGTCTCTGCTCCACGCTTAAAGATGGGGCTGCCGAGTTGCCGCAAAAGTGTTTGGGGGGCTT
Source organism: Heligmosomoides polygyrus polygyrus (assembly GCA_947396885.1). Lineage (NCBI taxonomy): Eukaryota > Metazoa > Nematoda > Chromadorea > Rhabditida > Heligmosomidae > Heligmosomoides > Heligmosomoides polygyrus. The sequence goes on along the minus strand of OX377204.1, from coordinate 64,930,246 downwards.
AAGGTAAGAAATTAATTAGCCAGTGCTACACAGTATACCCTCAAAAAATCAGGAAATGGCGGGAGCGGGATACCCAGCAATTCCTCCTTTATGCCGAAAATAACGATACTGTGATCTGTTGCTCCAAGCGGCGGAAGTACAGTTAAATTAAACATATTTGAAGAAGGAGATAGGACTATGTCAAGAATACTGGTTCCATGTGTGGATTTATTAATTTGTTGCAAAAATCCACTTTCTCGGAAAATTCTAGAAAAGCTGTGCTGGCCGAACTAGACGAATGCTGGCTTTCCCAGTTTATTTTTAAGTTGAAATCTCCTACCAATATATTGTCCTGGTGGGTTGAAAGAAGGTGACGAAGCAAGTCTATAAGAGCTTCATCGTCGTTCTTGGACAAATTAGTTGGACGATAAACCGAGATAAACCACTTATATGTTGCTTTGGTAGCGGAAAGGTCTATGCACAGTACACCAGCCTTCCCAGAGCAACGAGCTCGTTATGGCCTATAATAGAGCACCCTTTTACATTGCAACAGGCACCGCGTCCACTGCGATTAGAGCGATAGACCAAGTATGGAAGATTGCCTATTACTTCTGAGTCCAGCACCCTTTCATGAAACGATGTTTCCGTTAAAAAAAAAAACGAAATCGGGTTAGTTTTGTTTCAAAAAGAGCTGAAAGAGATCAACTTTATTTACCAAACTACGTGCATCCATTAGGAATCACTTTAGGGTTTTAAAACCGTGCCAACCAATAGGTTTTCCGTGCTCCTGGGAAGGTCCGAGGCACGTCGCAACTCGCCTATGTACACAACCCACTCACGCACTATTCCACCTTTGTTGCGCTCTCGAGCTGGAAACTTTTATCGTATTAAGGTACGGAAGTGAGTCATTCTTTAGAGTTCCTTGCAAGCCTAATGTATGCAGACTATGGATTCAGTAATCGAGAACACCCTTCCATTTCAGAATATGCTGAAGCTACAATGCAATGGTCATCTATAATATATACCTGCATACATTAATAAAACTTGAGTAAGTACCACTTCCTCTACTCTGCTCATAATAGCGAATGCAGGCGCTAACCGCTGTCCCCTAGCCAGTCCTCTGATTTGTGAATAATATGTACGCAAATACGCAATACATCGAGCAGACGAATGAAAGCACACACAGTGAAATAGGTAGAGCCAGAAGTTTTCGTCGGTTAGCATTCCTTCACAACCTTCACTTGCTTCACGCCATACTCTTCCGCGAGGCAAACTCGACCTGATTGGGATGGTATGGTATTCTTCCCTACTCTTTGAGGAGGGCCTCGTTTGCTCTCTCAATCTCGCCTGCTACCAGTAACTTTTCACCTAAGCCTTCATAATATTTCATTATCGCCTGCACTACATGTCGTCCCGATACTCTTCGAGTTACTCGAGCGGGGGCCAAACACCTCCCCGTTCGTGCCTGTCGCCGGTCGGAGTGCTCCAATGGGTCATCCTCACTGAGGGATCCGATACGAAGAGTGTCATATCGTTCCTTCAGGGCTTTCACTAAGAGAACCGACCAACGCGTTGCTTGGCGTCATAAGTTCCCGTCTTGTCAGTAGGGCTCTCGCCCAGCTGGTTGTCTGCGAAGCCCATTGCGTGGACGGCCCATCTAATTTTGGACGACTTGGCCCTCGCGACAAATTCTCTGCTCTTCGAACATCGGTGGAGCTTAGAACTCGGAGACCTCTCATTCGCATGAATCGCATCACTCCGAGCATAGTTTTCTCGATTTCACGCTGACGCTCAGCGACGCTGATCGCGTTTTCATCCTTTCTTCTTTACCACAGGCCCCCGAGGTTTATTAGTAATTCACTGACTTCTAACTTTGATCCGAATTTTATTTGGAAAATAATTGATACGATTTACGGATGAAACCGATGTTCTCCATTCATGGCATCTTTGATGTATTGATATTCTATCGCGCTGCTAAACGCAATCTCGAGAAGCTGCCTAATCGGTGGGCTTTCATTGTTGTAGAACAGACTAGGAACGTGGTCTGTTGAAGATGCTTCTGTTGTTGACCTTCGTAACCAAATTTCGCTACCACATAGAACAGCACATTAAAGTTTTAGTTGGCATTCTATGCCTTACTTGGGTCGTTTTTCTAACGGCCTAGTATGTGGCGTTTCTGGTGTAAGCGCAGACGAGAGCTTCAGCCTAATACTAAAACTGTGGTCAGCAATGGTGATTAGTTGACCAATGTGTCAAAAAATTCACGTTTCGATGATGTGTTAAGTGATCTGATGTCGCTCCAACCAAAGAGCAGTATGGAAGACTTTTCAAATGTCTGAATGAAGTAGAGGCAAAAAACCTAGCTAAGGGGTACCGCAATTAGATGAATACCATGAACTCCCTTTAATAGTTGAGAACTATGAACATCTGTACACTGAGTTTCATGCTATGCAGGCTCAGACTCGACTTCTTGTATCGCTAAGCATCTTGCAGAATCAGTAAAGCTTTTGAAAGCAAAGTATTTAACAGAAGGAAAGCGACGAATTTTCGGGACTTTTTTGTTAGCTTTCACTGTTTTTTTTTACATACTGAAGGGTGTAGTTCCTTGATACAGGATCAATAGCAATATCGACGACTGGCCTCGTTTACGTTGTTTTGCGACTACTCTGTGATATGTCGATCTTCGAAACATGCCCGTCGATCACGTTCGCCAAAGTCGATTCCACCCTGCCACTGGTACAAGTCAAGAAAGCGATTGGAGTCAGTATAGTGGCATATAAGAATAGAATGACTAGCATAGACTTTGGGTGCACCTCCAGGGCAAGAACACCATGCAGCGGACCACCAGCGAGGTTTCATTTTCTGAGGTAGGAAATAAGAGAATAAAATTCAACTGCAACTTTTTTTGTGTATTCAGAGACTATTATAACCACAAGCTCACACTTAACAGAAGCAACACAATCGGCTCCATGAAATCTTTTGAATCTTTGCCCATCTTTCCAATGCCCAGTTTTTTTTGATCGAGTCACGCTCTGCAGACCACGTTCTCCCTTTAGTACCTCAAGATTAAACTCCCTTCCTAGTCCTTAAGCAAAAGGGAGACCGAGATTATTCTAACGATAAGACCTTAGCGCACACCGCATCACGTTCTTCGCTCTTCGCTGCATGTTCTTATTTCCTTCGAACCGCTGTTGTTATTAGAGCTGTCATCAACGTTTTACAGTTATGATCCGGGCGGTGTGCGCCCCTCTTTTGCTATGTTATTTATACGTGGGATCCGCTAGTGCCATTCTTCGAGTAATGACGTTCAACATATGGCTGTCTGGAGCTTCAGTTCACGACGGCCTACACAAGATCGCCAAGCATATTCAGCTTGTGAATCCAGACATCGTAGCATTACAGGTTAGAACACATTTTATGAGTTTCTTCTTTAGCTAATTACCTCATCGCATCGTACCGTTATCCGCTTCCTGGAGCCGGATTCATCAACGACTAACCCGCGGGTATAAGGGGTAGAGATACCCACAATGAAGCCTGCGTCTCTGACTCTTGCGTTGCCTCTGCCTGACTCTTATCTTATCTCTACCCCATATCACCCGCATACCCACGGGTTAATTGTTGATGAATCCGGCCTCTGGTGTCATGACGCCATCTCCACAGATCCTACGCTCGATCTGGGTGAAACCAAATACTCTCAAGCTCGTCCAGCCAGCAATGGTTCGGCCGCCATTAGAGCATTTTCGAGAAAAACAGGCATATCTTGTGGACGAATTTTGCCTCCTTTCGCGAACAGCGTGGCCGTACTATCACCGGCAAGCTTCGCGCATTTTCTGATGGTTTTCCAAAGTATCCCACAAGCATTCGCTCTATCAACCAAAGTTGGCGCACACCCTTATCTTCTCTTTTTCAGGAAATATGTCAGCGGCCGAGCTGACATATGAAGAATCCACTAAAATGTTCCATTTATAGCTAGAGTTTTCAAAGAAGATCATTTATTTAGTTATTAGGCTAACCGGAAATTTCTGGCGGTTCTGACTGGTCCGCTTCATACGACAATAACTTCTTCTCATACTCACCGGATTCAGTCAAAGTAAGCACCGTTGAATCACCACACTCCTTCCAATGCGATACAATTCAGTTGAATAATTCCATGGAAAAAACTGAGTGGTCGAGTTGCGACTATAGAGTGCCTTTTTTCGCGTAGTCGCGATTTGCAAAGTTTCTACCTGTGAGAAAGGCCTGAAAGTGTTTAAAAAGTGATAATTGGTTGGCGTAAAGTGTGGCGAGTATGGCGGTTGAGGCAGAACTTCAACTCCTACTTCGTTTAATTTTCGCATGGTTATATGCGAACGTGTGGGCGGGCGTTGTCGTGCAGAAGAACATGGAGGGGGCCCGTTCTTCCCCCCAGCATGCATAGGGGCGGCGCAATTAGCGCCCATCGCGGACGAGTTCGCGCGCTCGGAGTGCTGGGGGAAGAACGGGCCTCCTCCCCAGCCATCAGCTGCTACCACCGATGGGATCGATAGGATCTTCTGCGCTATATTCCACCTATTTCTCCCACTTTCATCTCCAGCTTTGTAATCACTTGCTACTTCATGAAGGTTTCCTTGTGCACCCGGATACAAGGAACCTTCTTGATAAGCAAGATGGTGCAATGTCTTTGATTGGATACTCAGATAACAAATGAGGGATCACCAAACTTGGATGTAAGTTGCTTTACATGTTTTGTTACCGTTTGGAAATTGTCTCCCTTTGTCTGTTTTGACTCTATCAAGTTTCGATATTTTCACGAAGTCAGCATATTCATCTTGAACCCTTCACCTTTTAAGTGGAGCTATGACATTTTTCTAAGCAGCACGATGCACGTCTAAAGCGGGAGGTCCATAATGTGCCTCTTAAATTCCTGAATGTAGTCCGAAATATCCTTCTTCTATATTTATAATTAATTTAGATGTGAATTTGGTCAACGTTCTTAGTTTAAAAGCTTTTAGACAAACTCTCCTGACATTTTTCTGCTTCAAAGAAGGGATCCCAGCTCTAGACCTACACCCAGTGTCACATTGGTCCCTCATTTAGAAGTTGCTCCCCTGTATTAGAGTAATTGCTTGGGTTCCCATTGCGTTCGCCGGATGTCCTGACCCGTTGCCCTCTTCGCACCTTTTACGGTCACTCGCACCTACATTGGCTGCCCTAAAGAGATGCTCCGGGGCACCAGTGCAGGTGCGAATTACCGTTCTTTCGCAGAGGTAAGAGGCGCCAAGTGAAGGGATCATAGTACTGAACTTGGATCGTGAAGCCGATATAGAGATACCTGTAAAACCTCTCTAAGTAGATCAATAATTTTGACGTGCGTCCTCTCATTACTTCTAAACTATGACTTTATAATTGACATAAACGTTCTTAGTAGGGCACCACCGTTGCTGTAATAACATTCGCCGCGGTACCGGTAGATCAAGCTGGCATGTCATCTTTACGATAATCAATAATGGAGAAGCCGAAAGCGGTAAAAGTCTAAGAATAGATCAACTGCTCGATCGCTAATTAGGGATGGTAGTTGTGTTCCAATTACTTTTAAACTACGACTTTATAATTGACACAAGACCTATTTACTAGGGTATAACGTTTTCAAACCGTTACTATAATAACAATCGTCGCGGGACCGGCGCATATTCAGATAACTGCTGGCATCGTGAATTTTTAAGCACTTATCTCACAATTCCAATTGGTTTGGGCATTCGACTGAGCGAATCAGCGTTCAGTCAGATTCATAGTTTTAAGTAGTGAAATCATATAAAGAGCATGGAGTTTTGAAGGACCGACATGAAAACCTTGAAACTCGTGGAAAACGTTAGCCAACTAACCAGGGAGAGGTCTCAGGTGTCTAGATGTCTGAAGGGCGAAAATGTTTATCTTTGTAAAAAAAATCTTTCTTCCAGTAGTAGAAAAGTAAGAATTTCCCATTCTTCCCATGTCCTTGAAACTGTCGAGTTAGGGGCCCTGAAACTTCACAAAGGAAATTAAGAAACCGCACAGTCTCACAACGCAATAGTTCCCAAACATAGAATATGGGGAAAGGTGTAAAACACTGCTTCGTAGGCGTAGTGTCAGACGTTTGATTCCTTGACCTAGTATTTTACATCCTTTCTTGCAGATTCGATGTTTAGTGGGTATTTCCTTGTGTGATTGTGCCATTCCATAATGAAGTTTCCGAGCTTCTATCTTTGTGAGTTCCAGGACTTTGCAAAAATGCAGCCGACTTTTCTATTATATGAAGTGTGAAGATTCTCGCAGTGCTCATCTGCTTTCTTCGTTTACACATACGTCTGTGGCACCTTTCCATTATAATTAATAATTGCATAATTAATAGTTGGGTATTCATACTGATCAATATCATTCCAAGATTCAATGACAGTCGAACATGGAATATTCACCAGCTGGTACTCATACTGATCAATTAATAGATGACCACAGTATAACAATTACACGGAAATCAGAGCGTGCTCAGTCATTTTAGGTCACCTGGCTTTTATCGAGCATAGCCATGAAGCGAAATGAGGTAGCTGTCATCGGTGGAGAAGTCATAATACGTGTACAAATGATACAAATGACCTCCCCGGCCGACCAATCGCTTCCATCGGTCCCGTTACGAAGTATGAACAGGCCCATACTCGCGACTAACCCTACCGAAGTAGCGACGGGCTTGTCGCGGAGTGAGTTTTTACACTCTACACAGACGATCGTTGCGGGACTGCACGGACGCCATGCCTCCACAACACCCCCATGCTCCATCGATGAATCAGCGGCAAACAAGATGTTAAGAGACTCAAGAGTTAAGGAATAATAAAACGTTTCTTAGAAGTGGTTTCCAAAACAATACCAAATTCGAGTACGTGGCTTAAACAATCGGTACGGAGTAAGCACTCCTTGTACCTGTAAAGCATTCTACCTAACCCCTTCCGCTACTTTTCATGTTTCCTCGATGTTCTGTGCTTTTCGTTATTGTCGTTCCCGTCCACCTTGACTGCGACATACCCGAAACACTTGGAAGAATAGCTGATAGCATGAAAACACATGAAATGGAAGAGGAAGGGATGAATGACAGTTGCGCAGTCAACATCACCATACATTAGTTTAGCATGTAGCATCTCCCGAATTCAAGGTTCTTAGCTCTGGTCCCGCCAGGAATAGCCAAGCCCTTCATTCCTCCTGTGTTGGCTATTTTGTATCAGATTTGTCACAGAAGGATAAACTCTGAGTTGTTCGTCGGTTGTCCACACCAAGCCAATGTAAATGCTAAATACGCATCAAATGTGCCTTCACCGTATCCGTTGGAGTAGAATATGCGGTGCATCCCCAACGAGGCTTTAGCAACGCCAACCTTTATTCTTCATAAGGCTGAACAACATGTAAACTGTTTGTTCGGCCTCCTCTACTGTCACCACATACTCCCCTCTTATGAATGTGAGAATTGCAAAAATGCAAAAGACATGCCCCACATACTAGCACGTTTTCAAATCGTTACCGTAACAACAATCGTTGCGAGACCACCACGTCTTCGGATTAGTGCTGGCACAATGCCAACTGCACGCTAATCAGTAACGGAGATACAGAACGACTGGATGAGAAGGCTTGGTACTGTTTGATAGGGTTTTGGATTGAACATTTTGGGAAGAATTATCTTGACGGCTCGCTGATTGCTGGCCGTTAGGAGTCCTCACGTTGTATCACCAAAACTCACTGTGGTGTGTTCGACGGGTTGAATAGGAATTATAACACTTAGCCGGCAGAATGTGTCCGAACTCTTTAACCCGCAGGGACGAAACGATATGGTAAAATGGCCATCCCTGCCTCGAAGCCGTGAATATAAATAAATAAACAAATCAGTCTTCATCCTCTTCAGGCTCATCGGCCTTTGAAAGCGATTCCTAGTAATAATCACCTCGAAAGTCCTAGATCGTTGAGTATTGTAAACTAAGATGTTCAAGCCACATATTTACTACCCATGTATAGCTAGCACTCGTTTTACATACCTGAAGGTTAAAACACATTTGCTATGTTCAAAGTGTGAACGATTATAGCAGTGCAACGCAAGCTCATTTACATTACTGCATCTCTCTAAAAGTAAAACAACGCATTTGTTTTCAGTGAAAAAATTATGCTCAGCAAGCAAAGGAAAACTCGCTATTTCATTGACTATTTTAACTTCTGCTGAGGAAACTGTTGCAGCACTGTTTCAAGAACTCTCCCTGGGTAAACAGCGGAAGTAAGAGTGATTGACCGAAGGCAATTCTTTGTGAAAACATGATGACGATGTTCCGCATGACTCGCTGTTCGTTTCGCTACAAAAGATTAGGATCTTTACCTGTTTGATTGTTTTTAGGTGACGCTACTTGAGCACTCTTGCAGTAAAACTGTAGAACCGTCAACTAGCATCCCCTCTCAAAATGCTCCATCCAGAACCACCTCAAACAGTACGAAACTTCTCCTTTTCACAGTTCCATGGCTCCATTATTGATTACCGTGTAGTTGGCATGATGCCAGCGCCGAACCGGAGGCGTGGTGGTCCTGCGACTATAGTTGCTACGGTAACGGTTTGAAAACGTGGTACCCTAGTAAGAACGTCTTGTGTCTCACATGGGATCCAAACCTCTAACAAAGGAGTACTCAGGTCATGGTGTGAAAGTGATCAAAGACCCTTATCCCTTGAAAGGAAACCAATAGCAACTGAAACAAAACCAGGTGATCATACTTTTGCAAAGCATATCCTTCGGTCAGTGATTCTAGGGATATCGTATACTCTGTTTGAATGCGTATTTAGCCGGCAAAATGACTTGCAATGACCAACCGATGGACAAATCAGTGCTTTGTTTCTCGCCAACAAGTCATTCACCGACACCGGAGGGATGGAATACTTGGTTGGCTTAGACAGGTCCCGAACTTTAGAGCCTTCAAGGTAGCCGCAGAACTCAGCGTCTCCCTCCACTGCGTCATCGAAGCTTTTCGAACGAAATAGTCTACGAATATAAAGACCCATTCAAAGACAGAATGTTAGAAAAATGAAGAGGGAAGCGGCAACATTCGGAGCCTCGTGCCCTCAATTGATTGCATGAGCGTAACGTTCCCGTGGTCCTACACCGACTGAGCATGAGACAGTACGAAAAACAGGTCCAGTTAGACAGGGCCTTTGCTGCTACTCTTGAAAGCTTAGGCCCGGGTCATAGGCCTACGTTATACTTCGGCGACGCTTTTGTCGCCGAAGTATAACAATGACGAGGGCGACTGAGTCGCTCGTGCAAAGCATGCGAATCGATCAATGTAAAGCGATCACCAGGAAAAAGGCGACATGTGCCCTTCATCCACTCCTGTTACTCCCGTCGCGCACTATGAACATGCTTTTACAAGTTGTTAGTCAAATTCTAAAAGTCCATCCGAGACGAGTGGGGAGATTTCGTCGCGGGATCGCGCACATAGTTGTGGAATCATAGACGGAGGCCGGTTTTAACAGCGCAAATCCTGATTTTTCGGTCGTTAGATTTTGGTACTAATCGGACTGGTGCCCGCTGTACACCGGCAAAGTATCTTAAAATGGATAAGTTAGATCAGCTACACCCCGGAGTTCCTTCTCTTGCCTGCGTTCTGTGCTCACCTCCGCGTCATCGTGCTCGTGCTTATTTTAGTGTTCTACGACCATAGTCTCATAATGGAGCGGGCACCAGCCCGCTTAGTACCGATTTTCTGAATCCTCTTATTATTAATTAGGCGATGAAGATAAAATCATTCGCAGCCAAACAGACGGGTTTACTGGACTCACGGCCAAGCAGCCATAGGTAACGACGAGTTGTCTGCCAAGAATTCAACGAGTTTCCCCGCAGCGCTCAGGCGGTCGTTATGTTAGTATCTCGGCCCGAGCACAACAATGAGCAGTTTCGTCTCTCTAGCTGTCCAAGGCCTTTCATAGACGTCGTGCAATAGGCGTTCGGGTGCGGAAGGCGTGTCGCTCATGGCCTATGGCCTATGTTATACTCCCGCGGGAGCATCCGGGGGCTGTCCGGGGACGGTCGGCGTAGCATTGGAGCACATTTCCCGCGCCGAGGGATGACAGCCGAGGGACTTGCACTGCACCGCGGATGGCTGTCGTCTCGCGGGCGGAAAGTATAACAGCCCTCTCGTTGTCTGTCGGCGGCAATCAGCGGACGGCGAGCGTGGCGGGGCGCGGCCATTGGCCAGGTGAGCGATTTCGGCGCGAATTCCGCCTGTCCGCGGATGCTCCCGCGGGAGTAATAGCGTAGGCCCATGTCGCGTAACGAGCGCCTGGATTCAGAAGTGTGCCACAGACGTCGCGCAAAGGACGTCTGGCCTCAAGAGTTTCTGAATGCGAACGCTTGTTGTATGATGCCACTCGACATCATGCAACAAGCGTTCGGATTCAGAAAACGCGTCGTCGACGTGTCATAAAGGTGGGAGGATCTTTAAGTGGGGGGGGGGGGGTGTAAGGAGGATCTCGAGGTGAGCCAGGACGGTGAACCAGCCAGTAAAACCGGACCAGTAAGAGGACGGTGGAGGGGAGGGGTTCAATAGGGGAACAGAGAAAGAGACTAGGAGGTGGGATCAAGAAAGGCAGACTAAGAAGTGGAGACCAACAAGGGAAACCGGTTGAAAAGGACCAGACCCCCGGACCGGATTCAAAAGATGTTTCGTCGACGTAGAGCAATGAGCGTGGTAGGACCAGTGAGGGTGGGGGCTGTAAGGAGGATTTCGAGGGGTCTAGGCCAGGAAATCAGTAAAAAGGGACCAGTAGGGGTGGAGGGGGGTCAATAGGAGAAACAAGGGGACCAGGGGGGGGGGGGGAGACCAGAAAAGGGACCAATAAGGGGGGGGGGACCAGGCGTCCGGACTTGGGCTCAGAAGACGTATCGCAGATGTTGCGCCGCAAGCATCCGTGATCAGAAGACGACGTCCCTGCGAGGTTTTGGGACGCTTTGCTGCCGCCCCTAGGCCGCCGAAGGGATAAAGATATAGGGACGTTCATCCTTAAAGGATAAAAGGATAAAGAACGGCGTTACTCAATCCCTTCTGGGATGCGCCAGCGCATTCTACTTCTACGGGATGTCGTGGAGGCGACATGAATGCGTATTTGGCCATACAATGACTTGCGGTGGCCAGCCGATGAACAAGTCAGCGCTTTATCCTTCCCAGACAAGTCTGGTACCAATTCACCGACCCCGGAGGGATGGAAGGCTTGGTTGGCCTGGGCGGGAAATCCGAACCAGGAACCTGGTATCGGGTGCACGCGACAGTTGCGCCTCCTCCGACTGCGCTACACGTTCATCCTTAATCCTTAATAATCCCGTTCTTTATAAAGGATAAAGAACGGGATTATTAAGGATTAAGGATGAAGGTCCCTGTCTTTCATGGGCCATCTATTCTATTCTACAGGATATCGTGAAGGTGCTCTCAATTTGTGTTGTTCATGATTTGTGCTAGCAGGTGGACGTGTAAGTGTTTTATGCTTTCCAAAGAAGTCAACCACCAATTCATCGATTCCGTAGTAAGCTTGGTTGGAAATCTGACCAAACCGAGGGCTTTCTACGGAGTGCAAGCGACAGCCTGCACTTCCTATAGCTTGAAATATATATTTTCTACAGATCTCGGAAATTAGGAAACAGAAAGGTTGGAGGAACCACTGGTTTGGCTGGACGTGCCCTAGTAAAAACGTCTTATATTAGGGGGGGGGGGGGCAAAAGTAATGAGATAAATTGAAAAAAATTCTTTATCTCTTTATAACTCAATTACAACTCAACGATGCTGAGCAGCGTATTTGCCATTAAAGGCAAGGACCTTGCTGCCATCGCTCGGCCAACTTCCTGATCCCATCCTTCCAGATCTGCTTGGGCCTGGTGTTGATCAACTGCTCGATATGGTTGTCAAGAACTGCTTGGGTTCTTGTGTCCTTTCCGACAAGGAAGTCCTGTAGGCTCGAGAAGTAGTGGTAGTCGCATGGAGAGATGTCCGGCGAATACGGTGGGTGAGGCATGTGAACGTAGCCCAGCTGGCCAAGCTTATCCGTGGTTACTTGTTCCCTATGGGGTGCGCCGTTGTCGAAGAGGAGAACCATCTTGAAGCGCTGCGAATGAATAAGAGCGAGTCGCAGGCCCTTCTCTTCTGTTCCGTTCACCATGGCCTTGGAGTCCATCGTCGTGCGTTTGGTAAACAGATTCCAGAATACCGGTCCAGGGGCGCAGACCCAAAAGCTCCAAAGGTGTTTCTCGCCGTGAACATCTCGCCTAACGAAGGTCGGTAACAGGTCACCAGGCCTCACCCAGACTCGCTGCTTGGCAGGGTTAAGGTAGAAGACGTACTTCTCATCTTGCGTGAATATTGAGCCCAGGATGCTCGGGGTTGGGAATTGGGCGAGATTTGCGCGACCCAGGTAGACTCGTCAGACTGGGTTTCGGCATGAGACAGACTAGGGTTTTGGCATACTTCTGGAAAGGGCGGAAGTGGTAACTTCTCAGATGGGCTTCCGTAAGTAGCGTACAGACATACAAATACGATAAGCACGAAACCAGACTCCAGCCACGAGATATATGGACACGGCATGGGGTGTCTCATTACTTTTGGCCCCCTAATATAGCGTTGCAAGCGTATCTCGACTGTTAGTGGAAACAGAACACAAACCTTGTCAGAAAATCCTACATATATAATTCAGTTAATCCGTTGTCCACCACAACAAGGGTGGGCCACGACCAAAAGAGTCCTTTATCACGGCAGCGTATGGGAACAGGCTGTTTCTTTGAGCTTAACCATGGGCGATCATCAGCGAATTGATAGCTTTGACAGCAGATCACCCAGGTTTACTATGCATCAAGCGGGCAATTCATCACAGTATGGATGGGGATTATGCACCAAGCGCCAGGATTCAGAATATGTGTCGCAGACGTCGTTCGCTATGCGTCGGTATTTAAAAGACGTGTCTCAGATGTCATCCGACGTTCGCCGGGGGATTCAGAAGAGGTGTCGAGGACGTCATGCAACGTGCGTCGGAACTTAGAAGACGTGTCACAGACGTCGTTCGCCACGCGCTGGGATTCAGAAGACGTGTCGCAGACGCCGACCTCCACGCGTTAAAATTCAGAGGGCGTGTCCCAGAACGTTTCCTAGGAGTTAAACCTAGGGGTGTGTTCGTCATGAAAAACTTAAACGGAGTGATCGCCGTCAAATCTGTTCATAGTATCCCTCTCGTCGCTCCAGTTTTGTTCATAGTTGCTAGCGACAGCGACCATTACAGTTGGAGTATGTAAATCTTCGCAGCTAATTTTTCAATTTCAGGTGCTACAAGCAGCGCATGACTAAAAAGCTATTGCTCGCCGTTCAGTCGTAAGTGCGTCCAGTAGCACAGTCGCAATAGACGAATAATGTCGTGCAGATGTCATCAAATCGAGATTATTGCATCATGACCCATCCATACATGTCAACCTTATCATTGCTCTGAGCTCGGCGGCTTGATACCAGACTTGTCTTGGATTAAACACTGACTTGTCCATACGAGACCACGGATAGTCATTGTATAGTCCAAATACCTATTCAAATCGCCTCCACGACATCCCGTAGAAGTAGAATGCGTAAGCATCCCAAATCAGGATTGACTGACGCCGTCCTTTATCCTTAACATTATGGGGAACGTTCCTAATTTAAAAGGACTATTTCTTTTTCATAGCTGTCAGATTCCCTTATTCAACAAATTTTGGTGTACTCCTACAATTACGATATATAACAATTTTTATACTCTCAATATTCTGAAGTAAAAAAGATAGTAAGCTCTTCTCTCCTACCTCTTTCACCCTATAGGGAATAAATGACTAGTAGGAAAGCGTGAGGTGAGGATTGATAAAAGGCCCAGCAATCGATTTGGCACCTTGAAATATAAATTCTGTGTGTGGATCCAAATTGAGTTGAGCTCTTCCAGATTTGCCTTCCCTAAGAAAACCTTAACGCGTAGATTAACTAAACACTGTTCTCTGAAAAGTAAAACCTCACATACAATGCACAGAAACCAGTGGTAGGTCTGTATAGCATAGCGCACTACTCCAGCCTCTTATAAATCACGGCGAAACCCTCCCGTTGATCTTCACATTCCGAGCAATAACGATCACGCTCGTTCGCCTCGCGCTGACTTCATGGGGAACTCCGTAATCACGTCAGAGCCGAGCGCCTGCCGCGTGAACTCGTCCGCGATGGGCACTCCTCGCGCAATTAGCGCCGCCCTCCTGCGTGCTGGGGGGGAAGAACACTACCCCGCCGAAGAACATGAACCCTTCTGTTGAGAAGTGCCGGCTGCAGCTCACGTTTTCGGTGCATGACTTTTCGGTTTCCTGATCGTGTTCGGTGGTCGTGCAGAAATCCACTTTTCATCACATGGTACGACTCGGTACAAAAACGGGTCGTTTTAAGAAGAAGTAAATAAGGTCAGATTTCAAAACGCGACAATTTCTGGCGACCACCCATCTCGTGGGGTGTCCACTTTACGAGCATTTTCACCTTTTCGACGTCTTTCAAACCATCATGACAGAAGTTTTACTAACTCCTAGACTTCCGCCAGCTAGCGGACTGTCTGCGAAGGCTTAGCTGGCTTCCTTCAAGTCCTTGAAACCCTCACCATAGATCGGGCTTTTCTACGTGAATTGGCCCAGTATAAAATGGAAATAAAATATCGTTCGTAATTGCTCCATCGACATACTTCACTATGTCTTCGAAGAAAGAGATCTGTTAAGGATAAGTTAAACGCAACTTATTCATTTAGATAGAGCAAAGAATTCTGTATTAGACGTTATATAAAATGCGAAGTAAGATAAATGTTGATCTAGAAATAAGCGAACGAAAGGCGGTTGCACAAAAGCCACTAAAACATTCTGACGGACTTAACATATGTTTATTCATGTTCACTATTTACAGTGATTTGTAGACGCTCTTTGCATTATATGTAAAGGAGCATTATCATTAGCATTAGCATTAAGCTAAGCGCGCTCATGTTAAATATCGAGTGTAAGGCCCTGCATCACTTTTGCGATTATCCGGTAGCGAACCGATATAGAAAATTGCGTCTGTTTCATTACATCAAAAGGTGTACTCATCGATCCCTCTCGACATCGTTGGACCACTTTCTTCCCTTCGTCACATGATATGAAACCTGTGTATCTCCATCAGGTAAGGATCACATCTTTGTGACAGTCATCATTCTAAGAAGGTTAAGCGCCGTTAACAGCCGGCGTACCTTTTCACGATTTCTTGCCTTCCCTCTGGAAAGTTGAAGTGCTAGCATGAAACTACTTACGAGGAAGGTCAAAGAGGTCACCGTGGAGTTTCTCAAAGCGACCTATATAGGGTTGTAGAGCGTTGTCTGGGAAGCACCATAGTGGTTTCCAAATTTCCTGCGGACCTCTGGGTAGGTCAAAAATGGCAAAAAACTGCACCGCTTCAGTGCGGGTCGTTAACACAAAACTGACGCCTGGGATACCCTTGTCGTGCCCACAAATAGTCCTGCAAAAGGTTTGGAGCTTCAATCATTGCTAGAACCTAGGAATTGATTAATTCCTAATTGAAGCGAGACGGCGCATTCACGGGAGGCGCGCGCCCCTAGTGCGCCAGCGGTTGGATGGCCAGGTGGTTAGCGTGGCGGACTTGCGGGGGGGAGGTCGAGGGTTCGATTCCGGCGGTGTGGTTTCTGCATTGCTGGTTGCACATCTTTCGTTTTTGCCACCGTTAAGTGCTTTTCTGTCACGACTAGGTGTCATATTCGATTTCCAACCCTGATTTCAACCTTTTGTGATACGATTTTACTTCAAAACACAAGTCACGCTGATGAATAGGCAATAAACTGTTTAACAGCTGTGGTAAGGTTCTATAAAACACGCGAAGCAAAGCAGCTTCTGACACCAGCAGCAGCGGATAAACGCCAAGGAAGAGCAGCCGGAAGCTTCCTGGCAGGACGTGTCGACAGGCACTTCATCGAATGCGCGTAGTTCGCCGGTGTTGAGAAGTACTCCGGATGCGTGTCCACATATCCAGCCGCCACCCACGCGTACGCAAAGCACCTTCGAAATACCGGAGCGCAGAATTGCCTATACTCTGACTGACCTCCTGCAAGGACGGGTGCCTTGAAGATTACCTTAAAAATTTAAACATCAGTTGAGCTGGTGTGAAGCGATTCGTGATTACCTTCGAAGTATTGTCTCTTAAGAAGCAGTAGAAATCCGGGCGGAAGTGGAGCACATGTTCACGAATTCGCCGGATGAACCGTTTGAAAAGCCGGAAGAAATAAACATCGAGAGGCTGGTAAAGGCTCGTCGCTCCTGGCGGTATTGTCATCGCTTAAGCTCTTTTCCAGCAGGCACCTCGGAAACGAGGTTCTCGTGATCCCTGAACCCATGCCAGCTGTCTAGAAGGGCAATGGTTAGGGCTGCTGCCGAAGAGCCAACCACGCATTCTCGAAAAAATGCGGGACTTGTTGCTTCGTCATGATGTGGCTCGTTCCTGCCACTATAAGAAGGTTTGGTGCCGACCAGTGACCGCATTGGGGAAACGATCCACTAGCCTCCTGCAAAATCAAAAGAGCTTGTCTGCAAGTCGGCCGTCGGCGTATAGCACGGGAGCAGCAGTATGCGAATGGGTCAGAGACGACAGGGATTGCACAACACGAGACCCTTGCTTCATTCCAATAGGTGCCAGCTTGAGTAGGCGAGCAGCGCAGCAGCGTTCATTCCAATAGGTGCCAGCTTGAGTAGGCGAGCAGCGTATGCTTACAGCGCGTGGGTGGCAGCTGGATATGTGGACACGCATTCGGAGCACTTCTCAACACCGGCGGACTACGCATTCGATGAAGTGCCTGTCGACACGTCCTCCCAGGAAGCTTCCGCCTGCTCTTCCTTGGCGTTTATCCGCTGCTGCTGGTGTCTGAAGCTGCTTTGCTTCGCGTGTTTTATAGAACGCTACCACAGCTGTTAAACAGTTTATTGCCTATTCATCAGCGTGACTTGTGTTTTGAAGTAAAATCGTATCACAAAAGGTTGAAATCAGGGTTGGAAGTCGAATATGACACCTAGTCGTGACAGAAAAGCACTTAACGGTGGCAAAAACGAAAGATGTGCAACCAGCAATGCAGAAACCACACCGCCGGAATCGAACCCTCGACCTCCCCCCCCCGCAAGTCCGCCACGCTAACCACCTGGCCATCCAATCGCTGGCGGACTAGTGGCGCGCGCCTCCCGTGAATGCGCCGTCTCGCTTCAATTAGGAATTAATCAATTCCTAGGTTCTAGCAATGATTGAAGCTCCAAACCTTTTGCAAGACTATTTGTGGGCACGACAAGGGTATTCCAGGCGTCAGTTTTGTGTTATCGGCCCGCACTGAAGCGGTACAGTTTTTTGCCATTTTTGACTTACCCAGAGGTCTGCAGGAAATTTGGAAACCACTATGGTGCTTCCCAGACAACGCTCTACAACACTATATAGGTCGCTTTGAGAAACTCCGGTGACCTCTTTGACCTTCCTCGTTAGCTTTTGGCACATATGTCGCTCAAATGCTCTATGTGAAGCTAGAGCTGTCGTTTCATTAGAAGCGCTAGGCTGTATGGCTTCCATTCTTCTACCAAACCTCGAAGAAGTTTTAAAAAATGCCAACGGCGACATTATGCTGGGTTCTTGGCAGGCATTACAGCTACCACCGAACAAACCAAGCGACTTGTGCCATGGCTGCTACTGCTGTGATGTCTCGGGGTGTTTGTTCTACTTCTTCAACTGTCTAACCTTAACCTTATAGCATTCTACTCCTTTATCTCGCTTTTCTCCAAGACTCAGAATTGGTCAAATATCGTTCGTTATTATCTAACCATAAGAGGTGCAAATTCTTCAACAAGATGTGCTTTCATTTATGCAGCAAGCGTTCAGACCCTTCCCCGATTACTTCAATTAAGGTACCTATTGAAAGTGCCGACTCTCTCTTTAGTCCTACCCCACTTGTATGCTGCCACGCGGGACTAATGAGTGAACTTGTGCTGTATTCAACACAAGTTAATTTTATAAATTTATATACAAACAAAATTAATACAAATGAAATCAACTCACACGCTGTAGAACTTGTGGGGAGGAGAGAGGGCACTTGTGTAGAAGCGAGAAGGCGAAGAGCACAGGCAGAAGGCGAAAGTCAGAAGGTGATCCTCTCTCCTCTCCACCGGCTTTTATGCAGCAGAATTGTGATGGCGGCGGAGATAGCCGCGAGCCGCAGATATCTTGTCAAAACATAACTCGAAGGCATGGGAACGAGGCACAAGAGCTACTATCGATTTAAACCTGACAATTGTAAAGCACTTAGTAATTGAGTAGCAAATAATACACACACAAATAGCACATAAATGTGAAAGGATTAAATTCTTAAGTCACTTACAACACTAAACCTAAACAACACAATAGATCAAGTCGACTTTGTCGACACCTATTAACGATAGGTGGGATACTAGCAATAGCTGAACATATGGAGAGCAAGAGCTCAGTGTATCTTCTCAAGCAGAGAGAGAATGCTTTTTTGTTGTTGTTGTTTTTTCTAAGCTGTTAAATAATTCACAAAATCGAACTGCATATTTGAGTCTTAAAAAATTCGAAAGCGGAAACCGGCAAACTAGTTACGCTTTTTTTCTTCTGCTATCTACTTGCAAATTAGAATCACATTTAGGAAGTGGAGAACGAATATGTGATCAGTAATCTAACAAAGATGCTCGGCGAAGAATGGACTGGCATTAGTCATTTCAATAGAACACCACCCGACGTTGGCATAATTACCAGGCATGAGGTGTGTCTGAGTATCTTTCCGGCAGTATTTCTCTTGATTATATAATCAATAAAAGCACTTCCTTTCGAAAAAATTACAGATCCATCTGCATTCTTACGCTGATACGAGCAAGGGCATTGGAGTTCGGATTCTGGTGGACTCATGGTACTTCATCAATTTCTGGTCTGTGCACCTCGATTACCTTTCATATGGGCCGTACGCAGCGTACAACAAGCTAGCAACTTCGATTAACCAAATACTTGCTGGAGAGCACCCAAGGCACGGAAACGGTGAGTATATTATAGAGTATCCCAAGACAGCTGCCTTCATATAGCTATTTATGAGTTTTCAAGGCAACGTTTATGGTGTAGCAGTGGTTCGGGATATGCACTTTAACCCCAGTGCCTCATAGCGACTGAGCCACACGCGCTCCAAGAATAGCTCTAAGAAGCAGAATTTTTGAGGGAGGGAGCAAAACGCCGAAGAACTGAGGAACAATTCGAGAATGTCGGCATGGAGGAGGAAATCGGACATTGTGCCAGTGATCGTCTGCGGCGACTTCAATTGCCCATCACATCTGGATTGGACCGATACAACTGCGTGAGGAATTCGTAAACTCCATTATACAATAAATTATGTGAGAAGAATTATCATCGTTGTTTAGTGACAAGCACGGTGGGTGGTCTGTAAAATGGCCTGCGACGAAAATTATGGAGGAGATGAATTTCACTGACTCGTTTCGAGAACTGCACCCAGACGTTCACTCAGAACCAGGTGTGGCGAGAGTTATGTATATATTATTTTGAATGTTTTTATGATACGCATGTTTTTTCGACGTGATACAGCTGGTTTTTTAAACAAGCAAAACTAGCCTTTATTTATTTATTTATTTATTTATTTATTTATTTATTTATTTATTTATTTATTTATTTATTTATTCATTTATTCATTTATTTATTATTTTGCATCATCTGAGCACGCATGTGAGAAAAAGAGGAAGTAAAAAAGCAATATGGTAATATTCAACTCCAAGTGGCTAAAATGGTGACAAAGTATAGCCAAAAGAACGAGGTAAATGCATAGATAAGCGCAATAGCGAGCAGATGCAGAACTTGAGAACGAACTTAGCAAGCGTGATAAGCAGACGTAGTTGTTCAAGGCCCTTTGAAGGAGGAGAATGTTGGAGATAGAGGAAGCTGCATGGCACGTTTTAACATATTCTGAGCCCGTACGATATATGAAGAAGTTGCCCGCACCAAGCCAGTGGCACAAGCTAGACATAGTTTATTTCTTAGGTCCCCTATTAATGGAACTCAAAACTTAAGTAACGGTTAGAATTGATTCAGATTTAGATAAACGGTGTAAGGTTTTATATATCGTTAATAAGTCAAGATTCTTCCTACGCAGTATGAGCGACTACAAACCGTGGAAAATATTGCGCGGACGACTCTGAGTGTTGCATTGTTGCACGGTTAAAACTGCCAGTGCGAAGCAACATTTTGCTAGAGATACTGTTTTGAATCCTTTCTATTGCAGAAATACTTTTGATACTTGTTGGACAGAAGATTGTCGTGCTGTATTCTAATGTTGGACGGGTATGGGCTCTGTACGCTTTTAGCAGCAGTTGAGGATCGCTAGACGACGCAGACCTGAGTAATCTACACACTGTTGTCATTCCTTTTCTTGCAATCTCATCGCAGTACTCGCAGAAGTTAGGCGTTCGTTGATCCAGAACCCGAGACACACTTCTTGAAACGGTTCAAGCTGAACGCACTTAATGATAGAGTTAGCATTCATGTTGTTCTTACCAAAGTGGAGAACCTTAAAGGTTTTCTCCTTTTCCCTCTCCTTTTTCCCAGGGAGCACCCATCTCTTTTCCTCTCCTTCCTCTCCCGCGAACCCCACACGAAAGAGACCAAGAGCAGACCAGAGAGATAGCAGCTTGGCAAAAGGTCTGCAGGAAACGTTAAGCCTCTCTATAGATCCTGGAAGGTTTCTGGTGTACTATACGTTAAACAGAAGGGGAGACAGCACTGATCCTTGAGGTACTCCGCTAGAGATTACCGTTATGTTCGAACTATAGGGTTGCCTAGGTAAGGCGGTCCGTTGTATGATCCTAATCAGGTGTGTGCCTAAACGAAATCCGAAATTTCGCAAATCGTAAACCGTAATTGTGAAAAAATCATCGCAAATCGTAAGAGGTGCTGGACTTATAGTCTATCTGAAGTCCTAGATTTTGTTCTATTGCATTAAAGCCAATTGAAGCTATTATATATATGTTTTGTTGAGACGTTTTCAGCTCGAGCTGGACACTTCTATTTAAGCTGGAAGCCATTAAAATCAACCAGCACCTTTCAAATCAAGCTGGACAAGTTTTAAAGCAACCAAAATAAATTGCATGTTCAAAAACGTTATCTTATAAGGTACACCTATACATGGTGCCCAAACAAAGAGCTTACACCGCTTGAACGACTAAAAAATGTGCATCATCCTAGCTAGCCTTTAGACTACATATAAAGCAATAATTTGGAGAAGTAGCCGCAAGAAGTCGAAATCAGAACCAAAATAATCATTTTATCGCTGACCAACAAGACGAAAATAGCATTCGCACGAATAATGCAACAAGCATCACCTACTGAGTGAGCGCATGACACATTCCTACCGTATGACGCAAAATAAAATATAAAAGCCTAAAATTATAAGCCTTTACAAACTTTGAAATGTACCCAAGAGCATTTTTGCAGCAGGTGGGAAGGAATCGTGTGACTACAAACATTTGACCACATTTTCGGACACCCCTACGGTCGGATTCTTCACTTAAGATTACGAAAAGATTACAATTTCCTGCAATATTCTTTAAGTAGTATGGAGAAGAAGAGTGCAGTTTGAATTGAAATTGGCGCAACCGACTCACACATGGTATGTTTTAAACGTATAGCGAGTAATCATGTTAGAAAAGTTGAAGGAGGAGCGGTTGTTGCGCGATCCACAATGCGAGTGCTTGATTCGGAACTCACTAACAACTAACTAAGATCAACTAAGTCTTCCACACTTCCTGGGTCGTGAATTGGCACCTGATCTGTCTGGGAAGTATAAAACTATGACTTTTACAACGGATGGTCACTGCAAGTAATTGTATAGGTCAAATTACCGTACTGCGCATGTCCTTTGGTCAGTTGTCGAAAAAGCCGCTATGGAGCGTTCCAAAGCGGCTCTTTAAAATAACTTTTTTTAAATCAAGTACTTGTAAAAAAAAACGTATGTTTGAGCTCAGCAGCCCGACAGAATCAGTCGAGTGGGCGCGACAACCTGTAGAGCGAGCATTTGGGGAGTTTTATCGGAAATTCCCAGCCGTGCTACGCAGGAATTGCTCTACGATTGTCCAGCTCGCATTTGTAGTGCGCCGTGAACAATGCATACAGAATCGAATCTATCAATCGAGTGGGCGCGATAGCTCGCAAACTGCACGCGCGGGCGTGTTCGGAGTGTAACAACTCGGTCGAGATCGAATCGTTCCGGCTGCGGTTCGTGGATTTTGTAGGCAGTAGAGAGCTTCAGTAGTCCGCAAAAGTACAGCGATGTAGCTTCTTCCTCTTTAGCGTTTGTCCCGCCTCGTAGCTGGGTCCGCTATTCTGGTGCCACAACGCCACCCCTCCCGATCCAGCGCTAGATCGGGGTGGACACAGTCTACTTTCAAGTCCATATGTAACGTATCAGCCCAGCGCTGCTTCGGGCCGCTTTCTTATTCCCTCAAAGTTAAGGCCTATCTTGCGCGCGCTGTCTTGTTCTTAACGCAGAACGTGGCCGTACCATCGTAAACGAGCTTCGCGCATCTTGTCAGCTTTCGGTGCGACACCGAATTTCTGCCGAATGACATCATTTCGGATGCGGTCCATGCGCGTGACTCCAGCCGTCCAGCACAGCATCTTCGTCTCCATGACGCTGAGACCGGACGACTGCTCTGTAGATCGCGTTTCAACTTCCTTAGTCGCAGGCCAACACTCAGCGCCGTACATCGCTACTGGCCGGACGACTGCTCTGTAGATCTTCGATTTCAAACGCTCCAGTATCTTTCTATCGCAGAGCACGCCATTCATCGAGCGCCACACGGACCAAGCTACACTCACGCGTGAATTCAACCATTATTTTACCGTCAGACGCTAATGCTGACCCCAGGTGTTTAAAGACTGCAGTGCGTGGGAGCTCAATGCCATTAACATTGATGGCGCTGGACTCGGTAACGTCCGTGGTTAGGTACTCGGTCTTATTCACGTTCAATCTGAGCCCAAAACACTCCAAGCGATCACACCAAGTTTGCACCTCTCCCTCGAGTTCACCTTTAGCGAACATTACGTCATCAGCATAGAGCAGCGTTCAAGGGACGACCTTCTGAAGATCTCTTGTGAGGGCATCCATTACGACAACAAACAGGAGTGGCGAATGCGCAGAACCCTGGTGCCAAAGATGGGAAACTCCATCGAAGTTCCAGCTGCAGCTTGAACTCTATTTTTGGACAAGAGTAGAGAATTCGCATCCACTCTATGAGCTCTTCAGGAACTCCATGATGTCGTAGAGCGTACCATATCACGTCCCGCGGTACGCGGTCAGAGGCCTTTCCCAAATCGAGGAAGGCGATATGCATTGGCTTCTGATTCTCGCGATGCTTCTCTATCAGGAAGCGGGCGGAGTGTATCGCATCCATTGTGCCACAGTCAGCTAAGAAGCCGCACTGATTGCTGGAAAGCTGGAAGATGTCACGAATTCGTCCGTCGACAGTTCGTTCAAAGGTCTTCATGCTGTGTGAAAGCAAGCGAATCGGACGATAATTGGAGCAGTCAGCAGGGTTGCCCTTTTTCTTCCAAACCAGAATCGTCGTACTTTCGTACTTAACACTCATACACTTTCTTCTGAGCTACAGTCTGTTTAAGAACTTCGCCAACCACTCAGCAGAGTGCCAAAACTTTGACTTCCACAGGTTAGCCGCCACGTCGTCGGGCCCACACACAGCTGCTTCTTTCTCTTTCACTCGCCCCGCTTTATTCTCTGTGCACCGCATCACTCGACCTGCTTCTGCCTTGGAGGTGCCATCTTTATAGTGCAAATCAGCGGTCGATGCTGTGGGACGATCGTCTCATACGGCACGATCTTCGTATCTGTGACAAGGCTTCCATCGCAATCTTTCACAAGGACAAATTCTATCTGAGTTTTGGTACCCCACTATGGTAAATGAGGTGGGAGTCGCGTTTTCAGAAGACGGTGTTCACTATGGGGAGGTTATGGGATTCCGCATAATCAAGAATACGCTCACCGTCGGCGTTAGTGACCCGTGCCCGAAACCACAATGACAGCTGCACCCGTCCTTCATAGCACCTACATATCCGTTAAGGTCACCACCGCCTATGATGACATCTTTCGACGGTACATCTGCTGTCATCAAGCAGGCTATAAAAATTATCCTCGGCTTGTTCGGTCTGCGAAGCATACGCAGAGAAGAAGTGAGAGATTCGCTCGTTAGCGGCGACAACGATCTTCATCAACCGACCGTCATAGCGTTCGACGATTACAATCGAGCCACGAAATCGTTCAGAGAAGATTATTCCCACACCGCTGTTGGTCCTGGTACTTCCACATAGAAGGGCCTTGAAGCCACGTCCCGTGTCCCTTGACTTGCAGCAGAACCGCCTCGTCCCCTGCACCGCACAGCTCTTCTACGCTTCAGTACTTCAACCAAGTCGCACGAGCGGCCTGTCAACGTACCCACATTCAGCGTTGCCACGAGATCCTGCTTACGTTGCGGCGCGATCTACTGGACGAGCGCCCGCGACGTTATTTTTCAAATCAATCGGAGTATAGTCGCCCGCTCTGAAGACCCCGCCGCCGTCCCCGGTTCTTGGTTGCGTTGTAACCCCGTTTTTTCGTCATTTTCATCTATTGTCGTCTTGTAACTTTGTGTTTCGTGGCGTGATGAATTCTTTTGGTTCCTTCATGCGTGCGTGTGTGCGAATCAGTCTTCCGTATATCGGAGCGTGCTGATGTCGTCTGAGTCCAGGCTGCGATTCCAGCTGAGAGATGTAGAGAAAAACTGGTGAATTCAAAATATCGTATACTAATGGAACGATTGTACATGATGCGTAAAAAGAATTGACGCACTTGCGTAAAAAGAATCGCGCACGCGCTTTTTTGTTTCGGCTTCAGCATTCTCCTTCTACCTTTCAAGGTTTTTGTGTTTTTTTTGTTGTCCATGTTGTCTTCAAAAAACAACTCGAGAAAACAGAAAAAAACAAGATACCGTCGTTGTTACGGTGGCCTCTTTTTAGCTGTTACCAAAAGAAATGAATACTTCATTAAGGAGATAAATAGGCGTTGTTCGAGATGAACGGTGAGGAAAGAGGTTAATAACCTGAAAGTCAACTCCGGCTCGGTCATAACAGATGATGTTTACAAGATGTTCAGTTCTAAAATTGCCATTCACTGTCCGATATTAGCAAACAAATGGAGCGCGCTGGTGTAAACAGCTTCTTAAAGGACCACAACTTAAACATGTATCCACTGATTGCGCTTTTCATGAGATTTTGGAAAACGAGGTCTAGGCTACTTCCAACAAAATAGTGACCAGTATCTGAAGACTACACTGTTTAGAGCACGGGAAGAAATTCACATAGAGTACTTGCGGCGCACCGTCTATGAATTTTACGGTCGTTTTTGCTCCTGTGTTCACAGAAAGGGATGTAATTTCGATTACTTGCTATTCTATCCTGTTTGCAACACCAGTTTCCATACTTTGGAAGTGAATATGTTAAATCTCACAGCGCGTTGCCATTTCCATGACCGCCATTTACTGCTTCAATATCTTTTACACACCCTATAGAACCAATCGCTTTCGGCCTTATAACATTCACCATCATTTATGAATTTACTTTAAAGAATGCGCGAAAGGGGTAATTACTGAAATGTTAATGACTAAAGAATCTTAAGAAGATCGTTATTGTTAGGATCTGACCAAAAGTTCGAACTAGCATTTTCAGAATGCTTGTCTCCCTTTCAAATCGTGTGTAGTTCACATTAAGCCCTGTAAAATTTGAACAAAAATTGAAACTTCAAATGGACCCACTTGAACAATTACAATGTTATGCCAGGCTATGATAATTAATAAAGAACTGCGTGAGGATGACGGTGTATAATGGCCTTTTTGGGATGCGCCATGTACTCTACTTCTAAGGAAACTGAAGCGACAACTTGAATGGGAATTTGGCGTATACGAGAACTGCAGTAGCCAGCCAATAAACCACTCAGTGTTTTGGTCTTCCCGAACATATCTGCTACCAATTTTCCGACCCCGGAATTGATGGCTTGGGTATCCAATGGGAATTCCAACAACGAACAGTGATTAGGGGTGCACGCTACAGACTGGTCTTCCTCCGACCGCGCTTCAGGTTCCTAACAAACAAGGCCACCACACCTGCGTAAATTGTACCGCAAATTCAGCTTCGAGATACCAGGGGGAATTTCTCAACAACACTGCAAAACTAGACCTGTTGAAGTAAAAGTACTTACCAAATATCTTATCTCATTCTAGGATACACATGGTCAACGGTCAATAAGTACAACGCTGAATGGGACTACACTATACCAGAGCCGCAGGATCGTATTGACTTCATCTTCTATCAAGGTCGGTGTCGCATGTACAGAGCGCTGTTATGTACTGAAAGCACCTAAACCCCAAAAGTCTTCAAGGATTGTGATTCAATTTCGTCGGCCCCAATCATCTTCAATACTGCAGGAAGTATTCTTAAAATCCGTCACTCTGCTTTGTTATCTTAAATGAGAGCTCGGTAGCAGACTTGAAAGAAAAGGAACTCCTGACAAGGAAAGGTTCTCAACTCATGATGAGCTTTTGAGATGCTATTTTGATAGGATGTATAGCCCTGTGAGCGGAACCCAGAGCCACATTTCGTTTTTGCTGACCGCTTTTTTTAAACCTGAAAAAGAGGGGTGAACGCGTGTGCGCAACACTCATCAGCCTCTAAGACACCCCGCGACATGTGTGTCGGTGGCGGTGTCGGTAGGAGTGCCGCCTTGTAGAAGCACACCGGCGGGTCTGAGTTACAGTTCGAGTCTGAGTGCTGTCAATGTTTTTGCACGATTTAGTTCGCTGTTATTACGCTTTCTCATGATCACAGGAAGCAATTTTAGACCATCAGCGCTTACAACAAACCAAGATTGTCTATTTGCGCCTTCATATTTGCTAGTTTTTCAGCTACTCATATCTGTACGATCACTATATCATACCGTATTACCAACGATACGTAACTCCCTGGCAAGGAATGACTTCTTCTTCGTTGAACGCGTAACCTGTGGGTGCAGAGAAGGGTCCTGGGTGAACATCAACGTAATGAGCTGCCCTCCACGCGTATAACAAACACGACCGAAACATAGGAGCGCAGAACTGTTGGTAGGTCGGACTTATAATCTGCAATCAGAAGAAACCCCTGGTACCCTTTTTGTGTAATATTTTATTCCAATTACCTACTTTCCATATGCAGTCTCTGCACATACTCCGGATGGAAGGCAGTAGGCCGTTCAGGTGAGAACGACATTTTTAGTGCACTTATGTACCGACTTGGCCTGAGTTCATAATATTCAGCCGTAAGATAAGCGTATTTGTGTGCAATTAGGGTAGCATTGGTGATACGGTGTGATATCGTGGTGGTACAGATATGATTAGTTGAAAAACTAACACATATAAAAGCGCAAATAGACAGCCTTGGATTGTTGTAAGCATTGATGGTATAAAATTGACTCCTGTGATAAGCGTCATAACAACAATCTAAAACGTGCAAAAATATTGGCAGCACTCAGACTCGAGCTGAAATGCACGCCGGTGTGCCCAAGGCGCGGCACTCCTACTGACTGCGCCACCGAGACACCCCTTGGATGGTGTCGTAACGGTTGATGATAGTTGCGCGCAAGCTTTCATACCCCGTTTTCCAGACATTAAAAAAGCCTTCAGTAAAAACTAATTGCGGTTCTGGATTCCGCTCACACGGCTCTACATCCTATCAAAATAGCATCGCAAAAGCTCACATGAGTTGGGAACCTTTACTTGTGAGTTCCTAGAAACACTTTTAAAATATATCGATCTCCCAAAATTGTTCGTAATATCTTTTGCCAAAATACTGCCATCAACAGCAATTGATCTACCTCTAAAGCACATCTTTAAATGGTGTCTCGGACAGCTTTTACCGACCTTCGGTTTCCGATAACAGGTATGATTAAGAAATGTGCTATTATACACTATAAAAAAGTCTACAATGGGAACTTTCTTCAACGGAGATGTCGTGTTTTTTTTAAGTTTCGCGAGTGGAAAAGATTTCCAAAAATTCGAGCCGATGCTAACACGTCCTCAGACACTAGCCAAGAGTGCTCATTTCTGAGAAAATTCACTCGTCAAGTTTTCGTTCAATCAGAAAACGTATAATTTGGCAATTCCAACTCAAGAAGGCCTCTGAAATGGTTTATCAACTACAGAACAGTTTCCGACACGTTTCCTCAGGGATTTTTAGCTCGTCTGCACCTCATCTACCATTTGTGGTCGTGGAATGCTATAGAAAAGAAATTAGATATTTAGAGGGTAGGTCACCTAGGACTGGTTTTTGAGCTTTTATTCAAACAAATTAAGGAAGTCAACACGACTTTATTGAGACGGAGAACTGATCTAATAAGTAATATTAGGAGAGCAATGTGCGCATTTCCAGCACTCCTGTCTGCATTGCGCTTTTCCTAACTCATAGGACTGCACACTTAATGGAGCTTACGCAGAAACTTGTTTTATCAAATGCACGAGTTTGATTTCTTGAAGGTAAATGAAGGTCCCATAGTAGTGTTTGGGATGAAATGAACAGCGATTATCCCGCATCTCTCCGATTATGCTTCGAATGAAGTGATCTCCTTGAAAAATATTATTTTGCGTTTCGAATCTCATCGGTTGTAGATAGTCATGCTATGTGGTCTCAAGCTGTCCTACACGAAAACTGATAGAAGCATCTCAAAAGGGTCAATAGTTTCTCGCGCTCTGTAATCACAACCCAACTTACCGAAGAGAAAAAGTGCAGGCAGAACATGTTGCGTGCCAGTTGGCTAGCTAGTCCGCACGCAAAGGGGACTGTAGGTAAGACTCGTCGTTAAAAGTACTCCGGAACAAAGTGCGGACGAGTTTCTGGACGAGTTCTGGGCGCGGCGGGAATTTCAAACCGCACTCTCTTTCTTAGCGGCGGTCAGAGACGCAGAGAGACGGGATTCTGTGTGTTCAATTGCAACGTAACGGACATTACTCAGCGCCTTCTAGCGCTGCCGACTTAGTCCCATCTCGCTCGTCAGTTTCCCTCCACGTCCCCAATTACCTGTAGGTCTACCAAGGAAAGCAAGGTAAGGTGGTCTGCAGTTGCTAAGATATGAAGAAAATGAAAAGAAAAGTGGACACGGTCAAGAAGAACACAGACGGTGATGAGAACGCCGTCTTAAATGGAGCCTAAAATAGAAACGAGGCAAGACGAGGCACTGAGCATTTCGCCAAAGGTAAGGAACTCTTGGCACTATTGTACCTTACGGACTCCAGAGAACGAGGTGGGGTCGAAAAAAAATTTTCCGCCCAAACTTCGCCTATGGGGTTATTTGGAATACTGGTCACGAATCTGACATCCGTTTTGCGTTTTACGCTGACGCACGGTAGATTACGATACGTACCGGTGACTAAGGCCGTCGAGGTCATAATCACCGATTTTGCCCAAACTTCGCCTATGGGGGTTATTTGGGGTGCTGATCACGAATATGACATCCGTTTTTTGTTTTACGCTGGAGTACTGTAGGTTACGGTAGGTGCCGGTGACTAATGCTGCCAAGGTCATGGTCATGTGATGTCAGATTCGTGATCAGCACCCCAAATAACCCCCCTGGGGGAAGTTTGGGCGAAAAAATTTTTCAACCTCTCGTCCTCTGGAGTCCGTAAAGTACAATAGTGCCGAACTCTCTGACAATTTTTTTCGTTTTCACACGTGGTTAAGCTCGGGTAATCGAAATCCTTATGGTTGACGTCGTACTATTTGAGTTGTTCCTTAACTCTACCACGCAACCCTCGATTTCTGCTTTCTTTGCGCTAAACTAAAGTGTTCATAGCAGAAGAATGTATTGAGGGAGGGTTTTACACAGCTCAGCATTGGAGCGTTGGCTCGCGCTGGATCAGTTGTTGGCACTAGCTGGACTACGACGAACCATTCCGAAACTATACTGCAGAATCAGTCCATGTGGTGCAACGTACCGACCTCATACTCCCGTCGCATGCCGAAAAACGGCGCAAATGGGGTCCCGGGGGGGGGGGTCACCTTATAAAAGGTGTCACCAACACGAAAAAACGACACAAGGCATACTGATAGTAAAGAAAACAAACAAACAATGATGTAGCTCTGTTCTGTGCTCTCCTCCGCCACGCCGGTCCACTGCGCCATGCTTTGGTGACCCCCCCCCCCCGGATCCTGTTTGCGCCCGAAAAACAAGTACTCTTCATACACATCAACCGGAAATGTAATACTGAGACATCAAACCAGCATTAGCTCGTTTGTTTGACTTCATCGTAATTCGAATACCCTGCCCTAACGTTCCTCTCATCAGTAATAGTGTGGCTAAATTTACACTTGTAAGCTTCACGATGACCGTGAGTGTTCCATCTTGTACCCCTCTCTGCGTCTCTAACAGCGGCAGAGAAGCGAAAACGGGATTTGAAACTCCTGCTGCGCCTGAGAACTCGTCCGGAAGCTCGTCCGTACTTTGTTCCGGAGTACGTTTAACGACGAGTTGTAGGTAAGCAGCAGTCTGCAGCATTGACGTTCGACAATGTCGGCAAAGTACTTGACTCCTGAGTGCTGAAACCCCAAGATTTGGGGTTCCTGCTGCCCTCATTTGTTATGCTGGAAGAGCTCTCTAGATTCACTCCTATGCATTCACCTTGCCAAAGCCTGCCATCCGTTTCCTTTCATGTCTACCGTAGAACACGTTAAACAGGGTCCCTCTTTCGACACGATCTCGTGTCGAATATACTTTCCATTCTTTCTTCGCAACTACTAGGTCAGCAGAGATTCACCCGACTTTTTAGGTTGATCAAACAAATGAAGAGTTTGAGCAGTCTACAAGAGGAAATTAAAACTCTTTGTGAAAAGACTAGTTTCCTACCTCAAATGAAATCTGTTAGACCATCGATGTAGTTTTTAGAGGAATGATGATGCACCACCACGGAAATGAAGCGCTAGACTTTAAGAGCCGGCGAATACCTGCAGATCGCTTTCGTTCGTACAGCAGTGGCTAGTCTACATATATTGCTCCGGGAAAACTGAGGAGACCATTGATCATACAGTGTTTAGTTCAGGAGAGGTCCGTGGAATATGCCCAGGAGACTCATGTGTTTCCAGGCCTTGTTCAACAAAATTTTAGAGCCGATTTCAAAATCTGCGGTCTAGCATCATCGTGGCACTGAAGTCTTGCACTGCTGTTCAATCTTTTCAATGGATTAGGAACTTTCGTAAGACCTTATAGGATTATAATGGAGAATTCTGTAGGATTAGCCGACCATCACAGTTTTCGAGTGTAAATTGATTTTTGGCAATTATTTATGAAGCTCATAGGGCAACCTTTTTACTTCACGGTCCCTATCCCGTAAAATATCCAGTTTTAGTAGTATGTAACAAAGCAATTCAGTAATGGATTCCTGCAGTATGCAAAATGACGATGAATTTTTGATCCTACTTATTCTTAGCTTTTTCTTAGTTGTTCTGTTCGCCGTGCAACCCACAGGCTGCACAATATAAGCGCATTTCTGATCTCTCTTCCAAAGTGGATGCATCGGTTGTATGTGCATCTGAAATCCCGTTTATTGCTCTGAATTGGCAGCGATCATTACTGGTTTGATCCCGGCTACTTCCTTTACATAGAACTCGTTAATGTGTATAGAGCAGCCTTCAGAGATTTACCTATAACTGAAAACTGATTTTGTATATGATTGTCTGTCATGTTACAGCACATTCACTGAAGGAATTCTGACCAAATGCGATTTGAGTTCCTCGATTTTTTATCGCCTCTATAATCGCCGGGGGCATACTTCCCTCGCCACGATGCCATCGCGGCGCTCATTTCATGGCCATTCCGCTGCACGCGGTCGAATAATCAAAGGAAACTTCTCCGCGGCCGCCGCAACAGTGGCGGTCGGCATGCGCGATGGCTTGTGCGCGGTGTTTAGCGTTCGTCCTGTACGGATCGCCGCCGCGCTCCCTTGCAGAGCAATAGACGATTCGAGCACTGAGAATTTCAAATTCTTTCGCGTCGCTCTGCAGAACTCATCGCCCTGATGGAATCGCGGAGACGAGAATTATGCACGAGGCCTAAAGCCGCATTGCAGTGCGTAAATGGGAACAACGTGAAATCCTATTTGCAGAAGAAAAAAATTGTAGAAAAAAAGCCCCAAAATGTACGAAATTGCGCAAAAATTTTGGACCTCGGTAAATGATTTTTTGAACGAAGCTCGGATCTATCCTAGTCCGGGGTGGGGCACATAACTAAAAAGTAGGTAACAGAATGAATTGAGACTTACCGAGCAGCTCCTAGAGAACGAGCTGGAACATAAAAGAAACCAAAAACGAACGAACAAACAAAAAAAATAAAAAATCGCCGCGGTTTACAACCGTCTCGGTGGGCAAAGAGCGACGGAATGGAGGCACACCGCGTGCTGATCGCCGGCTGACATGTTATAACCAGGATCTAACATGGTGAGGAGGGCACACAACTTTGCCTGCTTACAACCGCAACAAATGTAATTTTTTTCGTTTTTTTGTGACTTTTCTTCTTTAGGTCCATGTTGTTCTGTAGAGGCCGCTCGGTAAGTCTCAAGTGGATTTGTTACATATAATATTTTTTACTTATGTGCCCCCGGACTAGGAGAGATCCCGAAGCTCCTCGCTTTCAAGCAGTGTACCAATTACTATCAAAAGCGCGATGTTATAGGGAGGCAGTTGAACATAGTATGACGAAGTTCCGTTATTTGTCGACCAACCCTTTCTCGAAATTCCTAGTTCGCCAAGTGGCCAGCGGCATCTTTGAAATAGGTGGAGTGGCCCTTATAGCTCTTCTTCCAATGCCCAACTTCTTTCTCTTCTCCACATTTCGCATACCTCTTATTCAATAACAATGTTTCTGTGTATGCTTCATCTGGACGGGATCCGTCTCCATCATGATTTAGAACCTCACTATTTGCTGATCTCGTACAACGAGAATCACGAGGTGTTTCCTGAAATAACCCAAATTTTGTTACCGCACCCTGTTAGCCCAGGCTGTTCAACGTTTTTTCTTTTTACTTGGATCAGGCTTCAACAATCATTTCAAACCTCTTTAAAGTAATGAATATAAAGAATGTAACTGACGAGGTGAAATTAAAATTGAAGCTTTGAGGAAAGCGACGTATATGTTAGACTCCTGCAAAAAACAAAGTGATAGAATAAAACGATTATACTAAAAATAATGCATGAAGTTTTCAGGTAGAATAAAACCAGTTCGCTCCTTCACCTACGCAGGTTTCGAGCCGTTGAAGCCTATTCCATACCATAAGGATAACGACTACCCATCCGATCACTATGCTGTTATTACAGAATTTGACGTCGACGAATTTCTTTAAAAGTGACATATTTTTAATTCAGTAATTGTCGAAATTTATAAAGGCAAAAATTTTTAGAAAAAATTAACACGAAGCCTGATATGCAGCTCGTTCCTCTAATAAACTTTAGCATCTCGCTTGTCTCCAGATCTTAGGAAATATTTTCCTGTTTATTACGTGCGTACGTAGTAGCTCACGAAATTATATGAACGATTATTCATAAACTAGTTTCCCGTTGCTTCTTTTACATATTCCTCACATTGCGTTATTTTTTCAGATTTTTGGGAAAAAGTCCGTAAGAGAAGCCTTCCAGTGCCCAGAAGTGTTTCAGAAATGCATTTGACCGCGTATGACCACTAACGGCCTTAATATTTACAATTACAAAGCTCGCTCCATTCGCTTTCTTTAGCAATGGCAAGCCAAACGTAGCCTTTCATTGATTACGTGCTCAACTTCCAATAGAGTTACGATCTTGTGATACCTCAATGTCGAAAGCTACGGTAACATTTGATCCGACCTTATTTTGCGGCTGCCGCGAATGCGATTGGTCGCACTCTTAAATTCAAACTCCCGCGGGCTACCATATCCGGCCGGGACCACGATGAGGCGCTCCTGAGGTCCGGCCTGCCCGCGCGCGCTATTGATCGGTGCGGGCCCGCTGCGCGCCTGCCCTCCCACCCTCAGGCACATTCTACACTTCCGTCGACTCGTCGAGCGGCCGCACGGGCGCGGCTAAGGGGTGCCGACTTCTTTCGTCCGCTTCTAGCCATCATCCCGGGGAATCCACGAGCGGAGCCTTCCCGCTTCCTCGCATACACTCAAGCCGGTTGCAAGTCTGGAGGATGGGGAGCCCGGATGTAGCTCGCCAAGCCTCGGATAGCCACTTCAGCCATCACAGCCAGAGCGGCTTCGTCACCCCTACATTCCTTCATGTTATTTATAGTACAATAAATCTCGACGACCCGAACTACCACTTGCTGTTGGGGTGAGAACCTGATGCTAAGTATACACATATATGTACATGGGTATATGCTTGTAAACGCATAGTATATACCCATTTATATACGTATACACATATAATGTAGGTACGAGCTAGACATACGTCGATATGTGGCTGCTCAAGCATCGAGGGTGCGAAGGCAATTATCCTACAACACTCGAACATTAGCCGACACTTGATGTCTATGCTATACTCCCGATTATCCTCCCAAAAATCGCGCCGGAACCCTACTCGTGCCCACTCGGCGCAGCCTGCCACGCCCACTCTAACGGCTGCTCACCCCAACGGCGAATGGTTGTTTGTCTCGTCGAAAGTGAATATCCGAGTTAATGTTCGCCTACTATATGCACTTGTGACGGTGTGATGCTGGTATGTGTCGAATAAACCGTGTGGCGTTCAGTATGCAGCACATGCAGAGAAAGTTCGTGAGCCCTCCAAATATGTTGATTGCTGGTATTTGTGTGTTGATTGCTGTTGGTTATGTCGTTTGAGGTGTGCCTTAAAGAGCGTTTAGTGTGCACGCGACGCGCGAAGCGATGTCACGATAGCTATCAATTCATCGCGTCGGGCGTTGCGTGCACACTAAACGATCCTCTATCCACTACAGTCGGGATACACTACAGCACGTCCGTAGGCACCCATGGCTGGCGTGCGGTCGGGAGTGAGTCAATGCAGGCGCCTGTCCAGCGCGAGGGGCTAGAGGTTATCAGGGGCGGAGTAGCGTTCTTCCCCCGCCCTTAAACAGAGTCGTTACAAATCTCTTCGTCTCCACTATCTCGTAAGGCAGCAACTAGGCTCTCGAGCAAGCCCAGCGGGTTGGGGTGGGCAAGCCAGGGTGACGAGGGGGTATGACGCACGTCCTCGTTATCACGCGGACCCCCCTCGTCTGCCAGGGGCGTGGCCTGTTAACATCCGGAGATCCCATATCATCCCCTTGTTTTAGGTCAATGGTTACCTCGTAGTAGTACGAGGAGAATGGGGGACCCTGCTCACGAGCGGGGGCATCGATTCGCAACAAATGCGGTGTACAGAGTTGGTGACTAGACCCTTCTTTGCGCAGAAGACGTTGGGGAAAGGGAACATTAGCGTTGCTGGAATACAGTCTAGTGTCTTTGTTAAAGATTGGTCAGTGATGAGTCGTTCTAGAGTAGGCCTAAAATAACCCTCTAAGCCCATCTGAGGAAAGGATAGCATGGTCGGAGTGGCTGCGCACTGTAGCGTCCGCTCGTTTTCAATTGCGCCTTATCGGTATTCTCCGCACTCTAGGTTTCGTAGGAGAAAAGAACAGACGAGGTTTTACGAGTTCCATGAGTTGCCTATATAGCAATGGTGTATGTAGGTAGCTTTACACTGGGATTGCCCTTGCTAAAAAAATCCTCCTTCAATAGGCTCTGATTCGACATATTTACAAAATACTATGGAGGGTGCAAGATTTATAATAAAAAATCTACTATAAGGGCGTAGTGATCCGAAGGAAAATCGTTGTGCTTATGCCTTCCATCCATCGAAACATTGAGAAGTTGTTTCGTTCCACAGTAAAGAGAAGCATTCACTGCCGTGAGAGCGCCTGAAAATTCTTACAAGGTTTCATGTAGCATGGCGCATGAAATTAATTTGATGAGTTGTTTAAAAAAAACTTTGCTTTTGATTTATTTTTATTCCCTCCCGCAGTTCAGAAAATTCCAAATTACAAGGTGATGCTGCGAAACCATTCAAGACACCGAAAAGACAGAACCACCACAGGTGGCCAGCTAAATACTGTACCCCAAGTAGTACATGTAACAGGAGATGAAGAAGCGACGTATGTGATACAGCAGTGATGGTAGGACAGTGGTGTGGCCTCTTGATATCATTACTATAATCCTCATACCATCAGTGTCGACTGACGTCTAGCGGGCGTCACCTAAGTGTCTTTCATGGACAGCCCATCTGTTACCAACGACTTAGCCCAAACCAGCCACTTCCTAAAACTCCAGCGAAGCTTGTTCTCCTGCACGGAATTGTGTTACCATCAGCATCGCGCTTTCTACTTCTCATTGTGCGATCACGATTCATTCTGCACTCTTAGAGCTCAAAATTCCGATGAGTACATATATTGAAGCAGAAAAACGTTGGTGTGGAATACACGCAGCCATGACCTTCTTCCATTTCTATACTAGTTCGTCTACGTTCATGGATTATCCCCAAGCCATCCGCTTGCTTCTGCTTGGCTCTGGCACTAGGTCGTGGGTGTTTTGACTTCACAAGTAAGCACACGTAGCTGGCTCGTTCGGAGAAGTTCCTTCCGTTGAGCGTGAATGGGGCATCAGAAGCTTGTCCGCTCTGCTAGAGCAAAAATCATTGCAAAGCTCAGCTGTAGACCAAACATTCCATGTACACGATTGAAGATTTTACTGGCAGGCAGTACGGTCGTACGTGAAAGGCGACTTTCCTTGCTTTATTCTTTCCCAAGAACTTCCTCTGTGGCAAACAAAACATCTGACATGAAAGATTCATGCATCGGTTAGCGAATGTTTAGCGTGCTACTGCGTACTCTCTTTCCTCGCAAACTCTTTTCGGGCGATTCAGGTAATCGACTTGCGACCGTTTCCTCATCAAGTGCAACTTTACCTTAATGGAGAAATGGGTGGAGGTTCTATGATTTGAACACCAAGGTAAACCCGACAGGCCTCGTCCGCACAACCTAGCATTTCTTGTTGAGCTGAACGAAGTTAAGAATTTTAGATTGTCGCAGTTCGCTTGTGACTCACCGGAGTAGAAAACGTAGTCCAATCGGTCCTGAGGTTCAGGAACGTATTTGTAATCCCATTCCTTACTGAAGCTCTGAATTGGCGACCACGTGTGACCTTCAATAGAGAACATTTTCTCCAGTTCGCAAAATTATGATGTTTTTCTTCCTATTACGGTGAAGAGTTTCAAACTGATAACGGAACCAGTTATTTAGCTTGGAACTCTAATCGTAAGCTCACTAAAACAAGCAGTTGTAAATGTGTACAGCTTTGGCTCCAACCTGGGTACGCCAAGATGTCCGGATGGAGGTGCCTGTACGCGTCGATGAAGCCGCTACTCTCGAACAGTTCAGTGACTGGCCACTTCACTATCCATCCGCCGTGTATGTCCCTAAAAGAATATCCATTTCATCACTAACACCTAACAAAATCTCTGAAGCCGGTGACCTTGTCTCCTCTGTCCAGTCTAGATGAGATGGCGAGTTGAGATCTCCAGCTACTACCACAGGCTGCCCTCTGTTCTGCCACTCTACCACTAAGGGATGCACAAGAAGATCGTGCGCATTCTTCACTCTTCCTGAAGTACGGAAAGCTATCATGGTAGCAACATTGGCTCCATTCATGTTATCAGCGCTGCAGTTTGAATAAGTATGCTCTGTATGGGCAACTTTTGCGAACTCACGACTCAGCAAACGTTTTACCGGCTTGGTGCTCCGACATGATTAGGTGTTCCATCGAGTCCACCAACTTTATCTGTGCAGCCAGTGAGCCGAACATCTTGTAGTTGAAATGAACACTCCAGATGAGGACGGGGTGTGCTTCGTGAGCCTCAACAACAACACCGACAGCCCTGCTTGTAGCTGCACATTGGCTTTTTATCTGAAAGTGCCTTTGTTATGGTGTGGTTCCATTCAGAAAAGCAAATATGTTACCTCCAATCGTGTGAGGATGGCGACATCAGGAAAATAGGCGTCGGTCTTTGAACATCGAACCCAGTCCCAATCCTCTCCTAGTACCTTGATGGCCTCGTTCAATACACTCTCTTCTGTTATTTCCTGCAATTTCTTGGTGCACGCAAAAGCTCACATCATCCACAACAGCGTCCTTACATCTACAGTCAACTATGGGCGTATCCAAAATGTCCGCCTGCGCGAAATTTCAGGCTGGCCTTTGAGTCAAAGCGAATACGTTCAAACACGGTTTCTGTGAGACTCTTTTTGCGGATAAGGATACTTCTAATGCAGAGCAGTGTGATCCTAACAAGCCAGAAATGAAAAGTACTGGTACTCTTTTAAAGGATAATCTAGAAAATTAGATCAATTTTAGGGGGTGACGAGAAACTCATACACTATAATGTCTTCTCTATCGTCCAGCACTTCCATTCCTCTTCTTATGATAGCTTAGTCGTGGACTTTCATGTGTTCATATACTTTGAGGGTTGAATAAGGTTATGAGAGGGACACCTCTTTGAGTCAAGATGGATTTCTGACTCGTTTTTCAAGGATGAAGCGAAACCACGGGCGCTCACCTGCATCGCGACAACGTCAGCGTCTACGTCTCTGATGTGCCGGATGATCTTCTCGACGCCATCCAAAACACTTCTGCCCGACAGCCAAACGTTGAATGACATGATTCGGATTGGCTTACTATCCCCATAACGCACACATAGAATACTTAGCAGTATCATAAGCGCTCGACTCATCGCTGAAAAGTTGAATGTCTGAGAAACGCGACGTCGAATAATCGCTGCAGAATCCTAAACATCTGAGCTGAAGGGTCAGACACTACGCGTGATGGAGCCGAAGTCTTGCTGTAGCGACGACAATATCCAAAAGAAAGAGCAACAGATGCAACGTTGCTGATTCGATTCATGTGTGCAAGATGTGGGATGACAAATTCCAAACAGTGACTTTACGGCAGTTCTACCACCGAACAATTAGTAGCAGTGTCTTCAGGGCAGTCCTACCACCGGACAATTCTAGCACGACATACAGAAAAGAGTTCCTAACAGTGTTCCTATGTAATGACGGACTGGACGTATGTAAATTTTGCTCATTGCTGAACCTTACAGGACAGGCTAACAGGAAAACCTTATCCAAAAACGGATTGCATAGCGATAATGCAGGGAGATACGCACAATTAGCGTTGCGTGCTAACGAACTGAAGGGATTCAATATCTGACAAGACTGAAAAGCTCTTAACTTTACGTTTGATCTGTTCGCCATCACCAACTTATTGGAAACGTTTTTAAGTTATTCGCAGTTGAGGGGACTGTTGGTTCTCGACCACTGATCGCAAATTTGCTGCGTTCGTTTTGGAGACTTTGTTCCAAGTAGAAGTTAGTTTGTCGCCACCTCTTGTATTCTCAAGATGAATTTCTTATTATTATCTGCTACACAGGAAGGTTCGGATAGCGCAGTCGAAGGAGGTGCCGGTTGTCGCGTGCACCCTACTCCAGGTTCCTGGTTTAGGAATTTCCACCCAGACCTACCAAGCCTTCCATCCCAGGTCTGAGCATTGGTAGCATAAAACCATCAGACATATCAGCACACTTGCCTGATTTCAAAACAGCAAATTCTTTATATACATAATAACTCAATTCAGTTTCTTTAAGCCTCAGTTGGCTGGTACCGAGGATATAAGCTGTTACAACAAAGTTTTGTTGCGATCAAAACTCCTAGCGCCAGGCAGGACTCGAACACGCACCTCCGTCTGACAGAGAGGGAAGGCTCTACGCCATTACACTTTAAACATACTATAGTCCTCTATTTCACTCCTCCGTACTGCGCATCCTGTCACATAGATTAAGCCCGCGGGGTAGTCTTGATGTCCCTTTTCGTACGTAATCCGTTCATTGCAATACGAGGCAAACGCCTTGAAGAGTCTGTTCGTCAGTTGTCACCGAGTGACAATTTTGATATTTCATTTAACAATGGCGCAGTCGTTTATTCTGCTAACGTTCTGGAACTTTCAACTTTATCCCAGGATCTGGAAAGGAACACAGTGGATAAGAAATCCAAATACTCAACCAAATTGATTTTTTAATATTTAGAATTCGAGATTTCGACACGAATTTCAATAGACTAACAGACGGCTGTTCGCGAAGGAGAAAAGGCAGTTCTGTGCCGAATACATGAATGGAAACAAAAGTCAGCGAGCGGGTTGCAGCTCCAGCGTCCTTTTAGTAACTGAGCGCCAGCATGACGGTGAAAGTTCTTATGGTCTGCTTGTTCTCGTCGCCATTTCAACTAGAAATGCATCCTCAGTTCACCCGAAACTGACATCTGCGTCACTCATCGAACATGGCTCTCAATGGCATCTCTCCATTTCTCCCCATGCAAACTTAGCAGTTAGGACTCACATCTTCGGCGCGGTAAAGAACAGAAAATCTCTAGAAGGTGCTAACAAACTGGTTTTATAATTCACTCGTCTTACTTTAACATCAAGGATATCTTACTCAAGTTGTAATTAGGACCGCACACAACGGTACAAATTCCTAGAATTAGTTCAAATTGGGTTTATGAAATCTCGAGACTTGATCCACCAATATTTGACAAAAATATATAGCGAAGTGCAGTATCCGAAAGTGGATGAAAGTCGTCATATGGGTGGAACGACAAGAGGAAAGTGCTAATCTAGGATCAGATGAGCGGCACAGTCATTGCGAGACAAAGGAGAAACAACAACGGTCCCGGCGCCATCTGCTGACTTCAACCAGAGATCTGCTCGACATCGGAGACCAACGAGAACTTCTATACGACAAACATAATCAAAAACCACGTTCCATGTGTGCTTCGAGACGTAAGGTTTTCCACGGAAAATTAAATAGGACCCATGCAGCGATAACTACTGACAGCAAATGTTAAAAGGTGAAACAACTGGCAACTTTGGGTCTTTCCGAGAAACTAACTGAGTGAATCAACAGTCTCCTCGAACTGGCAAAACTGGACTTTGGTAGAGAGTGCGGCACCATCAGATAAAGACACTCTCTACTTGTGTTTTCCTTTCCTTCAAGCGGCAGATGGAGGAGGATTAGTCCACTTAGAAAGGGATGCGCAGTCCCTTTCTAGGTGGACGAGAGACAGAGCGTGGTAATAACAAGGAAGGTGTGTCTGTTGCTAAAATATTAAATTGTGAAGGTAGCTGTTGTTCTGTCTCTTTCAGTGCGAGACATGCGGTCTACCCGTGAAGAATCGTGTAGGTATCTCAAGCGTGTGTCTGTTCTGTTCAATCGTTTGTGGTGACCTGTCGATGGATATTATCCCTCGCCTCCAGCTCTCCGACCTCAGTTTACCTAGCACTCTGATATGGGCTGGACGTGGAGCCGTGCCCTTGGACTATTTTTAAACACCAGCAACACTGTAAAAGCATGATGCTCCCTAGATTCACTAGCTTAGTGATGGTCGCTTAGCTGCCTAGTGTTGAACTGATACCATTTGGCTTGCAAGTGCATCATCAGTATTTCCCCTCTGCGGACAGTGCCGCAGACACTTCACCACTTCCCGCTGCTAGCAACATTTAGAGGTAGGTATGAGTGTACATTGCGCCGCGTTTGTGCGTCTGTTCCCATTACATCCTGGTGCACATCGTTTCTTGCTGTTCGGATAACGATCAGTAGAGCGATCCACGACTTATCGCGATCCACTACGAAATTCTTAGCGCATTGTAGTGGCTTTGGTGAATCGATCAGTTGTTATCAAGCGAGGATAAAATTTCGAGGTGATGGTAGACTCGACACTGGAAACATAGTTGCCGCAAGCTTTCATAGCCAGCCTCAGCACATAAATACGACATGATTCCGTTGTTTTATAGAATCCTAAGGTGTCTTCTTAAGCACCTTACATCTCCGTTTTGTGACTTACCGTTCTGATCGGAATGGGCACTAGAGCTTTTTTTATTACTCGTCTTGGCGAAGAAAACTGACATGAGAAATTCAAGTTTATAAAGCCACTATTTCGCCGATTCGACAACAGATATTCCGGAGCTTGAAAGCATACCAGGTACCCCTTAAAACATTTGCTTTCCGACTTCGATTTTTCATCTATGACTTCAGAGCTCTCACAATCAGCTTTTCGACACTTATTTCATAGAATCAATATGATTTATCAACGCACGTCGATCGCATTCAAGTATTCGGTGTTGTACTACAATGTCTCCTGCATAACCGGAGAATTGTAAGGAAAATCCTTTTAAAAAAGCAGTTAAAAACTTCAGTCAATTGCCTATCTAATATAACTGTAGAAAGAAACCTAGTGGCGCGCTTCTAGAGTAGAGCCACCACTTGAGGAAAAGGAACACGATGAACACCCCTTATTGATTTGCACCCTAGTTTGCTCGAGGCTCAAAAAAAAATTGGGATTCTCTATGAAATGGCAAGTAACATGGATGTTACGAATCCTTTTCCTTCACATGGATGTTACGAATAACTACTGGTAAGGTGTAATTATCTCATTACGAAAATAACTGGTTTTTTCATTTACGTTGCGTGACAGCTTTAGTACAAATCCTTTTCTGCGACACACGATTCGAGGAATTCGAACTCCTCAAGGCCCGAAAGCGAAATATATTTGACTTTGCAAAACA
Organism: Heligmosomoides polygyrus polygyrus; assembly: GCA_947396885.1. Lineage (NCBI taxonomy): Eukaryota > Metazoa > Nematoda > Chromadorea > Rhabditida > Heligmosomidae > Heligmosomoides > Heligmosomoides polygyrus. The sequence goes on along the minus strand of OX377204.1, from coordinate 64,887,446 downwards.
CAGTGTTAGAAACATCGCGTTCATCCTTTCTACCACTGAAACAGTGAGCGGCTGTTTCTATTTCGCGGAGAATAAGAGAGCATTTTCAAGAGTTTCTGAAGGAATAAAGAATATTTTATGTCGGGCATCCGCTTTTTTATTTGAGAACACACGTTTTTATCCATGCATGAAACTCCATCTCAATTCACAGTTTCCTCGCTAATACATAAATCAAATTTTATCGCAGTGTACAGCACTACATGCAATAAGGCCTAACATGAAGGGTAAAATGGTAGACACATATGAAAGCACGTGTGACGAAAGACATGTCATATTCAAGCATTTAGTTAATTGAGGGCAATCGCAAACAAATGAAAGGGCCTAGAAATAGTTCCGCATTTATAAGGAGGGAATACGAATGCGAGGAGCTGAGAGGATCAAAGACGACTGCTGCTCGGCGAGCTGCGCTTCTGTTGCTCACAAACAATGTAGCCAATGCAAAGGATACTCTGAACTCTAAAGCCGCTCCCTTAAATCCCAGAATGAGTCGCAAAGGCCTGTACGTGAGGTTACGCAAGACCTGGTACCTTTGGACTGTCTTTGTGATTTCTGCTATTGTGTTATGCCTTAGAATGATGGGTGGTCCTTTAGATTTTAACTCATTCCCCAATGTCAGGCTGCAACAGGTCAGCTACAATTTATTTCGACGTAGTGAATCAGGATTTCGTGCTTGCAAAGAGGGGGTCCGATGCGACGTAGTGTCCTTGCCGTACTCAACGTCGGACGCGACCTTGAGTGAGCGCGGAGTTCCGGAACTTCTCTCCGGTTTATATAGCGATTCGTTCAAAGTCGGAGCAAGTTCTCGAAGCTTACGTAGGACTATTTTATGGTAAATTGCAATATCGCCCAGTCGAATCCTTCTTTAGAATGAGGAGAATTTCTCCCTTCAAGATTCTGATGCTCGTAAAAAAGGAAACCGATTTCTCTAAACAGCCGAATAAACAGGAGCCGCAAAGGTCTGTTAGAGTTGCAAGGTTTGAATAAGCTGATGTGCACCTCTCCCCAACCATAAATGCAGTATAAATAAGATCAAATGTTCCCTATGTCTCTGATCATAGCAGCCTACGCACATTCAAAACACCATGGGTGCTGTATCCAAACCCCGATCCTGTTCAGTTTCGGGTGAATGAGCTTGGAGGTTCCCTGAACAATAAGTTGTCATTCGCATTATTCCCATATTGAGGAAAGAGCAAGTCGAATTCAGTAATCAGAGCAAAATGATCCGAAGGAAAGTCGTTATCTCGATGGTCCGGCATTGGTTTCAGCGGCTCAGCTCCTGAGTACAAGAACGACTCCACAGGAACAAGATTGCCTGAATACATGCGTTGCAGTAATCGTAATCAGATCATTATTATAAGAAGCGAAAATGTGCAAGACGCGCTAAAATCCTAAGCTACTTACTTCATATCTTGAATTTTAAAATCAACATCGACATAGTTTCCCTTTCGAAAACGGAGTGGGCTGCACAAAAAGGATTAGTTTGCACAACCAAAACGTTAGAAGATCTTTTATGTGGAATAAACAGGGTTCAACAAAGGTGGTGAAGTCATCGACACCTTCGACTACTGGCCTTCCAATTGCTGGCACAAGTTCATTCTGTGAAACATGCAGTCCCGGCGAGCCATTCTTCCATATCTTTCTCGTCTTCTTCTCTTTCGAGTATGTGGGAGTGCAAGCAAGGGTCGTCAGCGGGGATAATGTTCACTTACTAGTTAGAATGCCTTATGACTTTCCTCCCTCTTGGGCAAGCGCACCTCTTTCACACTCTTCCACGTTTCCCGCAAACTATAAATAAGTCCACGCATTTTTAAAATGATGACAAAGGAAAGTTGAGCAAATTTCCTGACCGTAGAAGCACATTTAGGCTTCCTTCGGCTAGGGAAAGGCTGCTAGTTATGGAACCCTAGCTAGTTAATAAGGAAAATCCCCTTGTTAGAGTTCTATCGAAAAAATTTCCAGATAGTTTGCATTTTGTAAAAACAAAAGTTCTTTTTAAACACTTCTGCCATTCTTGTGGAGAGCGGCCACGGCCTACACTCATCTGCATCTCCAAAGTTCTTTCCCGTCACAAGCGGATTCTAGACAAAACACTTTATTCAAAGTTTGCTCCAAAAACAAACGATTCGTTTTTTCCACTAGAGCAAAACAGGCGGTCACTGTCGCATCTTAATGCACCGCTGCGCTTTCGCAATATCTGTAGGCAAATGTGGAAGGAGCACCTCGACTTACTCACGAGAAAAATGCGATGCTGTTGTTCCTTCCGGGAATCAAAACGCAATTTTGAAACGAGTGGGCTGAGCTCGATGACAGGAGAGTGACGAAAGGAAGAACTTTGCCGCTGCCTTTCACTGCTCCCGTGTTAGAAAATTTGTAGACGCAGGCTTGGCTCATGATTTTCTTGGCATCAGTTATCTCTAGCGTGCTCTTCATCACACACAAGAAAAGCTTCCTAAATGACAAGGGGCTTCAACTGACAAAAAGCCTCTCTTTTCCGCATTTCTCTGCAGCTAATTCAGTCCAGTCGTCAAGGGCTACAATATAGAAGTACAGAAAAAGGTGCAGTCAATTATGTCATGCTAGTTTTTAGCGTGATCGTTTGAAAATAACGTCACAGAGTAGCTCTTTGAAGAAGGTACCTTTGTATAGAATGAAATCGATACGATCCTGAGGTTCTGGAATGTTGAACTCCCAGTCAGGCAGAAACTTGTTCACAGTAGACCAGGTGCATCCTGAAACGCCCGCCTGAGATATAACAGAGCAAGACGTAGTGGATTGAGTCGTGGAGTCGTGGCGAGAGTCTTGTTTCCCACCTGGAACTTCGGTGACGTTTGGATGAAGTTCTCGGAAAGAGTCTATGAGACCCATTTCCTCCGCGACCTTCGTGGCAGGCCATTCTACGCGCCAATTCCCGTGCTCCTTCCTGTGAAACAACTAATTTCATAGTGACTCCACAACACACATTTCGAATGGATGCAGACGTAGGTTACTTTTAAGTTTATTTGCAAAATATTACCATGCAGTGCAAAAAAATCTCTTCATACGAACAATTATTCATGTCGGAGCACTTTGGGGCATCCAAAAGATTGTTCCAAGAGACTGACAAAAAGAAATGAAACTAAATGCTCATTCAAGGAGTGTGCATACATTCTCCTAAGACAAGCTGTAAAAGTGTTTTTTCACACAGATTTTCCTAAAATAACAGATATTTTGTCGTTGTTCTAAAGCACCTGTTTTGATTTTAGATGTGTTCATTTTCGTTTAAAAGCGTTTGCCTTACAGTGAAAAGTGAGCCGTTTAAAGTGAACGTGGTATATGTAAAATATGAAGGCATCGCTTTTCTACCTAACGATAAGATCTCGAAATCGCGATCGTTGTTCGCATTGCAACACTGAGTTCCACTGGCTCCATTCTCCGTATCTCCATATAATGAGCCCTTAATAGTGACTCACTAATACAACATTAGTCGAGCTCCTGTAGCGCTCAACTAATGTTGTAGGAGGTATCTGGAGGAGGTATCTGCTGTCGCGTGCATCCGAGACCAGGTTCGTGGTTCGGATTTCCCGTCCAGGCCAACTAACCCTTCCACCCCTCCGAGGTCGGCAAATTGGTATCTCGCTTCTTTGGGAAGGACAAAGCGCTGGCCTGTTCATCGGCTGGTAATCATAAGTCGTTGTATGGCCCAATACGCTTCCAAATCTCCTCCACGTAATCACGTAGAAGAAGAGTGCGTGGAGCTTTCCAAAACGGATTGAGTGCCGTCGTTGTCCTCATCCTTTTGTACCATTCTTAACTGTAAATTGCAGTGTAGGGGCAAAAATTCATGGCAGAAGAGCTATCGATTTTTTTCGAAATTTACGGTATGCATATGCGCCAATCTAATTCATGACCTAAAGAGCTTCCAGCAAGGCGTTCGTTATTATCTTAAAAATTATGCAGAAAACTGGAGACAAACCAACTTTGTCTCCTCAATCCAGTCGATATGGGACGGCGAATTGAAGTCACCGGCAAGAATCACAGGGACAATTCCACTGTTGTTGAGCCATTCCACCATTGGCGGATGCTCCTGGATTTCCTGCATGTTCTGCTCTCGACCTTGAAGCAAGTAGTTGGTGTCTTCTTTTTCAGATTCACTCTTAGCTTATCCAAACGAACGCCTACTAATGTGAGCTGTGTTCCAGCATCCCACGAACAGAAAACATAGCTGAAGTAATTTGATTTCATTAGATTTCGTAGACTTCGTAGATTTTCAATAAAATCAAGACCAAATTCACATATCCTCGTTTGGTGGGCGGCAAGCGAGTAGCGAAGTACAAGACACTTTTGTTATTAAAACAGTGTACTCTTTTTAAACGTGCTTCACGCAAGCTGCTACATATACTGTTTCTCTCCACTCTCTCGTGCTTGCGAGATGTAACGCACAGTCTTATCGCTACCTCTCAAAATAACACTGTGCCATTGTTTTCCCACTTTATTTACTTACCGGGATTGGAATTCCAACGGCGATGAAACTACAATCGACATGATTGTTCACCACGCGAATGGACTTCTTCAATGCACTTCTGATAGAAGTAGATGGAAAGGACAAAAGTGATATTAAGAGAGATACAAGCATTGTGAAAATTGCAGAAGCGTCGGCTTACAGAACGCATGAAAGAGCTGCTCGTAGCTAACCTCGAGCCGACCTCCGGCAAGATGAATGTGTCACTAGCAGTACTCTTCCGAGTACTATGTACAGAGTTTTAGAACAACCCTTCCTGTTAACAATTTTGCTGTCCGAATCCTCCAACTTCTTCTAATGTAAATGGTGTTACCTTTCTTTCAATCCACACATTCCTATTTTCAATGCCGCGCGATTTTTTTTCTGTCTTCAAGAACAATGTGGTTTTGCGCCTTCATGCCATCTTGGAGTGTCACACCTTCCATTGTAAAGCCCTCAGTAATTCATTAAAAAATCAAATTTCAAAAACCACTCTTCCTAGAGAGTTTTATCCGTTTTTGGTTAGAAGTGAAATTAAAATAGTTGCAGTTAATTATTACCATTATTTTTATCAATACTACCTTAGACTATCTGCGAGGTTGAACACATTGTGCAGTACTTACGGATTATCGGTGACGTTTTTAAGAGAACGCGAATTGGGGAAATGTATACAAATATACATAATGTATAAAAAAGTAATTTATATTTGTAATGCAGAACCGTTATTATATGTAGCAAGTCGCCGAAACAGTTGCTTGATGGCTTCTGAGTGATAATTGAAACGAGCGGTTTATGTTTACCTGCTCTGTTCATCGGCCGTTCACCAGCAAGTATCTGATCGACGGAAGTGACCATTTTGTTGTTGGCTGCGTATGGTCCGAAGGACTTGTAGTCGAGGTGAACGCTCCAGAAACCAACCAGGTGGCCGGACTGGAGCTCTAGCTGCACGCCTATCGAACGATTCGTCTTCGTGAACGAACTCATGATCATCTTGAAATAGAGTGAATTCCGACGTCGCTGTGATATAAATACTATTTTTTGAGCTTGTGAAGACTTTGCTTTCACTGTTGTTGTTTTATTTTATTTTGAAGTATGATTTCTGAATGACAGCACTGTTCGCCAAGTTCAACACGATTTTTCTTTTCTTACCTCCAATATGGAGAGGGTAGTTTCACTGTTATGGAGGACAGGCTGCTTAATTTACGAACCTGCGACTTTCCTTTGTGCTACTCAGAAATGTGACATTTTTGAGGCATTAGTGCCGGCAAAGGTGGTTAAAAATAAACGTTAAAGTTAAATACAACGCGATTTAGGTCATACTCTGTTCTAGCCACAAAACCTGCCAAAAATCGAGCCTATTTTAAAGGCAGCAAATTGTATGTGCTTGACTGACATGTTCTACGCGCTGTTATGAGCGACATAACGTACCTGATGTTTAGAAAGAATGGCAACATCGGGATAAATATCATCGCTGGCTATTCCTGTCCAAGGTTTTCCTAGGAAAGGGAGCAGTGAGGGAAGAACGTCTTTTCCTTGAATCTCCTGAAATCGTTGCAAGCGGTTGGGCTTCACCGGACGTCTTAAAGAAGGGGTAATAGTGGTGAACCTGCAGCGCAACAACGTCGGGATCAATGAGCAGAATGTGTTTGGCGACTTTTCGAAGACCTTCTTCCACATGTGATCCGGAATTCCAAATGTTGAACGTCATCACTCGAATCTTCTCGGACGCACAGCTTCCCAGTACGACCATCATGCAGACGCAATAAGCAGTGACCGCATTTCTCATTGCTCTGCAGAAGCAGTCTTGCATCAGAAATACAGCGAGAGGAAGTGAGACACGTAGAGATGGATACGAAATATGAGGGATTTGGATACAACCTCACTACTAGCTTGGCAACTTTTTCAACGCGGAGTGATCGTCGTTAACGGGTTTATTGTCAGAAGCAGCTCCCACTAAGAAGTTTCTCGAATGCCAGGCATTTTCATATCTTCGACGTGACCTAGGATCAAGCACTCCTACTCTCTACTCACTCCTAAAGTTGCAGTGGTAAGATGTTGGGAAGAAGCTAAGCGACAGGACCGGGTTGGTGCATTTGATGCAGGTGAATGGGATTTCCCTGCTTCAGACCCCGCAAAATGCCGCTGGTAAAAGAAAATGACCAAAGTGGTGTTTTCAGCTTTGTAGAAAGATATTCGCAGGGTTGTTATCTAATAAAACGTCAACGTGGGTGTTTAAAACAAACAGAAAGTGAGTAGTCCTAGATGAAAAACAAGAAATATATAGACTTCACAGAAATAGGTGCAAGATTTATGCGTGCCATTTTAAATGTCTGCGATTTTACCATGCCCAACAGTTTTCCAAAATGCTGCGCATCCTCTCTATTTTAATCTTATGTATAAGCAACAAGGAAGCAACGGATGGTGCAGCGGCATTGGACGGCACGACGGTCAGACTTGCTGCGCATTCGTACCTCTTCTGAGTTTTCGGTTTTCCGCACAGGTTCGCACAATCTTCAGAAAACCGGTGCCCCTCGCCAAGTTCTGGTCCATGCGGGGCAAGCTCTTGGCAGCGATACATGAAGTTCCCTATTGTAGGCTGAGGAGAAAACACGATGTCGAAAGGATAGGAACCACAGCAATGCACAAACTTCAAAGATATACTGCATCATTTTTCCCCTAGCCTCTCTGGCATTCATTCAAGTGGAATTCAATTTGCAATTCTGTAGTTCTAGTCCGTAGTTCTTCTGATAATTTTTGTTCACACATCAAGGACACTGATGATACCCGACATGAAGGCTGGATTCCACAAGGGATTCAACTACATGGACTGCATGGACCATCGCGAGGATCGTTGCGGTTTGCCGGGAGTACCGTGTACCCCTTGTTCTAACCATCTTCGACTCGAGAAGGCAGTCGGCAGCATGAAACAAGAGCCATTCGCGTTCCCTAGCCGTCTGGGCCGGATGCAAGGCCACTGTTCAGCTGCTCCATCACCCCTAACCATTCCAACTGGAAAAGGGTGGAAAGGGAACGACGACAATCAGTACCTTCGTATGACAGAGTGTACGCCTACGCTGTTGCAAAATTAGAGCTGGTAGAGAAAGCCCTCAAGCGAGATCGGTTTGCTCTGGATCGTCAAATGTCTGTCGCCTTGTTAAGAAGTTTGAAAGCAATATATGATGCTCTTCGAATCTCTTCTTTCCTATTCAGCTCGTCTTTCATATCGTTCTCCATACACATTTCAATAAATGGGTAGCCTACCAGGTGCATTTCTTTTTCTGGCTCCAGGCGTTCCTCATGAAGTTGTCGTTCTCCGGTTGTGGTGTTCTTTTTTACTCTGCCTCTTTTAGTTCACCAAACATACGCTCGGTAGAAATCGGAAAGATATGTAGGATGTCGTCCAAAAATGAAAATTTGAGAGGTTCAGTGGTGATTTTTCTCAAGAGATGTCGTGTACGGTGTGCTAGGATGGCGCATTCTTTAATACAATCGGCGAACTTCAAGCTACATGAAGCTGAAATTAGTAGCTCCAGCATGTGAGGGGCATCTAGTCTACAGGGGTCCTTCAGAATGTGAGTAGAAGACCAACTGTAGGTTACGATGGAGCGACGGAGAATATACTTAAGCAAGGATGAAGGAGGAAACGTTCACTAAGAACGGACCTCAATGCTGTAATTTGAATCTTACGATTAAGCGCGGATGCACTGCATATATGGACGTGATACTTTGCATCTCTCCATCGCATTTATTTCATGTAGAATGTAATCCACATATGTACATAGGGCTTTGCTTTCATGCACCATTGCCGCAAATAAAGGCTTTCCCGTGAAAGGAGACCGCAATTTTCAATGTCGCAGCAGACAATAAAAGCAGACTGGATAAAACCGTCAACATAGCAGGCTTCAGGGTGACATCAGCGACCGGCCCACGCCGATATCACATGTTCCTGCAGACAGTTCGGGTTCGACTCCTGCCTAGTGAACACACAACTGCTTATGTTGCGGTATAATGGATGCATGCCTTTTACAAACCCAGAAACAAAACTAGAAAAGAAGTACTTTTCCCATGATTCCACTCGAGCCTGTATACAACAACTGAAAATATTATTAATGAAGTTTAATGAGAAGCTGATTTGCCCATGTGGAACCTTTTAGTTTGCTTTGCCATCCTGCAGTCTTCCTCGCGAGCCAAAATTACTTATAGTTAGTTACGTGTCAGAAGCAACATTTACGTCTACGTTAGTCCTTCCAAGAAAGAAGAAATGACTGCTTAGGTTTCTGCTAGAAGACCTCCCTCTAACTTATTTCCTAAAACATAGCAGTTTACTCCACGTCATATCTGTGAATTGCCCCTGCAGTCTACATAAAAGAAAAGTCGTGCATAAAAGCAGGGAAAGCTAGCCATTTATTAGAAAGGTTTTCAAAAGGTTGGCAGAAGGAAATGTTTGGAGAAACACTGAAACAGCCTTAAGGAAGTGCATCAAATGGTTGACAGGGAGAGGAACAAGGCGTCGGTATGTACTCCTCGGTCGGAAATAGTGTCGAGTAGTAGTAATCGTACTTGGCTTGTTATCGTCTTCGTTTCCTGCCCTCACACTGGAGATGAAACTGATAAAGGGAACCGAAACGTAAACGGCTGAACAATCCGAGCAACCGGTTTCTGCCAGTCTCAATCTCAACGCGTGACTAGTCGTTAATTCCCTCTTAATATTTCGCTTCCTTTTAGCTTCGCGTGATTCCCCAAATTGTAAACTGCAGTTTGGAGAAAAGACTCATTGTCAGCGGAAACATGATGTCCTCAGCCCTAGAACGGGTCACACAGTTGGCGTGTTCTGGTTCTATATGGGATATGCAATTTTTCAATGTTGCGACAAGGTACAACTCGGCAACTGTTTCCTAATTTGAGCCAAAGAGGAACTCATCATGCTGATCATTTGAACCAGCCTAGCGCTAAAAGCATAACGGTTAATGAGAAAAGGTAAAGGTGGACTCTATTCACTCTCTTTAAGCTGGTATCACCACCGGCACCGCCGCTGTTTGGTCGAACACATCATCCACGTCGCTGGACTTGTTAGCACACAGCCATATTTCGGGATGGGTTGGCCGATGATATAAGCCAGGGACCAGTTGAGCTGAAGGTGTTGACAGAAATGATCCAATCCATTTCCATAAAGGTGGACGTTTATCAAGCGCTGTTCGGAATGCGCTAGGAGCATTCTGCATTCAGTGGAGGCGGTTTCAGTGTGCATTTTGCCTATTCACAATGCAGTGCAAAATCAGACCTGCCGAACGTGTCTTCCACAACCAATACAAAATCATCCTCCAGACATTCCTCCCTGAAGTTGTTTACGTTCTCGGTAAATTCAAATACTCTTCAGCCGCCCGCATTGTATAACAGTAATCATCTGTTATTTGCTATCAAATCGGGCAACAGATACATAATGAACAAAGCATAAAGGACGGTGTTACTCAATCCTTCTATGATGTGCCACGCATTCTACTTCTACGGGATGTCGTGGAGGTGATCTGAATGCGCATTTGGCCATACAATGACTTGCGGTGGCCAGCCGTTGAACAAGCCAGCGCTTTATACTTCCCGGACAAGTCTGGTGCCAATTCACTGATCCCGGAGGTATGGAAGCCTTGGTTGGCCTGGGCGGAAAGTCCAAACCAGGAACCTGGTATCGGGCGCACCCGACTGCTGGCGCCTCCTCCGACCGCGCTACACACGCCCAACAAATACGTGGAATCCTAAATTTACATCGTCCGAATGACTACAACACTCTTTCCACGTTAGCAAAAGTAACATACTATGGCTTGCCGCAAAGTGGAGAAAAGCGAAAGTCTCCTGGTCTGCTAATTTTTAAAATAACACCAGTTCCTCTTCCAGTCGTTGTTCCAGCGACGTTTACATAGTTGATGGATAGTGTAAACGATGTTTGTGTGAAATTCTGTGGTCGAATGATATAAGATCTTAGCATCTGTCTTGGCTTTGCCTGAACCTAAATTCAACCTATGTACAATTTCTGAACTGAAAGTGCGCCCGAAATCGCATTGACCGTTCTCTATACCAGGACTGTAATTGATCGCGATTCTGTGATTTATTGGCCGATCCTTGTATTTTTATGGAATACTCCTCTTTTGAACAGAATTCTAATCTTTTCAATCTACATGCGGAAGCATTCTTTCCGACAATTCGGATATCGAAACATTGTGGAAAGGTTTTGGGACGCCCAGCATAATAGTAATGTATAATGCGCTAAGAACGCGGAGTAGCACTTGCCTACTGAATTTTCTGATCTGTTCTTCCATCCAGGCCGCCGCTCAGATCGGGAAGCAAGTGCTTGTAAGTTTTTATAGGGGGAGGGATGAGCGCACTATCCCGTAGTTCTTCCCTTGATTCCAACTTTGCGCTACACTTGACCGTCACCTACTCACTTGTCATAGTTCACGTGTAATACCATTGGCAAACACCCCTTTGGCAAACACTAAGACTTCTGTATTTTTCCAATCTACAAGCACAAGCAGAGGCATTTTATTGCTTCCTCTTCTTCCAAACGCCTCCACTAAAGAGTTGCATTTCATTTGGGTTTCCTGTAGAGGTACTAGGAGAGGGTTGCACTTGCTAACCAGGGAATTCTGTCAGGCGCATGTCTGAACTGCGAAACGAATATACGTGAGATTCTCCACCCTTCAAATAGTGGAAAGGGAGGTTCTATTTTTGCAAAGTCCTAGAACCCAAGGAGCTGGGGACCCTCAAAGTTTACTATGGAAGCGCCTGCACTCGCACGTAGGTTCGAACGGCAAAAAATGAATACCACTATGAGGTTCTCCACCCTTCAATTAGTAGGAAGGAATGTTCCACTTTCGCAAAAACCTTGAACCCGAGGAGCTAGGGGCCTCTTAACGCCCAGTTATTGCACTAGCAGCATCTGACACGTACCTGCGTGTTGCATTCGGAGATAAGAGAAATGGTGAAAGACGTCGAGGCAAGCAGCTCGGTGGCTCAGCGGGTGACGGCCCTTCATAGGCAAGGGTCGGATGTTCGATTCCTTGACCTCGAAGTAAATTTGCATTTTTAGTGTTCATTCTTTGTTTGGTATCAATCGCCTTCCCAACTTCTCCTATGCACGTATTCCACTACAGGCTCAGAAGTACGTAGTGAGAGATTTTCATCAGCTGTTCCCTCTATACGCGACACTTTGTATTTTCTGCTGACTTTTGATAGGACCCTTGGCTACATGGGGAAATAAACCTTCCCAACCAGACATGAATAAGGCAAATAGAGGAGTATTTGATGGCACCCGTCCACAAGCCGAGAATGCCTGTCCAGTCAATCTCATGTCATCTAGCATGTGTCCCACATGATCAAAGAAGGGCAGCCGATCATTGCACAAGCCCAGCTGTATCCTACTGTCCGTCGAAGGTGTACAAAAAATTCCAAACCTAAGCGGAGAGAACAAGTGCGCAAATGGCTACTTTTTCACTTTTCACTTTTCACTTCAACGACCTAAAAATTGACAAAATTCATGATGAAAAAAGAACTGTATACACGTTCTGATAGAGCAAATCATTCTCTTTCGAAAACTATACAGCGCTATGCAAGAGAGCGCAGGCGAAATCTGCAGCGAATCGTTGAAAAAATGCGGGGACTTATGGGACAACCTAATATATATTAGGTTGGTGTAAAAATGCAGGGACTTATGGGGCAACCGTCTCGCTGGACTTCTATCTGGGCACACCTTTTCCATGGAAACCCTATATTCATGAAGTTCATCGTCTTGAAAATGGGAGTCACCCGTTGGTAATACTCGTGCCGAACTCGACCACATACTCATGCGGTAGAGTCTACTGTTGCTGTAGTCTCATTGGATCCGATCACTGCCTCCCCCGAGAGAAAGTGCGATTGAGACACCAACTGGAGAAGAACATCAGCCATCGCGAGAGTGAAAGCAGAGATGTCGCTTACGATAAGTGCATCCTTTTGGACTCCATATCCAGACACGACAAGTTGTTCAATAAGGAAGGAACCTACGAAGAGCTGTGATCTGCTTCTCAATGGACTGCAATTCCGTGAAAGGCTCCCCTTAAAGCCCGAACAACGAACTTGGACCTGGAAGGACGCTATGTAGGTGTCCTCGTGGAAGGCCTCCAAGTAGGGGGTGAATAAGTTCGTCGCACGGCTGACCTAACAGGCATTTCAGTTGGCAACGAATCAAGCTAGTCGCCAACGGCATCATGTTCATATGGCAACAACGTCTTGAATCAGGGTAGCGAGTCCACGAAAGTGTTGCTGTAGCGCCCAGGACCAGTGAAGGCGGACCATCAAAGTATCTAAGCTGAAAAGTAGGTAAATATTGTCTCGGCGTTTTGCCGTAAACAAACAAAATGTTTGGTTGCTCAGCCATTTATGTGTGTCGTCGTAGTTTTGCCGTTTCTCACGCACCACGCTTGAGAACGTTTATGGGAAGGGGAGTTGTTGCAAAGTTCCACAGTGTAAGGCGTATTTGGCCTTTATACCTGACTGCGTTGGTCTGCTGATATGGAAGTCACCGTCTAAAGTGTTCCTAAACAAGCCTGGCGCCGCCGACGTCGGAGAGAAGCAATAAGTACTCCCATGTTCGACTCTCGATGAACCTTGGCACTTTTGATGCTGCAATAGACGAGTAGCTTGTTCAGTATAGGCTTTTCCAGGTTCTGAAGAAGACGACGACGTCGAAACACAAACCGAAATAAGGACTTATATCACTCTTTGTTACGCTGAACAAACAACTCGACTATTGCAATAAGTACTCCCTTGTTACTGTACTGGGTAGGACTCGAACCAAGAACCTCGCTTCACTTTTGATTTAGAAGGCACTCTTCAATTTGTACAAAAGCGGGCAGTTCTTACAGCAGGAATGTCAACTCATGTCTCCCACATCCTGTTGCAGAGCGGTTCCATGCCTTCATTGGTTTCAAGTGCCTTTAGCCGGAAGCCATGCTGGTCTGTTTGACTCCTTGAAACTTGATTTTTCCAGCAATTCAGAAGAGCTCATTTTTCTACTCGTGAGCTTTAGCAGGCGTTATGCAATGAACCTTATCATTTCGATTACTGTAGGAGAATTACATCTATGAAAATAACATCACGGGGTCTAGCCAGAGCACAGCGCTTTCGTTGAGGCATGCTACTCCTTTTTAGACCCTCCTTCGAATATATCGTTGCCATTTAGATACTGCTATGGTATGCGCCATTTACAACAAATGAAACGTGTTGTGCTGTAGTGGCTCCACTGCTACTCATTCTATCGCTGTATATCTGGTTTTCCTAATGGTTTGTTTTGTGATTGCTCTTTTCCCTTGGTGGACAGAACACGGTATCGGTGTTATAATGATCAGACATCCCCTAAAAATCAAACGGTTGGCCAAAGATATAAGAGAAGTCGTCTAAAGGTCTGAACAAATTCAATATCTGGGAAACGTGCATGAGCAAAAGCCAGTGAGGGGACGATCTTTGATGAACCTGTGAATGTGACCACATCAATGTCATACACTATGGAAAATAAAACCAGTTCGTCTAAAATGAGCAATTTGCGGCGACTATCAAGCATGAAAACAGAAAGATTAGGGAAGGTATTGGAGATGTTAGGCTGGAAGTCGGGGTGACTACATGTGAGAAACAAATACAGGTAGCTAGCTGAATAGTAGCTGAATAGCCAAATAGCCTAGCCGAGCAAACTTATTCAAATTTGCAGAGAAGGCAGGGGCTTGCATGCAGCCTAAAACATCCCTTCTGCGTGCTTCGATTACGACGGTGAAGTGCCCTCGAACACTTTTGAACCGCACTTTTCCTTGCATACAGGAACATCATCACAGAGAAATCATTGAGAGCACACAAACACTACCCTTATTGTCTTGATGCTTAATGCGTTATAGGTAGCATCAAGCAATTTGCAATGTGACGCTTTTCTCGATTACTGGTAATTCCGTCGAGCGCTCGAAGCTCCATTTATCCCTTAAACACAGCCTGTGACAAGCATTTTAAATAGGAGGATGCAGCAGAAGAGCTGGCTTTACAGAATTACTGCACTTATCAGAATGGCTCCATAGGATAATTACGGGATTAAATTACGAAGGTTTACATGCTCTATACATACAGTTGAATTGCACTTGAATAGATTGCGTTCTGCGCTTTGTTGTTCGAGTTCAACTGTCGTGTTGCTGTCAGTAAGTAATGAAGTGGCGTTCTCCTTAGCATTTTCTAATACTTTCCAGCACCTGTAAGGTTGCTGTTGCATGAGCTAGACAGTTAAAATAATTTTCCTTCATGACTGCGCCTTCATGTGTAAAAGTGCGACCGCAGTCCCCTCTTTCGACTGTGCAAGCACACACCCTATGGTAGACATGTGGATGACGATGTCTACTAATGCATCAACATTCAGTTTTGAGATGCGCCTATCGTAGGAATGGTCTAAAAAGGCCATGACGACGAACGCCAGAAAGCTCATTCATAAAATTCCAGTTCTCTGAATGAGCCAGAAAGCTCATTCAGAGAACTCATTCATATTTTATCGCAGCAAGAATTTTGTAAATTTTGAAGCTGCAATAGCAGTTACGCCAGCAAGGCGAACATCAGGAATGTCCCAAAATATGTGGTGTAAGTGAGTGGTGGCTCTCAAACATCGCATCATGAAATCTTGGAGTTTGAAGCTCTCCAGTGCTAAGAAGTCATGGCTTATTAGATGAACTAGCCTTCGCAACCTTTCGCTTACAAAGCCGCGAGTGGACGCGTCTTATGGGTTTCCTTTTTTGGAAGAAACCGTAGCACTTAAGGTTAATATGGGAAGAGATCACTGAAGAATATTCGTTGGTGAATGAATTCTCCAGGCTGTTCCGAAAATTCAGTCAAGTTCACGTTTTCTTTTATCAGCAAACGTAGCATTTTGTTTCCCTACCATTCTCTAATTGACCCTCCACCGACCTAACCTTTCTAGCAACTGAAGGACTTTCCTTGTGAATAAATTCTTCCATACCGCTTCTAATGCAAGGCGAAGCTTTCTGCATCTTCCCATTGTTTGCTCTTCCTCATCAACGTCGCCTACCCACTCTCGTCCTGTATGGTTGGAGCTTACTTGACGGCATCTCTCCCTCACCACATTTTCCAAAACGTCCGCTGAGATTCTTCGACTTTTGTTTGTCAGCTCCTAGTGTCTAGCCATCGATGCCTATCCCTTTGACGGAGGTTAGGGACCAATTTCCGGTCCAACGTGGTGTTTGCAACTGTGAATCAGTGTGAGAAGAAGTGTCAGGTCGGGTTAGAATGCGACACCTGTTATGACACAGTTTCTGCTCGATTCTTTCAAACTCTATATAAAGAAAGGAACTTTGCTTTCTTATTTTAGTGTTATGTCGCATAACTAAGTTAAAATGGCTGTTTGACATCATTGCAACTGATCACGCACGTTGTTGTCAATGACCATTAGAAATTTCCTCTACAGCATTTTCGGCTTCATTATTGTTCTGTTACAATTCAGGTGAGAAGCCAAGAAAGCGATGATTGTATGAACGAAATCATGGTGTGATTACAAAGCTCTCGCATACCTCTTCAAGGTTCTACAGAAAGAAGGATGTTGGATGTTTAATGCTTCTGCTCAGGAGGAGCTTTTCGCTCAGTGGAAATAAACAACGTCTCACTCTTTCGTCGTCGTCTTCTGCATATTTCTAAAGAAATCTTCCTTCACTACTGTCTCATCACACATAGTGCATGTTGAGCTCTCTTGACAGAGGGTGTAAAAGGGTATCTCGGAGGTCCAGTAAATTACGAAATGTCCTCAGCAATACAAAATCTTCTCATCATAGGACAATTCATTCTCATTTTCTGCTTCGCACAATTTACGAAACGCTGGTTTAATGGGGATTCTGCATTATGTTAAATTACAACACCAGCAGTTTTTCAAACTGCTTCTCTCGGTTCTTGCGTTCATCAAGATCAACGGTTCAGAACTCAAACGAAGTTGATGTGGAGTGTTTGTGATTGCTAGATTTCTCAAAAACGGTTGTATCGTTAACAACCCCCCCCCCCCCCCCCCCACCCAGCGTCAAGAGTTCATTGAATGTTGTTAATTGAAACCACTACTTGCCGAGAAGCTCAATAAATATCAGCATCTGCAAATTCTTCTCGCACACCACGCTCTTACAACAATTTCTGAAGGTGAAGCATACATACACGAAAACAGGTTCCTTGGAAGGACCTGAATCCAACTAGAAGAATGAATCACGAGGCTGTGATTCGATATCGTGTCACATGGTCCAAGGGGGTACGGTCATCAACGTGTAACATTTTTGCTCGCGAAGCTTCCAAGTCCGTTCACTCATTATACCTATGCTGCCACATTGATCGTTCTCCTGAGGGATTCATAAAGAAGAGTGGGAGCCGAGTTAGCCTAGTGGTTAGTAGTGTAGTTTCATGCACAAACGGTCACAGTTTCGACTCCCGGCTCCGGCACGCTATGCCCTACAAAAATTGCAGAAATGGCAGCGGTTCCAGCGTCAGGCCCAGGTTGACAGGCCGGCTGATGGAGAAACCTCGTCATAAACCAATAGAATCAGTGTAAAGGCTAGGACGTCACCCGGAAGTGGCGCACAGAACCCCCGCCCGAGTTCTGTGGTCAGTATGCGAGGGCTACCGAGGGCCGAACGACCTCGGCTAAAGAAGCTAGTTCGACTGGGGACTCTGAATGGGGAACGCTGACCGGAAGATCTAGGGAAGTGGCTGACCTGGTGAAGCGCAGAAGGATACAAGTCCTGTGTCTGCAGGAAACGCGATGGAAAGGGGCGAAAGCCATGGAGATCGGAAAAGGAGTCAAGCTGTACTACAACGGAGAGGACACCAAGAGGAACGGCGTAGGAATAGCTGTCACGGAGTCCCTCAAGGATTCAGTAGCGGCTGTCCAACGAATAAACGACCGCATCATG
Source organism: Heligmosomoides polygyrus polygyrus (assembly GCA_947396885.1). Lineage (NCBI taxonomy): Eukaryota > Metazoa > Nematoda > Chromadorea > Rhabditida > Heligmosomidae > Heligmosomoides > Heligmosomoides polygyrus. Next base: position 64,869,977 of record OX377204.1, on the reverse strand, counting down.
TCACTGCGGCTGGACACGAAGGAGTGTTACTGGACCATCATGTCTGTCTACGCTCCGCAGACCGGATGCTCCGAGCACGACAAGGATGACTTCTACCTCTCGCTCGAGGAAGCCATAAGGTCCGTACCAGAAGGCGACTACCTCTCCATAGCAGGGGACATGAACGGGCATGTGGGGAGTGGCAGAAGAGGAGTGGAAAGGGTTCATGGAGGTAAAGGGATCGGCCTGATAAACCTGGATGGAGAACGAATTCTGGATCTGGCTATCGCCCACGACCTGGCTGTCTGTCGCACCTTCTTCGCGAAGAGGGAGAGCCAGAAGGTGACCTATGCTAGCGGAGGAAGAAGGACGGAAGTCGACCACATCCTGGTTCGAAGGGCTGCCCTGAAAACAGTCCGGGATGTGAAGGTCATTCCGGGCATCACAGCATAGACCCTTGGTAGCCGACCTTAGCATACCTCCACCCACCATGCCTAAAGGGAAGACGGAACCCAGGATCCGATGGTGGAGACTGCGGGGTTCAGAGCGGAACGAGCTACGAAGGGCAGTGCTCAAAGCAGGCCTTCCAAATCCAGCTGGTGCCGTGAATGAGACCTGGAGGAGGGTAGCCTAAACAATCCTGAGATGTGTCAAGGAAACCCTGGGAGAAACAAAGGGAGGAACCAGAGGGGATCGGCATGGTTCTGGAACGAAGACGTGCAGGCTGCGGTGAAGAGGAAGAAGGAGGCCTACAAGCTGTGGCAGAAGACGAGGGCACCCGAGCATCTCACAGCTTACAGGAAGCTGAAGAGGCTGGCAAAAACAGTTGTAGCGAAGGCAAAGAACGCGGAAATGGATGCCCTCTACAAGAAACTAGACGGGCCAGAGGGAGAGAAGTTCGCCATCCGCCTGGCCAAGGCGCGTCATAGAGCTAGCCTCGACATTCGAGTAGTGAAGACTGTGAAGAGTGCTGACGGTAGGGTGTTACAGAAGCCGGTCGAGGCCAGAGAGAGATGGGAGGAGTACTTCAAGGAGCTCCTGAACGAGGAATTCCCTCGTAGGGAGGCGGAGGAAGAACAACCAACGGAAGGACCCATCCCACCCTGGACGCAGAAGAGATTCGCAAGGCCATAGGGAAGATGAAACTCGGAAAGGCAGCATGTCCTGGCGGTGTGCCAGTAGAAGCTTGGAAGGTGCTCGGGGACCTCGGAATCAACTGGCTGACGCAGTTCCTCAACAGAATCATGAAAGAAGGTAAGATGCCAGATGACTGGAGGAACAGCACCATAGTCCCCATCTTCAAGCAGAAGGGAGACGCTTCCGAATGCTCCAACTACCGAGGGATCAAACTGATCTCACATACGATGAAGATCTACGAACGACTGGACGACTCAAGGCTGAGGGAGATGGTACCCATCTCCCAGGTGCAGTGGGGAATTCCTGGAGCTGGAAAAGACTTACGACAGGCTAGCTCAGGCCGTAATCTGGAATGCCCTTCGAGGGAGGGATGTCCCGGAACGTCTGATCACGGTCATTAGGGACATGTACGAGGGCTCGAAAGCGGCGATACGAACGCCACACGGGGTGACAAGGAAAGTGGACATCACAGTGGGGGTACACCAAGGGTCGGCTCTGAGCCCGTTCCTCTTCCTGCTGACGCTTGACTCTATAGTGAACCACATTGAGGAAGGCCCTCTCAGAACGATCCTCTACGCGGACGACATCGCTCTAGTAGCCGACAACCAGGAGGAGCTGGAGGAGAAGGTGCAGCTGTGGCAGAGAGCCCTCGCAGGCAACGGCCTACGGCTGAACGTGAAGAAGACGAAGTTCATCAGCTCTGAGCAGTGCGCTGGATCGATCCTAGACTGCCAAGGGGAAACGATCGAAAAGGTGGAAGAATTCCGCTACCTCGGAAGTGACTTATCCGAGGAAGGAAGTGTGGACCAGGCGGTCAGGAAACGGATAAACGCAGCCTGGCTCAAGTGGAGGGAGTCCATAGGGATCCTCTGTGACCGTAGATGCTCCAGGACGCTCAAAGGCAAGCTCTATAGAAC